>VXBB01022883.1:64329-75378 GCA_013399915.1 Illadopsis cleaveri
TTTCAACTCCATTTTCTGCCCCCTAAAACCTGTCTGGGCAAAGATGACTTCTCCCTGGAGAACTGGGAAGTGTTTTCCAGACAACATTCATGTTTGCCTTTACTAAAAAACCAGAATTTAGACAGGGTAGGAGGAACAAAGGTGTTTTGAGGAGAGGAGGGGAAAAAGAACAAAAAAACCCTGCCCCCAACCCCACTCCCCATGTATTTTTTTTTTATTGAAATGGCAAAGTCAGCTTGTTTTTTGTCCTGCATACAGATGCTTGGTTGAGCTGCAGCTTCATAAGTCTGTACTTCCCAGTAATATTTGAGAGTTTCCCCACAATTCCTGACGTTTTCCCTGCCCACATGCTTTAATATCAAGCCTTCGGAGGGATAAAGATTTTCTTATTTGTTTGCTTGTGTGTTTAAGACTTCACCTTCCTCTGCTGCTGAACTAAGCCTCATCCTGATTTTCCCTTTCATCATTTAACCTGTAGCCCCTCTAACACTCTTCTAATACCAGAACTTTGTTTTCAAAGACAGAGGAGGAGATGGGAGGATTGACACTACCTGAAAGACTTACACAGGCAGGCAAGGGACTAAAATTCCCAAGGCCAGATAGTGGGATGAGAAGAGATAGAACCAGCCTCTAGCACTTCTTGGTTGTCCTGACAGACACAATAGTGCCTCACAAATAGGCAGTGAATATTTTAGCTTATTTTATCCACCGACAAAAATTTCTGTGTGGTTCTCTGGGGCAGGATTGCCCCACTCCTGCCCTACTCCCAGCTTCTGATAAACTGCCAAAATGAACCCTCAGGTACAGGTGTAGCCATACTCTTTCCTCCTCCCCTGGCAGGGTGGAAGTCCACCCTGCCCAAATGAAGAGCATGACTCATTGAAATAAAGCAGGATGAGCTTGATTTCCCTCTGTTCCGCAGAAATCCACTTTGTCACCTCTTTGACCTCCAGTTCACAAAACCATTCCATCTGTGGGAAGAAAAAAGTTGGCTACAGCCCTTCACAGATGACTGGCAGCTTCTCCAGCTTTCACAGGCTGGGTTTAACACAGAAGCACGTCAAGACCACGCCGTGCTGTCGTCTGAAGTGCTCAGGGCTGTTGCCCTGACAGTATCACGTTAAACTCATCGTGTGTCAAGATGTGGTGGAGCAGCCACCCCGATCTGAGCACGAATGACACCCGAGAGCTGGTGCTGGGTTCTGGAGGCCGTGCTGGTGCGCGCTCCTCGCGTTTCCACCGAGGTCGGCGTCTCTCTCACGGCCCACTGCAGCTGGGTCTGTGCATGATGAAATCGCAGCTTCAAAGTGCCTGGTGAGGCAGATCCTTCCAGCCCTGTTCTGTAAGGAGACAGGAGTCACACCATGCAGGAGTGTGTCTGCGTGTGTCAGCAAAGTGCAGCCCGGTAGCTGAATGCAAAAAATTTCAAGAGGAATAGGAAAATTAAATTTTGAACCCACGTCTCTTCTGTTTGTTAGGGATTCATCCTTTCACATTAGATGCAATGTTCCATTGTATGTTTTGTACCATCTATATACACAATTTCCTTTTAATTTTTTAATATTGTCTTTCCCTGTTGTTGGGAGGTTTTTTCCTCTCTTTTTCTGGACAGGTTATACATATGCTAATAGAAATATGCCTATTATTTGAGGCATAGTTCTGCTTGTCAATGAAGCTTCATTAACACCGTTATCACTGCCTGACATTTATCTTATAATTTTCCAGAGTTGACTGTTACATCTCCATGGAAACCCAAATTGCAATTGAAACAAGTGAGATAATAAAGGCATCCACAGAGGATTGACAGTATGCAAGCCCACAGTGTTTGCAGGCTACATTTGTTTATAGTTCCTTAGATAAATCCCTTGCAGTGGAGATTTTTATTACCTGTCTCCTATCTTTCCATGACTACTGCTTATTGCAAGGTTTAGAGCAATGCTTTTTTTTATTTTGCTTTTTAATTAGAGCAATAAATTTTATTGGACTCAGCAAGGGGAGGCGTTGAAGATGTAAATTCTAAAATGATTTTTCTGGAATGAAATATGAAGATTTTTATATATGAATTTGGCACTGTGTAGACTAAGGCATTCTTATGTTGATTTGGTGGAGGTTTTTTTAGGAGCCAAAACTTAGGATCATGGACTCTTTTGATTTGCTAACTCTTTCAGTATGCAAGAAGGATTTCTTTTTTTCTGTACCTAAGGACTTGAGCTCTCTTAGGTTCGTGTCTCTAAATCAATTTAGATGGTGCCTCAAAGCAAAGAGTCATGAAACTGGAGTGGGTCCAGAGTGAATTAATCTGAAATTAATTTGATTTTGAAAGGCTCCATCTGGCTGTGTTTGGAAAAGGCATTTAGACAGATATATAAACAAATGATCATCTGTATTCTATATGCCAGATGTGGTGTCAAAAAAATGAAGAAATGGTTTAAAAAAAAGGAATCAGCTGAGGGGGATTTTGCTATAATGATGCTCAACTTGTTGAAACCACAATTGCATCACACTTTGAACAATGATCTTTTCTTATATTCAGGTTTGTAGAAGGGGAAAGCATGGCTGAACTTGATAGGATTTTTTTGTTTTAAGTAAGAAAATTGAATGTCACAGCTTCCTCTAATGGTCTATTTGAGATCTAACCAAAACTGGCTAAACAAAATTGGCTGCACCCTTAAAACAAGCAGGGCTGTGATCTTCCATTCCCTTCTTAAGGAAGCTGTTCAGGTAAAGCAGCCAGGTCAGGCATGAGCTCTTGGCCTCCTTCTCTTTGGACATGGCTTTGGGGCCCTTGAAAATTATTCCCTGCACTTTGTGGAGTTCAGCTGGGACCAAGCATATGTGTACATAAATATGTGGGTGCCAGTCTCGAAAAAAACTGGACTGTAAATTACTTCTTTAAATAATCGGTTGATTTTAGCACACAGAAATAGCTGCATTTCAAAACAAATATTTGGAGAACATCTTTCCCATGCCCTCCATCTCAGCTCCAGGACAGAGTTTGCCATAAACTACATAAGACCTTGCAAACCTCATAAGAACTTGCAGATAATTGCCAGTGTGGCTACAAAAACTTGCTAAAATAGTCAAGTCAGTAATTATCAAGTAAAAGAAAAAAATTTTGAAGCCTTCATTGCTATCTTAGAAGTTTTTTGGAGGGCAAAGGAAGAAGGGAATTGAGTAACAACTTTGTAAATTTGGAGCAGTAAGTGTTTGGAATGGGGAGAGAGAGACTGAGATTGTTGACAAGAAAACAGATGGTCCTACATGTCCTGAATTTTAAAAGCTTGGTACTATTCTAATTCAGTTGTTGACATGTCACAAATACATAAGCATTTGGGTGTAATCAAATACCATTGTGCTTTTTTAAAAAATAATACCGATAAATGTTTCCTGCCACACAGAAAGAAGAAGTGTGCTTCATTGCAAATGTGTGTAATCAGCAAGGCAAGGTATTAATAATCCCCACCATTAATACTGAGCAGTCAGCTACTCCAGGTTCAACTTCATGTGAAAAAGTGCATCAATCTGTGCTCTAAAATTATAATGTAATTGTTCAGGCACACAAGCTCTCTCTCATGTTACTGTCCAGCTTAGCGATGCAGAGAGGAAAAAGCCCTTTTCAATTAGAGTCCCTTTTAGACAGAGCACAGATCTTAATGCCCCAAAGATATTTCTAGCAAAAAAGTTGTTAAGGAGCACAAGAAGAGTGGAACAGTTAGTTGCCGTAGTTGCCATAACAGAGGTTAGTTTAGACACAGAAAAAATTATAAATTAGAAGCCTGTTATGGCTTAACATCCCAGGTCAAAACAAGATTTGCAGGTGCCCATCTGGAAGCTGGTCAACAGAAAACAGATATTTAAAAGTCATGACTTAATATTTGTTGAACTTTTTATGGGGCATAGAACAAGGGTGAATGGCCTCAAGCTGGAAGAGGGCAGGTTTAGTCAGGTATAAGGAACAAATCCTTTATTGTGAGGGTATTGAGGTACTGGCACAGGTTGCCCAGTGAGGCTGTGTCTGCCCCACCCCTGAAGGTGTTCAACATAAGGATGGGGCTCAGACCAACCTGGTCTAGTTAAAGGTTCCCCTGCTCATGGCAGGGGAGTTGGAATGGATGGTCTTTAAAGGCCCTTCCTACCCAAACCATTCTGTGATTCTCCATCTTAACTCTCGTGGGACTTTTCTTAGAAGTGCACCTACCTTGCACCTGATGAAGACAGTCCCAATCTTGTTCAAGCATTTAATTTAGAAAACAAATTCGCCCAGAAAGCAAAAATGAATTATTGGGTGGTTGCCTAAGCTGAGCTTTATGTTGCAGAACATTACTGTTTAGCAGACCTCATCAAACCTTGAACTAATTATATCCCAAAGCCTACAGCAGCCTGGGAGAGCAAGGATTGGGGTTTACATAGGCTCTTAGTTTATATCTTCAAGTACTTATTTTCAGTCATTCTTATCATGTATCCCAGAAATTTGTGATTCTTGTCTGTACTTGAATAAGAGGGGAAATGAATTCAAAGCAGTCAGGGAGGGGTGGCTTTGACTTTCTTCAGCCATTGAAGGGCAGGCATCTGTCACTGGCTGTTGAGCTTCTAGTTCCAATTGAGTAACATCTATAGGCCACTGTAGGCAAATCTTTAAAGATATGAAAATAAGCCACTCTAAGTTTTATCAGCATAAACAAAAATATACTGCCCAGTTCAGACTTGTATAGATGGTATGTTTAATTGTTTGCCTCTGCTATTAGATGAATTAGCAGTGATATTTAATTGGTTTCCAGAATAGAAGGCTCTAAAAAAAAACCAACAAACCTCTTCCCCTCCCTGTTTGTTTTCTCTTCTGCACTCATTTACATGTATTTTAACTTGTATGAGTTGCTCCACTCACACACAGCATGTGCACATCATTAAGCACTATTGCATGTTCTAAAAAATAATCTGCTTAATAAAAAAAATTTTAACGGTCCATACAGCAGCAGTAAGAGTTGAGATCTTCTGAAACATGTAGGTTTTGTTGTTGTTTTTTTTAAAGATGTGTTTGCCTGTAAGGGGTTTTTTTGAAGGTGTGATGTAGCAGATGTATAAAACTTTTGCAAAGTTAGTTGCTTGACTCTGGTTCCAGGAAGCATTACCAACAGCACAACATTAGAATAACATCTTTTGGTAGGTTTAAACGTGTACACAAGGGGTTTCCAGGGTTTAAATTGAAACCCCTGCCATAAATCAAACTGGTTTGTGATAGAAGTGGTGCAGGAATGCAGAGGCTGAACACCTGAAGAGCCACCCCCCTCTGGAGGTGAATATTTAACTTTGGCGAGCAGAACTCTGATTTTAGGAAGGCGAGGCTTAAAGCACAAAGGAGTGTATGTGCTCCAATGTGCACCTCCAGCTGAAAAGGGAACTGCATTTTAATGCAGCTCTTAGTAAGATTTCCTTTTGTATCCTTGATTTCTTTCTGCGATACTGGTGAGGAGTCTGCATCGATACCCCCAAGAAACAACATGTTTTATCTCAGGTGGCATCAGCTCTCTTCTGATGTTTCTCTAGTCTGTATTTTGTTTGGTACTTTTTCCAATTCATATTGCCCTTGGTATCATGCAGTCTGACCCATCTGCTTGAAAGGCAACTTCCCTCTGCTGCTCCCTCTCCCAGCCCAAATTTATTACCCATCAAAACATTTTCAAGACAGGAATTTTTTTTCCCCATATTTTCAAATTTTTTTTTCTCTGGGATAAAATGCCATCTTGTCTTACCTCAAATTTGGAACTGAGGCATTAAACCGATTCCATGTACTAAATTTGGAATTAATCAGAAAACAAGTATTCCCTATACTAACAGTGGTTTGCTATGGTTTGTATGATCTACTGCATGGAGAGAGTTAGCAAAGCTGAACTACAAAAAAAATCTCTGATTTCACCAGAAAAAATGACTGTGGATTTTAAATTAGCAGGGCAGTAAAAAATAACTCACTATCTTAATAAAAATTACACTTTTAGAGATCATTTCTGCCAGTGTGGAGGCAACACAAGGAAAAACATCTTTGCATTTACCACTGAGTGCTTACACAAGCACTTGAGTTTTATTAGCTATTGAGAAGAATGAAATCTGAGCATTGTATGTCAGGTATTAAAAGCCATCAGGATTTTCATGTAATTCCTGTGTGTGTGAGAGTGCAAGTGCGGTTGCTCTCTGCTGGGTGGATGAAGAATTGCTCATCTCTTTGTTAAAGTCTTTATGGGGCTGTAAGATGGATTGCAAGTCTTACAGCTGCTCAGTTGTTAGCCCTGCTGATGGGTGCAGGGAAGCCTGGAGATAATTATTTTGTAGACTTTACTGCCTATGTAGGAGAACATCCTGCCATATGAGTTCTCTTTTCATTGGGCATGATGTCAGGGTCATTTAGCAATTGCTGTTTAGGATATGCGTTACTTAATAATAATTATAAGTGTTATTAGAGTCTAATAGTTCTGCCAAAAACTACAGCACGCTGCAGCAGAAGCAGTTAATGATTTTTGAAACATCATCTTTCCTTTGAGCTGCTTCTGAGCAAGTGTGCTGCAAAAAAGCTGATGGGCCAGAAAGCATCTGGAGATGACTTTTTTTCCCCCCAAAACACAGAGACCTGGTCATTTACAGCTTAAAAATGTCACACAGCTTCTTTTTCTGTTTGTCAGAGGTTCTGGCCCTTATTTTGCTGGCCAAAATCCAATGTAGGTAATTACCTTCTGTGTCTATAAATTGCAGCCCCCCTGCAGTTTTCAATTGAGTACGGTATTGTTCTACCCTTCCTGGCTGAAATTGTTGTGCGATAATGCTCCATGTCATTAAACAGCTGCCGTCTGTCACCTTAACGATGAAGTCATTCCTCTCCAAACAATGAGTTTATAAAGCCCTTTTGGGTCCTTCCAGATAAAATTTGCTCGTAAACCAGCAATTATGATCTTTGGAGCACAGTAAGGTGATGCTTGGCTGTCTCTCTTGACAGCAGTCAGGAGCCTTCAAACGGGTGTTGTCCCTTTTGTCAGTTTGTGTGATATCCTGGCAGTGATGCCACAGCTCAGATGTGAATGCTTTATTACTGTAAAACCTTGGTGCCTGTAAATACCTCTGCACTGGGTTGGATTTAGTTGTCATTACACTTGGAACTCGTTTGTTATCATGTTCTTGTTCTGCTGGCTCTTAGAGGGAATTCAAATATTTTATACTACGGAACATGAAAAAGGCAAATCCTCAGCAAAATGGCAAAACTACAATAATAGGGTGAGGGTTGCAATATGAATTAAGCAAAAAAGAGCAGTATGAATGTTCTGGGTGGGGTTAAAAACAGGTTTGACAAACAGGTCTCATGTAAGTCCGTTTGGTCCCCGATAACAGCTGTTTTTCAGCACCTGACTTGACACTGGGATCATTAATGGAAATGAACGTGGATTAACGCCAAAGCTCTTAACAGTGATGAATTTAAGAGAGTCTGTTTTGATTCAGATGTTGTTTCTGGAGGCTACCTTTCTATCCTGAGTGGGCAATTCAGTTTTAGCTGTCCTGCAGTAATTAAAGATATGAATGGGAGAGACCAAGAGGGCATCTACTGGGTTTTTCCGGTGCTCCTGCTGAAGCTGCAGGGATATTAAAACAATCTCCTCAAGAGTGGCCCTGTCAGCTTGCTGAAATGATGGAATGGTAGTTAGGTTATTAGAAGAAAAATTGGCACAAATTGAGAGAGAGGATGCTCTGGCAGCAACCACAAGCAGCCAGCGACTCAGTGTCTTAATCTCTGCCCTCAGGCTGCTCTCTATGACACAGATGACACCTTGTCAGTGAAGATGATGTGCTGGGTCACCCCTGAGTCCAACGGGCTAAATTGGCCATGGAGGAAACGATTGCTACAGCATAGAGCCAGCAAGCCACATAATCCATCTTTTTTTTCTTTCTTTCTTTCTTTCTTTTTTTTTCTTCTTTTTAATATATGTCATCATTTGGGTACTGACAGTAAGTGCCAGGGGATCCCATTCTCATTAGTGTCCCCTAGACACAGCTATCTCTGTACACTAGTGCTTTCAAGAAAGTCCTAAGCTTTGACAAGGATTGCTTTGCTTCCTTCTGGAAAGTTTTACATGTAGTTTCTCTTTCGTCTTACTACTTCTTGGGTAATAAGAAGGGGAGATGGGGGAAGGAATAAGCCACTTCCTCTGAGAGCCACTGTGTTGGCAAAGAGAAATTAGTAAAAACCCTACAGCTGTTGGCAGCCAAGAGGTCTTAGTGCAGAGCAGTAATGTCCATTGGGTGAAGATGAAAGCTGGGAAAAGATAAGGGAATTCATCTTTAGAAGACATCATTTGCAAAGGATCAAGCATATTTGGCTGGATTTTGGAACCCTCAAGCTCTGTGACATCTGAACCATTAGGCAGGTGTGGTGTATAATTTTGTTCCTCGGTGGAGCCTTCAAGTGCACTGCAGGGATCAGATCCATAGAATCTATAAAGTAGGTGTTTTTTCCCCATTGTTATCTCTCTGCTGTTTTATTCACTTGTTCATTTTGTCTGCATTGTCTCTACTCCTACACCAGTTGCCAAAGCTGGGTGAGGATACTACTGCAAGTGTCATTGATGCAACAGTGTCCATGAGCTCCTCAAAATCCCAACAGTGAGAACTGGATGCCCCCTGTGAGGTGTCTGAGAGTCTTGGTTTGCACTGAAATCAACGAAGTGAAGTTTAGGAAGGAGCCCAGCTGTGTTTGTAGAACTGAGTGCCCTCTCTGTGGCCTGAGCTTGTCTGTCAAACCGCCAAAATGTTGGCAGCTCAGCCAAGTCCCTACCTTGTGATAGAAAAGTATTTTAAAGAAAAGCCTAAATTATGCGTGGTTGTTCCCTAACTCTGCAGGAGTTAGTGGATTGACAGAGCTGTCAATGGATGGCAAAATTTAGTTTGGAGAAATTTTAATGACTTACTCAAGTTAATGCAGGCAGCGAGTGTCAAAACCTGTCCCCTGGAGCTTTGCTTCATAGTGTATGGTACCTATGCCTTGAGTCAGAGCTTTTAACCATCTTCAGCCAATAAAGCTTTTAAAGAATATGATAAATGTAATTCAGCTTCGGTCCCAACAAAATAAAGGGCTTAAACATTTTGTGCAATTAGAAGAGAGCTTGGCCTGTGCCTAAACCTTTAGCTCAAAGCAACAACTTGATGCTAATAGGGCCATTAACCTGAGAAAACAGGTATTAGTGTTTGGCTTTGTGGTTTCTGAAAAAATTGGCTGATTAGCAATGGAAATTGTGGGGCTCTTGGTGGTAAGGGTGGTTTTGGTAAAGCAAAAAGCGAAGGAATAAACTTGTTATTCTTTATTAAACATGACCCCAGCTGTAATTTTGGGCTGAAGTAGCAATTGTGTATGGATTTCTTAAAGAAGGGATCCAACAGAGAGAACAGATGAAGGGCATGATTTAAAACTGAACTCAATACAAACAACACAGAGAATAAATGAAGTGAAAAGTCAAGCCAATTTATGAAAGAAAATAGTTGACCAAGCCCAGAGCAGAGCTGGGAGCTTAACTAAACTTCTGCCTTTTCTTTCAAAATAACATATAAGCGTTTTCCCCAGTTATTTTAAGCTATGGGTCAGGGATTTTTCAACCTCCCTACTAGGGAGGTTGTTTGACAGGTTGGGTTTTATGTAAAGGAATAGGAATTGAAAAGAAATAATGGAGTGATTTTCAAGAGATTTAAGTGTCACGTAGGTGCCTACTGCTCCATGAAAGTCTTGAAAGGTGTTCCCATGAAGTATCACTCGAGTGAGTCAGTCATGGTTTTTCTGTTTCTTGGCAATTTTAAGGGGATGGTTGTTTGGATGGTTGGCTTGGTCTGGCTTAAGTGTTGTCTTTGTATGGAAATGCAGTTTCTAAGGCTTGGAGAAGTCACAATTCCTGCAGGTGAACTTGTGATCTCTAGAACTTATTCAAAATGAAGAGCATTTGCAAGACAAGATATTTGTGCATGAAATGTAATGTAAAACTTTGGACCAAATCTTAGAGTCTCTTACTCAGGCAAGATTCCTGCTAGAATATTTAGGAATTTTAGCCGTTTATGAGTGTGAAAAATGCTGTTGTCTGCTGATCCGTGTTGAAAGCACTTCACAAGGGATGATCAAACTTCTTGCTGGTGGTGTAAAATGTGCCTTTAATTTAACTTTCTCCTTCCTGCCTGTAAGCAGGGAAAGTGCTAAAGTTAATACAGGCATATTAATGTGAATTATGCTTTCAAGGAGATGAAACACATGAAACTAAATAATTTGTCTTCACACAGGTTATAGCTGTGAGACAGGGGAATTGCACAGGGTTGTTTTCTTCTCACCACTCTTAGATTTTTTTTTTCACATGTAAAATATGATTTTCATCTGGTTGTGCAGATTCAGAGCTCTTCCAAGTCCTCCGGTGGGCATTCACTCCTGAACAATCATCAAACGGAGAAATTCTAATTAAAGCCAAGTTTTTTAAAAGTGGCAGGTGGCTCTGAAATGCCTGAATTCTGCCGTGATCAGCTTCTGACATTGCTGCATACAGGCCATTTGCCCCCTCTCCCTGGTGGAAAGATGGGGGGATGCTTGAAAATTCATGCATCATTAGTGTTCTTTCTTGAAACTGGAACATCCAAAAATCATCAGCACTTTTGGAATTTCTAGCCAAGTAATTAGTTGAAACTACTGTCCTTAATTACCAATAATGCAAGGGGGGGAGGGAGGAGGGAGTGATGTATCTTTGCTTCTGTTGAATATTTAAAATTATTTATTTTCTGTGCAAGAGTATGAATCCTCCTAAACCGTGATCTGTCTTCTGTCTCCCAGATCAGATTATTTTTTGTTCCAAAGTTCTTTTTCCCTGCAAAAGTGTGGTTGTTTTGAACTTGGATGTAGGATGTACATCTGGAGATCAGATAGGCTAAGAATTTCTCCTTTTGCAGGGGAAAAAAACCTTTTTGAAGCAGCGTTTTAATTTCCACAACAAAGTAGGCAGTTTTGCCACTGCCATCTCTTTTTGAATTGTGCTTTTTTTTTTTTTTTTT
>VXBB01022883.1:75422-137793 GCA_013399915.1 Illadopsis cleaveri
TTTTTTTTTTAATGGCAGCAATAAACAATGTGCTTTAAACTGGGTCTCTCCAGACTGCTTTTCGTTTTTGAAGAGCGTAGGCAACTAATCGGCAGCAGCCAGCCACATAGCTGGAGTGTTTTCCATTCTAGGCAATATCATACTAATTTGATGCACACATGGATGCTTCACACAATCTGCAGATTCATCGCTGGCATCTTGCATTAGTCATCTGACAGATTGCCAAGTGTTTCATACTCCTTTCATGTGACTTTATTACAAAACGCACACACACATAGACACACGCACTGCCTTGTTCCTGCCAGTAGCCAGTTTAGTGGGAATTCACTGCAGTTCTGTTTACAACAGCCATGGAGAGAAATCTGCACTTATTTGCCACTGTCTTCTACTTTAAAATGCAGAAGTCCCAGGTTGTGTTGTGCCGCTCTCATCTTATATAATGACATTAAGCAGCAGCCTGCAGAGAAAACCAGACTCAATGAAAAATGTAATAGCATTGTTTTTTGTTCATAATACTTATGCTATTAATTAAATACTGAATTTTTTTTTTCTGCTTTGTGCCAATTGACATCATCTTCTGCATCTAGCGTATATGAAAACTGCGTGGTCTCCTAACTTGTCTTCTCTTTTTAATCTCCTTTTCCACTTTCTAGTAACGGCACAGCTAACAAGATGAATGGAGCTTTGGATCATTCAGACCAACCAGACCCAGATGCCATTAAGATGTTTGTTGGACAGATTCCCCGTTCATGGTCAGAAAAAGAATTAAAAGAACTTTTTGAGCCTTATGGAGCTGTCTACCAGATTAATGTTCTCCGAGACAGAAGTCAGAACCCTCCCCAAAGTAAAGGTACAGTAGTAATGCTCTCTTTGATTTCAGTTTGCTTGTTTTCCTGGTGGTCTTTCTTGCCTTCAGCATTTCCAGAGAGATTTGCATCTGGGCTCTCTGTTTTGTAGTATGCTGTGTTGAGCTATGCAGCAGTCCTAAGAGGAGAGGACTCCTGAATCCTATCGGATATTGCCTTCCTCCTCTTCTGAAACTCAGGTTTAATTGTCTGTTATCTGGAAGCAGGCATTCCAGTTGTGCAAAAAATAAGAAAATATCGCTCTCCTTGTTTAAATTATCATTGCCAAAAATGTGGAAACCTGAGCAGTTGCTTCCCAGGATTAGCTCACAAAAAATATAATTTTCTATTTCCTTTCATTTCCTCTCTTTGCACCCCAGGTGGGAATTATTTTAAGGATACAGGAGGAAAAATGATAGTGGTGGGTTCTTGCCACATCATGGCTCCAGCAGCAATAAAAATTACAAGTAGTCACCCTGCCCTTTTTTCAAAATCTAATTTTTTTTCTGCAGTCATGTTACAGGGGGTTTTTTTTGGCATTGATATTGTTCTAAATGAAAGGGTTAGTTTTCCTTCTTGCATTTTTTCTATACACATGTAAACTATTTGTGCCTGACTATATTCCTTCCTTTCACTACGTATATTTAGAGAGAGCTTTTTTAGAGAGAGTGCTTATTTAGAGAGAGTTTTGCATGTGAGAGTTTTGTGTATTATAGCAGTTTAAGTGTGACACGTGCTTACATGTAAACTGAAAGTGAGCATTTTGTTTCACAGAGTGCATTTTCCTCCCTACCTAGCTGTATATTTTCATTCAGGTTTGGTACACGAGAGCGTTGCTACGGTTAAAAATTATTAGCGTAGCTCAGAGGCAGAGCTGGATGTGCATGCGTGTGCCTGGCTGTAAGGTTGCTAGACAGTTATTCCTTCTTACTGCACCCCTGCCACTGACTCTAAAAACCTTCAGAGCACACATGCTATGGAGAATATCACAGAATGATTTTGTGGGCTTGCAGCAAAGTTAACAAAGCAAAACAGCCCTGGCTGGAGATGAGAGGTGGCTGCTGTTGTGGGAGACACACAGCACAGCCTGGGGTGCTCCTGTGCTTTTGGGCAAAGCACTGCCAAGGCTCAGAATATCTCCCTTGCCCTGGTGCTGGGCAGAGGATCCTCTCAGTGCCTTCTTTTTGCTGCCCAGTTAAGCAGTCGGGTGCTTTGAGTGGTTTATTTTGGGTTGCTTGTATCTCTCACTTCTGGTTAAGGGACTTGGTGCATTGGTCTCACACCAGTGTCAGGGAGGGGGTCCAGCTCACTGTACCTTCCTGCTAATGAAGCACCTGTACTAGATCACTCTTTCCCCTTCTCCATCCCTGGAAGTGTTCAAGGCTATGTTGTGTGAACAACCTGCTCTAGTGAAAAGTGTTCATGGCAAGAGGACTGGAACTAGAAGCTCTTTAAGGTCCATTCTAACCCAAACAATTCCATAACTGTGATTCAGAAGCAGAAGGTATTTCTGGTTGGAGTGTTTCAGTGTAGTTCTGCTTCCAGCTCCCTCCCCAGTTTCCCAAGATTGATGTATTGTAGCATGTACCTCCCTACTGTGTTAACACAGAGCCCTCACCAAATGTCTTTTTCTTGTAATGCTGGATAGGAGAGCATTTAGAGGTCAAACAACTGGATTTTCTGCAGTCCAGGCTGCTATGGATGAGCAAACTCCTCCTTAGTTTAAACCACTAAAATGCTGAACTTTGAGACTCGTCCATTTGGAAGGAGCTGATTCCTGGGTCCCAGCAATGCCTTCCCACTAAGCAGTAAATGAAGTGAGAATGAGATTGTGGTTAGACAGAAGAAACCCATTGATACCCATTTCTGGGATTCACTGTACCTGTCCATCAGGCAGCTGGAAGGCATAAGGACGAAGCATAGATCATGCAAATCATTGTAGGCTAATTATTAATGTTTGTAGTCCCCATCTACAATATTCCTTTTGAAAGGTGGCTGGGTTTTGGGGATGCTTTTTGCTTGGACTCTTTTCAGCCATGCAGAGATTATGCTTGTCACTTCACACATTATGTGTTAATTAATGAGTAAATGAAATTAATCCTGAAGACAGGCAGAATAACCTTCAGACTTACTTTTCTCTGGCACCAGCAGCAAGCTCCTCTGGTGGTCAGCTTTTCCCTTGGAAGTTTTGGAGGAGTGTATCTCCATGCTGGCTCTATCCTTCCTCCTGGCTGAATCTGTCAGAAAGGTTGCTAGAAACCTCTTGAGTTTCTTGTGGATATCTCTTCACTAGGAATGATCTTTATTTTCTTAATCCAGTTGCACAAAGGATTCTGTGTGAGAGATTGTTAAGAATGCTGGAAACAAACAAACTGAAAAATTGCCTTGAGAAACATCCTGCAGTCTTTTTTTCATCACAATGCATGAGAAATACTTCACCTGTACTATCTAATTGGCATTTAGAAAAGAAACTGAGTTTTCATTTTTTGTTTGGAGGTCATAGAATCATAAAATATCCTGAGCTGGAAGGGACCCACAGGGATCACGGAGTCCAACTCCTGGCTCTGTACAGGACAACACCAAAAATCACATCTGAGGTGGAGTGGAATTCCTGCTCCTCTTCTGTGTAAATACCCACACCAAACAAACATTATAATTTGAGCTGGATTGTGCCAGGCATTTTTCTGCCTGCTGACCCTTTGTATCACCTCCAGTTTTGTAGAATGGTCCATCAAGGGACCTCGTGGTTGGATGAGGTAGAAAAAAGTCAATTTTTCATTTCATTGCATGGTTGGGACTGTATGTCAGGCAGAACATTCACAGCCTGGTGTAATGCAGAATATTTTTTTCTGCATATGCTGCAAGCCATGAGTTGCAATGACAAGACTGCAAGTTGGTGTTACTACACCACATGGGGGGGAACAGTTAGGTTTTGCTCTTTAAACAAAAGCATTTTGATTTTTGAAAGATTTCTCTCTTCTCAGACAAGGGTTGTGTGTTTCTGTGAGCTTGGCCAAAGGGGCTCCTCTAATTTGGACCGAGTTTTTTCTCTGATGAACTGTTTATGAAGCTGCAATCTGAGTCTCTCCCAATTCTGTCAAAAATAACCATAGGCTGCTTCTCTCTCCCCTGCTGTTATTCAGACTGTCTTTCATACCCTCCAACGACAGACGGCCTAGTTCAGGTCGTTCCTCCTCTTTTGTATTGCTTGCCAGCTCTGCAAAGCTGAGGCTGGAGGAAGACAGGTAGAAAGCCAAGTTTACCTCACTCTGGAAAATCAGAGGAAAGCCGTCTTAATTCCACAGATATATTGATACTACTGCAGACATTGAAGCTTGGCATTATTAATTGGGACCTTCAGGAATGGCTGCGTTCTAGGAAATTCCTCATCCTTTCCAGAGCTCGCATTTCTCTGCTTCTTTTGGATGTGTGAAAGAGCTCAGCAAAGTAATTTGACTTTGTTTTTATCTCCTCTTGTTTTGTAAGGCTTTTTCCTCTTTCTGCAACAAGAGGAATCCAGGTATTAGGTAAATTAAATTAGGTAGATTAATTAAGTATTAGGTAAAATAAATTTTAAAAAAAACCAAAACAAAACAAAACAAACAAAAAAAAACAGGTTAGGAAATTCTGTACCATTGAAATAAATGGCACTTTTGGCTTCTGGAGGCTAGGGGGATTCAAAGTCTGAGCAGATCAGCCCTCTCTGTTCCCAATCCAGGTTGCTCCCTTTATATAATTTATTCTGGGTGAATAGATGACTTTTTTCCAGGGTAGTTGTTAAAAAGAGCTTCTCTAATACCTCAAATGAAGCAAGCTCTGTGTGAAGGCAGCATACACTGCCACCAAGATCTCTCTTCCTCCCCACTGTTTTCCTAAGCCGGAAAGATTTCCTTGGCTACTTTGGTTTTGCAGTCCAAGTGCTGAAGCAAGCAGATGGCACAGGGCTACTTTTGCCTTTTGAAATGCAGCAGAAGAGTCTTGGGGCAGATCCACTATGTCCTTTTGGCACCTTGCCTCTGTTTCAGTACCTGATAATTCTTGTAGGGATCAAGGTCCCCTAAACCAGCTTTGTGAGCCTGAATTTCTTTGTACTGCCATAGGAATCACACTGCAGAAAGCATGGAGAGGCACCTGTGTAACAACTGACTCCGTGTTTGCTTGCAGCCTTTTACAGACACTTTATCAGATTAGAGGGAGGCTGCTGAGTGAACAAGGATGTGCTGTAGTTAAAGGCCAGTGTTTATTATTATCCTATTTAACATGGTAATTTAAGTCTACTGGGAAGTGAGCAGAGGAGTCTGATAATGAGGCATTCTTCTGCTGCATACAGGAGAGACCAGGTGGGCAAGGAGGTGTAGAGGTGTATATACTTACATATAGAGAAAGAGAGATGCATATAGGAGGCTGAAGTTACCTGGCTTGCTTTAGCACCATTTCAGCCTCAGTTTAGCCCCTCCAAAATAGTCTGGTGCAGGCAAGGGGGATGATGCCTCTCCTCCAGTAATTCCTCTCCCAGTGCCCGGTACAGCAGGAGAAAAGGGAACTCGGGCAGTCCTGAACAGCAGCAGAGCTGTGGCACTCACTTTGTCACAGGTGCCCATCCTGAGTGTCCTAACCTGCAGTAAAGACCAGCTGCTCCTTGTTCCTTGACTGCCCCTGCGACACCATACAGCCAGTTGCACCCTCTGCTCCTTCAGGGAGTTTCAGTACATTGTGTTTGGCAAAACTGTTTTAGATGCTCTTTAAAAGCTCCCTTCAGCCAGCACTCCAGGAGCCAGGGTTTGTCTACACTTTGTGTCTTATTCTGTGTTTTGAATGCTCTCACATGCCCACTGTTTAGCCTTTGAGATCAGATGAGTTGCATCATGAGCACATTTAATTTGCTGTTGGCATGGCAGGACGTGTGACCACAGCCATTGTGCATGTGTGTGTTAGACTAAATTTTGTTGATGGTGGCTGACAGATATTTTGTTACTATGCAGAGTTGAAATCTTTTCCTGCACTGTATTAAAAAGTGCCTTGCATGTTATTTGTTAGTAGGTGCATTGTACACTATAAGAAGTTTCATACAACAAAGACTAGCAAAAGCCAGTTGTCATTTAATGCAAGTACAATGGGGAAGGAGAATGAATGATAAAGTTGAGTTTTTAACTTGAAGTTTCTGAGTGAAAGGTATTTAAATTTAAACCTTAAAGAATCTTAAATCTATTATTTTAAATGGGTTGTAAATAGCATTACAGAATATATTCCAGATATGAGCTGATTTTTAGAAAAGGCAGTTCTTTACTCGACAAATGTGATGGAGTTTTTGAAGAAGTTTCTGTGAAAGTGGACAGGTGTGAAATCATCTGTATAATCAAGCTGATTTCCCAGGGGCATTTCACACGGTGTCGCACGGGAGACTAATCCATGCAGTTGCTGGTGAAGCAGAGAAGGGCCCATTTCCAAACGGGGAAAGGAGCTGGGTAGATGATGGAGGGCAGATTAGAATGGGGAAAGGTTATAGGCCAGGGGAAGAACGGGGATGATGATTGGAGAGCAACAGGGACTGTTATTGGAGATCAATACTTTTTCACTCTCTATGTAAATGGCTTTGACAGAATGAACCACCAACTTGTTATCCAACTTTTTGGATCATGCAGAAGGGACTAGACGGGGGAGAAGCCACCTGATAACCTGGAGAAAGCAATCAAACACAAAGAGATTCTGCTGGGTAAAATGAACCGTGAGCAAGAAGAGTAAATTTTATTTTGAGCGAACACATGTGTTGAGTGAGTGTATTTTTCAAAGATTTGAGAGCAGGAGAGGATTCGAAGAGTGCACATATCATAAAAGGACTGAGATGGTGTTTTGTATCTATGTGGTCAAAAAGGCACAGAAAATGCGAAGCTGTATAAATGGAAGCATTGAATAGAGCCTTCAAGGAAATACTGCACCACTTAAAGAAGGAATTTTTTTTAATCATGTTTAAACTAGAGTTGCCAATATTTAGTACCATTCTATAGAAAAGGGCAGAGGTCCAGAGAAGAGCAGCATGATTTTGTATGAAGTCAGGAAGGGTTGAGCCATGGTGAAAGGTCTGCAAAGGTTAACTTGTAAAGGGCTTCAAACATTGACTTACAAGAAAGCTAAAAGGGGAAAAGCTGAGGAAGAATACAGGGCTGTACCTTGGTTTGGAAAGGAAAAGTTGTAAGGGGATACAATTGAAGTTTCTGCAGTATGTTGAAGTGCATACCAAAGGCAGGAATAGATAAGCTCTTTCAATTAATATTAAACCCAGGGACTGCACAGCATAGACTTAAGACTGAGGAACAGAAGGCCAACAGAAAAAAATTCAACTTCTCAAGTCAAACTTTCTTCCTCTACTTGCAGAGCAGAGATTGGCTTCCAGAATAACCAGTGAGAAGGGTTCCAAAAGAAACTTTCCTTTTGCTTGCTTCTGTTTAGTGTTTTGAAATACTGCATCTGGAACAGGACATGACATGACTGCTCCCCGTGCCCAAGTGCAATTTCACCCCATAAACAGGACAAGGTGCCAAGCTGTCAGTGGCTTAGCTGTGTCCAGCACAAAGAGAGGCTGAGATTGGTGTCCCCTGATATTTTTCCATTGCTTTGAAGAGAGGGAGCAGATCAGGATAACATCCCATTACGTACTTGACTGTTGCCCACATAAATCAGCCTCACTGTATATTCCCTTCACTGACAATGGCAAGAGAGTCAGCTCCCTTGAAAGCAAAGATTATCACTGCAAACCCAATCCAGTCAGACAGAGCAGAAGTAGTGGAAGATGTTTGTGAAGACCCTGTAACAGGAGCAGGGGGCTGTGGTTGCAGAATGGGAAGATTAGAGGATGGTGAGGGGAGTTGGGTAGAGGATTTTTCAGTTGTGGTATTTAAATATAGAAGCAGCACAGAAACCTTCCTTTAGCCTTGTTTCTAAAGTTCCTGTACACAGTGCATGAATGACTGGAGCAGAATGAAGCTATTTTTGTTTTTTAAGCATCTTTTCCCTCCCCATTTTTATGGTATTTATCACAGTGGGAGCTTGGTCCAGAGATGAGGACTGAAGGTATTGCTGTAAGAAGTTAATAAAAATAACACATCTCTAAGGGATTAAAGTAGATCACTTTGGGACTCATTGGTTTCAGTTTCATAGCAGCTTAACTATGATTTACAGTTGCATATGAATTTTAAAAATTAAGCTGAGACTGTATAAGCACATTATTAATTACATCTGTGATGAAAAAATTGCATAAACTTTAACTACATGAATCTTTTTATTTAAATTGATTTAAAAACTCATGTACAGACCAGCCATAAGAAGAGCAGGCAGGACTTCATATTCCAACTGTGCTTCTTTCTAATGTTCATGTCTGATAAACACTTAGGGGAAAGGCAAGTTCAGTAAAAGAGTGTTTGAAAAGGAATTTTTGAACTTCAGTTCAGGCATGCTGTAATGTTGACAACTTCAGCACATTGTTCAGCATTTACTTACAGAATATTTTAGAACAACTTTTTAAAAGAGTCCCAAATGTTCATAAAATATAAATGTGTAATCTGTTGTTTGTAATGACATCACTTCATTGGGGAAAAAAAACCCCATACAGGCAGGCAGTTAAAACAGCTTGAACTTTCAGTAATATTTAAAAAAACCCAACTAATCAAATTGCTTTGTTGAATGTGAATAGTATGCCAAACCTCAGTTTCTCAACTATATAATCTTAAAGGCAAAAAGCTGTAATGCATGGAAAAATCTAAGTCAAGTCATGCACACACTTGCATGCAGGAATTAATCAATAGATATAATACTCAGACATAAAACACAGGCATGTTTTAAGTATTTTCAAGATTACTGCCTACATGTAAAATATATGCATCTATAAAAGTGCTAGATACTGTCAGTTTGATATTTATGGTATCCAGTTTCTTTAGTTGCATATTAAAGCTCACATCAGTGAGATTCGACCATTTTATGACATTGTGGCACTGAAATTCTTTCCTCTTCCAATTTTCTATTACGTGGATAAACATACACTATTTATCTGCTCGTCACATAAAAATTTATGTGAGAAATATGTGAGTTTTTGTTAAAGGACAGTGGCTTCAAAACAAACCACACAACCCTTCTCTTGTTATGTAGTCTTTCTTATTCTATTCAGTTCTAATATCAAGATCATTTGCTCCTAACACATGAGGAAATTTTGCAAAGGATGTGGGGACTGGTCTGAAATCTTCACACACTTTGGCAAGGAGTTCAAAGGGAGAAAACATTTGAGAACTGAGCAGTGTCAAAAATGAAGTGTAATTGGGAAGCAGCCTTATGAGCGTGGATTTTGGGTGTACTGCAGCTTCCAAATATCCCATTTCCATTGCAAAAACAGCATTTTATTGCTTTTATCTTCTGTTCCTTTTACCCACTAAAAACAGTCACAAGTGCCTGTGCACATATGTGCACAAATAAATAACAGCCTAAAATTAAAACTCACAATGCAGGAAGATTTCATCATTAAAGGATAGAAGGAGAGACTCCAAGGCAGTAAGAATTTCTCTGTCACTGCTGAGATGATGTGAGAGACATAAATATTACAATGAAGGGTCACAGTAAAAAGCTAAAGACCACATAAAACATTTTAGCATAAATATGTCATCAATTTTGCTAGTTCTTAACATGAAATTTAAACCCCAGGAGGGCCTTGAAAGGATGTCTGCTATTCTTTATAATTTTGAAATGCATTAAAAGCAGATATATAGAGCATGTATAGATAGCAGTGTAAATCAATTACTATTTCATTACTTCCATCTTCCCTGCACCAGACCTTGTCACCCTGTTTTTTGAGGTGTTTTTTGTGGGAGCAGGGTAGCAAGAGGGCAGATTTGGGCTTGTTTTGGGTCTGGCAGGACTCACAACATCTTCAGTGTCAGACTTCAGTGATACAGATGCTATAAAAGGATGTGCTGTGCCAGTTGTAATATTACTCTTTTTTTAAGAGATCAGTTTCATAGTGCACTGTAACCATCAGCATATTTCAAAAGAATAGCAAATAACACCCCAAGGATAAAGTCTAGTAGTGGCTTCTAAGCCTGGTTTGAGCTTAACTCAAGCCAGTGAGCTGTGTGTGGAAGGCTGTGTATGCCATATAAATCTCCTGGTCCATCTGTCTCGGGAAAGAATGCATTTTCAGGAATCTGTGTCTTTCTAATTGCTTATAAAAACACTCTGAGACAAGCCAGTGAATAAATTAAATTTGAATGTTTCCAGTGGATCTTTTCAGTTTCTCACTGAACCTAATTACTGTCTAATCTATGCCCATGAGTATGCAGTTTTAAGTGGGACGTTAGACTTTCACTCTGCAGATTATAAACTCTGTGGTGCATAAATTCATTATTATTTGTGTAAGAGAAAACGTCAGTGTCTGCTACCTTGTGGTTTTAATTTAAAATAACTACTGCATCCAATTCAGGCATTCTTTTAGAGGACTAAGAAGAGCTGTAAAGAGGTGGAAGATGTTTTCTAATAAACCGTGTCTCTTGTTCACCCAACTGAATTGGGAAAATTTATGTTTCAAACAGTAATTAAACTCTCCTCGTAGCTCAAGATGTCATGCCTTCAACTGCAATTTTAGGGAGCTCTACCACAATAGGGAGTAGATTAATATAATGGACTGCAGGAAACTTTTTGCTGCAAGGATGACTGTGGCACCGTAAGGAGCAGGGCTGCTGCTTCAGCCAGACATCTCCAAGTGTTTTGGAAAGGGAGATAAATAGCATCACTCCATTTTTACCAGCTGGAAGAATTGAGATACAGAGGCCTGGAGGGACTGTTCCCAAATTTTTTGAGTCACTTTGAGCAGGCAGAGAATAATATCCTCTCTGTGCTGGTGTTGTTTTGCCTAAATCAAATCTGCTCCCTTCATTTTCAGTGCGTGAATCCCTGAGCTGGTTGACACAAAAATTTTGTTATGTTAACACTGCCCAGGTGAGCTCAGCATTAGTTTATTCACATATTAATTGGATCTGATGAGAACTGCAGTTAGAAAACAAGTGTGGAGCAGACCCAAAGGCACCAGCTCTCACTCTTCCTCTGCTCCCCCTAATTAATGCAATGAGTCTTAAACAACAATCTTCCTTTATTATTTGCAGATCATGGGATATAAAAATCATTGTAGATTTAGAACGGACTATATTAACACAAGTAATTCCACCAGGACTTGAGTTTCTATAGTGAAAAGTGTTGTGTTGTCTCTGGCTCAATTAGATTTTTCTCAGTGTCAATTTTAATTCACTTCACCAGAGCATGCGGGAACTCTCCGTGGAGGGGAAAATGTTGCTTCTGAATGAGAGCCTCCTGTAGCCCACATTTTATTTAAGAGTTTTAAAATGCTTTGCAGTCCCACGTTCTCCCTTGAACGTCTGCTATTGTGTGCCGTAAGAGCTGAACAAAATGGCTTGATGTTTCTTAATGTGACAGGCATCTGAGTCTGGGCAGGAGGATGCAGATGGGGAAAGCAGGAGCCTTGGTCCCTCTTTTTATTTAATACTAAAAAGAAAAAAAGTTTTGATGAGCCTTGGTGGCCAAATAAACTTTATGTGGAATCTTTTCCACCCTTCCAAACACCTGCTCATGCATAAAGAGAAGTAAAAACTAGGCAGCAGGGTTTCCTTTTGCAGTGCTGAGCTCAGGAGAGAGGTTGAGTGGCCTCAGAAGTTGCTTTTTCCCCTTTAGATTTAGTATTTCCCACCTCCCATGGCTATCAGCACTTCAGTGTGCATTGCTTGGTTATTCTCTGCTTGGTGCAGAGTAATCCAAAATGACTATCTCTTCTCTATTTCAAAGGGTAAAATTGGATAGATCTTTAACTTGAGGACATTTCTCATTGTGAGAAAGAGAAGACAAGAAAAAGAGCTTATGATAGAACTGTCAAGGAAGGTTTACCCAAGACATGGGCCTGAAATGTCCACTGTGGATAGGTAGGGCGTTCCAAAATGCTCTTTTCCATCACTTTCAGCAGTTTTCTCTTCCTATCTTTGCACTTGTCCATCCCATATTTCATTAAACTCTTGAGGCTTTTGATTTACGGGTAGTTGTGCACACACACTGAAGTTTTACTTTGTGTCTGGGTGGGTTTTGATTTGTTTGCTGTGTTTTTTGGCTGACACCTCCCTTTTTCCAGTCTTGCAAGTGATTGAGACTGCTTTCCAGTATATCACTGGGCTACCTATAGGCAAACAGCTGGGACTGTCACCAAAACCAGTCTGTTGGATATATGGATGTGAGCCTCTTTTCTGATTCAGACAGAAGATGATGCCAAAGTATGGTGCTCAAGTGCCCCATAGTTATTATTAATGCCAGCTTGTGTATGAAAGGTAAATATGAAATTGTCTACATGGAGAACACCTTCATGGTTTTCAGAAGAACTGTGCAAAACACTCTATGAAAATTCAGGTTTCCAAATGTGTCTTCTCCCAGCCTTTTCATTTCCTACAGTTTCAGCTTTCCTTCCCAGTTAGCATGTGATGCCTTTCTGTGCTGTGTTACTTGCTAGTTCTCACTTGGGCATATATTGTGTTAAAAGGTTCTGCGTGGAGGCAGGGAATTATTACTATTATTATTATTATTATCATTATTTAGATGCTGCAGTTTAAGTAGTTAAAAAAAAAATCTCAAAAGTAAAGGTCAGTGTAGCTTGTAGGTTTACACATGCACAGTACAAGTAACCTTCAGAAATTTCCTCATGACAAGATAAGTGCAGCAATTATATTTAAATGAGTGCCAGAGAAAATTTCACTGTAAACTGCATTAGCTGGAGAGTGTGTGCTGTAAGAGGATTTAATTGAATTAATGTTACTTACTATCAAAAGCTCCATCTAGTGTATTGCCAGGTCTCCTTATTACTAAGAATAATATTTGGTTCATAAAGACCCCTGCTCAACTAAGCACACAGTCCTGATGACTTCAGCAAGTGATTAAAATTAAAGCATTTCCTTCACTGCTTTGCTGAACAGGAACAGGCTGGAAGCTGGGAACAGGCACTGGTGTGTGTGCAGAGCATGGAATCACCGAGCCCTTCAACAAGGCTCTTCATGGAGGTTCCTCTTTCCTGTGGTTTTTGGTGGCTGAGGGAGGTGTGATTTTGGCATGAGTGTCCTAAAGGGTACCTGGTTTGGGTCATGGCTGCACCAGTGATGGAACTGAGCATTGTCTGGGTGTTTAAGAGGGACTCTGGGGTTTGGAAGCCCTCCACAAATAGCAGCAGTGATGACAGAGGGATTTAATTGAATAATCCTGGTGGTATTTTTAATGCAGTTATTAATGCAGGACTCTCACATTATATGGATGTGCCACAATGAGATCCAGAGAGGTGTTTTGTGTGACTTCCTACATAAAAGCCGAAATGGAAATGAGCTACATTTACATATTCACATGATATAAACAGAAAACTCAGATGCCAGGAAACGAAGGGACATAGCCAGAGTCATGCTTCAAACCAGGGATAAAGAAAGCCATAGTTTTACGACACTTAATGTTTTAACCATTAACAAGAAAATGTGATATATTAGATGTTTTTGCAGAATATTCTTGAATGTCAAAATTCCCATTGAAGCCTACGTCTCCTTTATGTTTGATACTATTTTATTTTCCTTTCACATGCATTCTTTAAAAAGCAAATACATGAAATCTATTAAAAAAACCACCTTTTATTCTCCATTCATTCAGCAACAAAAACAACATAGAAAGAGGGTTTGAACCAATCTTTTATGAAAATTGGGAAACAGCACAATAGTTTCTACAACAACTCTCTTTATTGTTGGCTGAATCAAATGGCAAAAGTTTTTATTCACCTACGCATCTTATATTTTAACAAGCCACATGTCACTCCTGAACTTCACCCACCCGTATTTCTGCATGCGGGTGGCATTCTGCTTCAGTCAGTGAGACACATGCCATTCAAAGGAGTTACAATCTCCTCTTTGTTTTTGTGGTGGTGTTTTGGGGGAGAAAAAGAAAGAGTAATTGCCCGTGTTAACTGATGTTCATTACATGGAATTGTTCAGCTCTCTTAAAAAAATCATTGATCTGGTTTTCCCCCGTGAAAGTATTCAAGGTCTCAGTTCACAAAAGAGAAATCAGCATGTAAAGCAGCAGTCTGGCAATCTGTGCTGCAAGGAGCAGAGGGCCACGTTCTGTGCAGAAATGTCAGCAGAGTTTGCTGTCTTTCAAAAAAAAAAGACAAATATTTAGTAAAGATGAGAAACATTATTACTGTTGCAGTCAGATGTGATTTTGGGGAACAACCTGTTTAAGAGTAGGCATTTTTTTCTCATACATTTGTATGTAGGGTTCATGATTGAACATTCATTAGGTAACATCTGACGCGAGCTGTTCCTCTTTCTCCTTAAGTTTCATGGCTTTGTTTTGTATTTGAGAAGGATATTACAAAAGGTACTTTGGTGTCTCATTCCCATTGGTATGGTCATGGTTTTAACTTTTGAATTACTCCCTTGAAATAGGAGGGAGAGGAGAAAAACACCATTTGGGTATTTTTAATAGGGAATAGGCAGTATTTAGATTTCATGGCGAGTGCCCATGGTACGTTGTGTGCATGCAGCAAGTCAAAAGTGCAGCTGCAGACCAGGATCCATGAGCCACAGATGACAAAGGCACCCAAAATCTGGGGCTCTAGCCTTGTCCACATGCTTTTATTATCATTTACTGTTTGTATTGCAGATGCACGTAACAGATTGTACAATATGCTGTACAAACAGATTGGTAGAATTATCTTTGTCCTGAAACACTGACAGCAGAGCTGAACAAGAAGGATTGACAGTGTGCCTGCACTGAGAGCTGCACAGCCCAGATGCCACAGTGTTGGACCCATGTCCTCAACAAAAGGGCTTTGTGCATCTTTGGTGAAGCAAAAGTCTGTTCTTGCTGATCTTGCTGTAAAGGGCTGAAATTTTAAATAAGGATTAAAAGAAAACAGCACAAAGATCATTAGAGAATGAGTAGGAGAAGGGAATGTGCCTACTTCTCACTTTTTTTTCTTCTTCTCATCTAACAGCATTTCTTCTACACTTGCCAGATTGAGTATGTCAAAGGAGCAGACTTTCAAACTTTTGGGTAGTTGCTCCTACTATTGGAACAAAGCCCTGCAAAAAAAAGGCTGGGGCATGCAGGGCTGAGGCTTTGGTGACCTGACTGGGAGGGGCACTGCTCATGGAAACTCTGACGCTTTGGAAACGATAGAAGAGAGCGAGCCTGCAAACTTGGCTCGCTCTCACAGGGCTACCCAAACAGGAAAAATCCTAATACTTAATGTCTTTTTCATCATCCAGGGCATGCAAAGAGATCATCCACTTATGCCCTGCGTGGTTAAGAAAACCAAGAATTGCTCACTTATTTATTGAAGGAGCTAATGTGCATTTCAAAGTGCCTCAGTTCTGGCTTGTGGGGGAAGGAGGAGTGAACATGAAGATTAATTTCAATGAAAATATTTTGTGGGAATAGTTTGTTCAGTGAATCTAGATCATCTGCAGCTGGTGGAATAATGATATAAGCCCGTTTATATGCTTTATTAAATCAATAAACCACATGAAAACGGAGGTGGTTTGGTTTGTGCACACAGCTTTCAGAGGATCTTTGCTTAGGGACGAGAAATGATTTTGCCATTTAGAAACACGTTTGTTTCTCTTTCGTGTGAAAGTGCTCACTCACTAAAATAATTAAAGAAAACATTTTTCAACTCTGAAGTATTGCTGATATTTTGGCAGTGGCTGTGGCCAGTAGTCCAAGGGATGGGAACTGCTGAGCACTCGGTATTTAAACGACTGGTGTTGACTTTGCAGTTAAAGTTTTATGACTGGATCAGACATAACACTTGACCCACGTGTTTCTGGTTTGAGGTAAGACTGTACAGGAACATGCCAAGATCCAGGGCTCAGCATCCCTGGCTCTTCATGTGGCCTTTGTCAAAAGGAGTTGGTCTCTAGATCAGGTGAGAGATTTTGAGTTCCAGGATGCAAAGGTCTCAGGTTTGGAAACATAACTTGAATGAAAAAAGTCCTGCTGGTTCATCCAGCCTGTTGCCTGCCAAATCTATGCTTGTTCTGTTTAGTGCATTCCTAAATGTTTTGTCCAATTTTATTTGGAATTGGACCATGGGACACTCTTTCCAACTCCCCCCCACAAGTTAAGGATTAAATGTTTTATGACTGTACTGTAAACACACACAGTCCTAACATTTTTTTTGTGTTTCTGTCCCCCCATTTTATTTATTTTCTGTTGTATAATCTCTCTTCTGTGGTAATATTGATGAATTGGAGGGATGCATTTTCTGTCATGTAAAATAGTACTGGGGATAAACTCTGCCTAGGATTTTGGCTGACCCCTTCATCAGGCTTAGCTCAAAAATTAATTTGTCATTACCCAGGTGCTATGCACTAAGCTTTATTGGCATAGAGGAGCGCCACATCCTGTATGTTCTTTGGAAGGAAAAAAAGTGATCATATAATCACTGAGACAGTAAACAGTCATTTCCAATCTAGTAATATTTTATATGAACTGGCACTGTATGTTGTATATCATCCATCTTGCTAATCCTTGTTCCACATTGCCTCCCACTTGAGGCCAAGAACATTACAGCTGTGCCAGAAAGTGGGTGGAAAAATAGCCTTATTATTAACCTAAGCTGAAAACATAATGGCTTTTTGAATGTCTTCATTCACAGATGCAGTCATACTAAAATATTAATACCCTTAAGTATTAATTTTCTATTAATACCCTTAAGTATTAATTTCTGTTTCTGTAGAGAAACAGAACTTTCATTTAAAATCCATTGTCCATGTGTGTTGCAAAACTGAAAGCCTTGAAAGTGTTTGAATTCCCTGTATCTTTTATGTTTTATCCTTTAAATGTCAGCATTCTGTAAGAAAGGAGCCGAAATATTCTTCAGAGTAGGTTTTGAGCAATGTTGCTGCCATCACTAACATTGCCTTGTGGTAAAGAAAGGACTTTCTCCAGTTTTCTCTTTGTCTTAAATAATGGTAATAACTGAGTGAATATTGAAACACACATAATGAGTTTTTAGTACCATGGTCAAGCAGGGCTGCATTGCCAATGTCAGTGTTTGTTTAAATCTCGTCCCCAGAGAGATCAGAAATATTCAGGATGTAAGTGTCTTCTGGCAGGAGCCATCACACAGAGTAGAGGAGAAAACTGCAACCTTCATCTAATAAATCTTCAGAGCACCCCAGGATCCCTGATTTACAAGCAGAAATGAGGGACCTAGCAGTGAAAGCTGAGTAAATTTGCAGCACGGCATCATTGAAAAGGCACAGGAAATGGAGATGATGCTCTTTTTTAGTAATAGTTTGCCTTTCCTAACTCTTTAATTTACTTCTGTGTATCTCTTCTCAGGTAAAATATGAATCTTCCACGAACCTCTTTAGGAGGTGTAAGAATTGCTCTTGAAGAGTGTTCAGAGAAAAAAAGAAATAAGTCTTGATTGTACTAATTTATGACTAGCGTTAAAAAATGTCCCTTCTTTTAAAAAGGAAAATAAAAGGATTAAAACTTCTAGTGTATCAGGCCATGTGTTGTAAATTAGCCTAATTGTTTTAGAATTCAGAAGTGTTTCATCATTTTAAATTGGGCTTGTCTGATATTTAGTTCCACATTTTTTTATAACTCTGCAGGACTAATATGTAGCCTGTTGTTGCACATGAAAAGCTTTTCTCATCTTAATTTTTAAGACTGATGGAATGAGAGGAGGTTGACAAGTAATCTCTTAGTTATCTCTGTGTCAAAGCTTATGATATGCTTTATTGTGAAAATGTGCAATATGCAGTTCCAGAAATAATTTTGCTCTACATTATGGTTTATCTTTCTGGCATTCAAAATGCAAGAGTGAGTAATGCTGAAGTCTGATAGACAATTTCAAATTGCTTGGAATTATCTTTAAGTTTTGCCTAGTAAGTCTTAGCAGGAGACAAAATATTGTACAAGATAGGGTCCCCAATATTAACAGGACTTCCCTCCAAGCACATCCTTATTTCCCCATATCCCATTGCATGTGGGAAAAGAAACTTCACATTTTTAGGGCATTATTTTGCAGTTTCTCTGTTGATCCACTGTACTCTGTGGATAAATACGAGTCTTCTGTTTCCCCATATCCCATTGCATGTGGGAAAAGAAACTTCACATTTTTAGGGCATTATTTTGCAGTTTCTCTGTTGATCCACTGTACTCTGTGGATAAATACGAGTCGTCTGTGAGTAGGGCTTTTTGTGAAAAGACCAAGCGATGCTTGTTCCCAGTAAGAGCTGGTGGCTGCAAGGCTTGTTTGATAATCCAACCTGTAACCCATCATTTCTCAGCTCCCATCCAGGAAAACTGTGCATTGTTTGTGCTCAGCAGAGATATTTTACAGAATAACAACATGTTGAATAAATGACAAGGCCACATTCTAAAGTTAACTAAAGGACCTCTGGCATCAAAATATGATTCCTCAGAGGTTTTATTTTGTATTTTTTTTGTTAGCTTGCAGTTAAGACTGGGGACTTTGTTCTAAAGCTCTCTGAGGTTTTTGGTAGCAAATATTTTGCTGGTAGTGATACTTTGTTGGACGTATTCCTGTGGCTGCCATGGTGACCTGCAGAGAGCACGGCGCAGAATCCTGCTCCTCCAAAAGTGATTAGGTACATTCAGGAGCCGCGTGCTATTGATGCCAAGGAACACTGAATAGTTTCATCTACTCTGCAGGCAAGCTTCAGTGTAAGCCCTCCTGCCACTGCCTGCTCAAGGCCACCTTTGACAGCCGCAGGAGCCAACACATCACTGTTTAGGCACTCGTTTTGTTCCTTTTCTCTATTTTTCCTTCTCCCTGTGATTAAGTTGCCAATCATCCAGCTTCTTTCTCTTCTTGTCCTGATAAGTTGCCAATCATGTCATACAGCCTGTACCTCTAGAGCCAAGTATTCCTCTTGTCATGACTTGAAAACAGGCTGCTGGAGATTTATTTTAAATCTTGGTCTGATTAAATGCCACATCTTGATCTTTGGAGAGCCATAGGACCTATAGATCATGGTACTCTTCTTTGGACTTCTTTGAACTGGTATTAACTAACAGACTTACAACATGTCCTATGAGTCATCCAATGGAGTCTTAATATTCCCTTCCCTTAATAGGTATTAAACATTTGTGAGTAGATTTTTTTTCGTCAGTTTTCGAGGGCATACGTGGTGATAGTTGCAAGAAGTAAACAGTCAGTTGTATGAAGGCTTCTGGGGAGAATAACATTTATTTTTATGGCATGTGGGGTTTTATGTTTTGGTCTGCCTGTCAAATCATTTCTACAAAGATAGGTAGTAGCACTATTTCATAAGGTCTTCAAGACATAAATAGCAGTGGGAAATTAAGCAAAACTGAAAGTGTTTACAGTGAAAAGCGTATTTAAAATACTTCTTGTGGGATTTTGAAATAGCTTTTTTGAGGAAATTACGGAAAGTCTGATTCTGGGAAATCTACAGATAAAACAAGATAAAACTTTGGAAGAATTACATGTGGAAGTCTGATGCTGTCCTCTGTGGGAGAGGAGCTTAGCTGAATTTTCCTGCCTCTAACAGTTGTAAATTCTATTAAAACTGCTTTCCTAGATATACAAGATAACACTTTCCCCCAGTATTCATGCTTTGCTAGCTCATTTTCCAGTCAGAAGGAAAAGACTGTATGAATCATCTTAGCTTTTCTCTCATTTTGGAAGAACATATGTTACATATCTATTCCATATCTACCTGCATTGATTTTGCATTAGTTAATCATGAGACAAAAATAAAGAGGAATAATAATTAACTAGGATAGCAGTCTCTCTCCAGAAGTGTTCTCCTTGTCCTGGTGAGGCTGTCCAGGTAAGGTGAAACATGAGCTGTAATTCTTTATTGGTACACTTTGCATTTTTACATTGTTAGTCTGTGCAAAGTGAGATTCTGTGCAAGAGGCAAATGAGAGGCAGGTTGGGAAGCGGTTGTGAGATGCCTCTCAAATGCCTTTGAGCTGGAGCTTTCTGAGCATAGATCCCCCACCTGAAGAGCGTTCTCCGTTCTCATTGCTTGTGCTCATTAAGTGCTGCCATTTATTTTTGTGTGCCTGCACAAATATATGGCTTTATTACTAAAGTGGTTTGTTTATCTTTGCTGCTGCTGCATTTATTTTAGCACTTATCTAAACAATTAATTAGGGAAACACTTGAGTGCCGAATACACTTCTTCAGATACCACTCAGTTGGGTTTTTTATTTATTTCCAGGAGCATCAAGCATTAAAAAACCCCCATCTTTTGCAATTTTTTTCTAACCATGCCTTTTTCCCTCTTTTTTGAAGTTTCCACAGCAGAGTACATTGCTTTGAAAGATCATGGGCCCTGTTGAGAGTTCAAAGCCAAGTAAAGATGATGCTTAAAGTTCAAAGGCTCTGTGGAGCTGCATCTTCATCTGCATAAAATTGTTTCAACTGACTAGAAAGATAGAAAAGTTGCCAGGAATTGCTTCTATTTCATTTTTATTATTATTATAAAGAAAGCTTAATTGGGGAACAAATGTGTCACTGCTAACAAGTTCAGGCAAAGCTTAGCTCCTTAGATGAAACACTGCTTGAAGGTGCAATGCAGGAAAGACTTGATATGTGCTGTGACCCTGTGACAGTGAAGCTGTGAATGCCTGGAAATCAATACGAGATGTGCAAGGGCTCATGATGCTGAAGTCGAGAAAGAGCTGAAAGTGTTTGACTGCGTCTTGGGCAAAGGGAGCAGGGAGTGTGACGGATTCAGACAATGGATTTAGACCTGAGTTTTAAAGATGGGGAAATGTATTTATCAGGGGGAAAAAAGAAATTCAAATAGTTGAAAATTATCTCCATTAAAATAGTGTGTATGTTGTCAGAGTGGAGGCTTTGCCAGTTCTTCCACCAGCAGAGAATGGAGCCCGCAATTTGGTGACTTGGCCAAAAGCAGCAAAATACGGGGCAGGGGAGGTGTTGGAGGAAACAGTTATTTGTTGATTCAAGTTCAGGGCACTTAGAGGCAATATTTATCCTAGAATTTCTTCCCATGCTACTCAAGCAGCCCTTAAGCCATCTCAAATGTCTTGTATTGATTTATTCCGTTTCCTATAAGGTACCTTTCAGAGGAAGTGTGACAGACAAGTATGAGTCAGATGGGCGCAGCGCTGGCACGTCGTGCTCTGCTGTTACTCATTGTCACTATGATGGCTGTCATTGAGGTCTTTTTACCTCAATTTTTATTTTTTCTTGGTTTCTTCACAGTACTCCTTTGAGCTCAGAACATTTTATTCTTTCTATTAACAAGGAAAAGCTAGAGCACAGGGAGATGAAAGGCCAGGTTGTTCAAAAGCATTTAGGCATCGAAAGATTCAGATGGGCATTGAATGTTATTTTCAGAAGAACTTCAACACCCTATTCCTAGAAATGAGTTATCCAAGGTCAGACTTTAGATTCCCTTGCAAAAATGATATCCAACTCTTCCAAATCCAGCTAAATGTTGAAAATACCCCATGTACAATGTTCTTGCCAAGTTTCTGGGTAGGGCTGAGGTTTTGTTGTTGTTTTGTAAATGAGTGAAATGTCAGCAGTAGCAATTTTTCCACTGTGTACCTTCTTTTATAACTCATTTTCCCTGGACCTTTTCCTTTTTTTCTCTTTGTACTGCTGGTTCTGGCTTTTCCTATGCTGTCCTTAGAAGACACAAGCTGAGAGGTTTAGAGCTGTCAGTGGAGTTTAAAAAAACTTCATGTCAGATACAACAGGACCGGATAAACTGCAACTTCAAAAAAAATGTATTTTGTTATCATGAATTCCTAAATGTATTGATATATTGCTAAAAACAAGGTATGACACAAGACATTTTTATTAGCAATATCTGCCAGGCTGGGATGTTCAAAGAATCATCATAAAAATATTAAATGGTTTGGGTTGGAAGGGGCCTTAAAGATCATCTTGTTCCAACTACGCTGTTGTGGGCAGGGACACCTTCCACTAGACCAGGTTGCTCAAAACTCCATCCAGCCTGACACTTCTAGGGATCCACAGCTTCTCTGAGCAACCTCTGAGTTCCTCTGTCTCACTGCCCACACAATAAAGAATTTCTTCCTTATACCCTACTGAAACCTGCCCTCTTCCAGTTTGAAACGATTCTCCCTTGTCCTATCCCTCCACGCCCTTGTCAAAGTCCCTCTCCAGCCATATCCAGCCATATCCTGGTCCTCTTTAGATACTAGAAGGTGCTATAAGGTCTCTGATTCTGTTTCTTAAAAATTAGTTTGTGTGTTCTTACTATGAAAAAAACTCATCTAGTGTGTGAAATTTGCTAGTGAATGAGAGCTGGTTCCCAACTGATGGGTACAACAATAAAACAGTAAATAAAACAACTGATGTTGTCTGCTAGAGTTAAATAAGCTTACAATATATTTCTGGGGAAGTTAAGCTGTGTTAGGAGGGATGTTGTCAGAAGCCAGTTAAATTCCTTCATTGCCATTTCACAGAATCACAAGCTGGCTGAGGTCAGAACTTCTGGGATTCATGTTATCCAACCCCAGCTCAAAGTGAGGTCATCTACAGCAGGTTTCTCAGAGCTGTGTCCAGGCAGGATTTTAATATCTCCAGGAATGGAGAGAGTCCACAACCTGTTTTGGGCAAACCATGCCAGCGTTTGATCACCCTTAGAATAAAAATGTAGTTCCTTATTTTTTAGTGGAATTTCCTGTATTTTAATTTGTGACTATGGCCTCTTGTCCTGTCACTGAACCTCTATCTTCTTTAGATAGAAGATAGAAGGCTCTATCTTCTTTATTTCCTCCAATGTTTTCTTCTCCAGGCTGAGCAGTCCCAGCTCTCTCAGTTGCTTTTCATATGAGAGATGCTCCAGACCCTTCCTCATCTTCATGGTCCTTCACTGGACAGGCTCCAGTATGTCCACATCTCTTTACTAGGGAAAAAGAAGATGATCCAGAACCCCAAATATGTCTCAGCAGGGCTTAGCAGAGGGCAAGGATCTCCTCCACTGACCTGTTCTGCCTGACAGGATGCCTTTGGCATTTAATCAGTGAAGATAATTTCAAGTACAGAACATAGGTTTTTTCATAGGGAAAGTTTATAAATTGCAAATAACTCTCAAACATTTGATTCTTTTGAAGTTCGTCTATTCTGAGTATTTTTCCCTGCAGAGTTGCCTCCTAGTTGAACTAGGACTCGAATGGCTTCTCAGGAGTCACAGTGCAATTAGAGGTTTCATCAGAGCAGTGATCTGGAAGTCTTATCAGGAAAAACCAGTTTTCAGTGATCTTTCTCAGGCATTCAAATGAAAGAAAAAAGAGAAGGAAAACCAGGACTATAAAATGTGTGCTGGGAAGTTTGATTTGCTACTAGTGAGTGCCAGGGTTGGAAACAATGGAGCTTTTGAAATGACATCAGGGAAAGATGTGTTTCTGCCTATGTTAATTTGTGTAAACATGATCTTTGTAGAGTCCTTTTGAACTGAAATGCAGTGTCACAGCAGTTTTCTGCTGTAAGAATGGATTTATAAGGGAGGACATCTTAATTTTGCATTTCCGTTTTTTTTAGCATCTGTTCTCTGAACCCTCTTTCTCTACTGCATCCAAAGATGTATTTAGCAGATGGTCAGACTTAGGGGTTAACTTGTACAGAGGACATGTTAGTTCCTTTTAAAGCCAATAAACTCAAGTCAGTAATTGTTACCTGGCCAAAGAAAAGGGAAACAATAACCATCTGCTACAAAGAAAAGAATAAGAATTCATTTGAGGGAAGAAGAAAGTGAATTAAAGATTAAGGAGCATTAGTGCAAGAATAAGAAAGAAAAGAAGAAAGAAAAGGTAAAGGGGAAATGACAAGAAGGCAGTATAAGAAATACATAATTATTTGTATTTTCATTTTTTGTTGTTTCATTTCGACGTCTCCCCAATGTCAAGATTTTGTATCTTTCTTGATACAATATATACACATAGTAACAGGCCTTGTTTAAAATGATTTCAAGTATTTAAAAAAAATATTCTTGTATTCTGTGTATATTTTTTCCTATATTTTACAGTTGGGAAATGTTGTAACTTCCCATGGGACAGCCCCTCACAGAGCTAGAGGCTGGAATGCCATTTCCCCACCTTCTCCCCTTGCTGTCCTTACTTACTTGAGAATCTCTTGTCCAAAATCTCTGACAAGCAGTCTTTATTGTAACCCATATGGACTGATGTATAAGATCCCAATTACTCTCCACCCCTGAGATGTAAAAATGTGAACAGACCAAACATGAACTCAACAGGAGGCACTGAGCTGCTGCTTTGATTTTTCCACTGATATTGGTTGGCTGACAGCCATCCATCTCCATGGCTTTCCCTAGGGATTTACACTGGGTGGGTGCTTGGACAGGCTGGGAAAGGAGGAACATTCCAGGCCAGGCCACCTGCAGATGAGGCTGGTCATGCAGTGCTGATGTGCAGGTCCAGTGCCACTGACTGCTCAGCTCTGTCTTCACAGCACTTCCTGACTTTATGTTGCAATGTCTCTCATCCACTACTGAGCCCAGACCAATAAAGCTCAGCTTCCATTCCAGCACACAGGGATGTTTTCTTTAGGGACAGATTAGTTTGTAATGACATAAAATTGCCTTGGTGCCATAAACCTGATTTGTGTGTATTTATTTACCCTGCCACCATGTATAGAATCTAATTCTGCATCTGCTTTTTTTTTACTCCTTTATCACCATCTATTGCAGATATCATATGAGTGTTGCCAAGCTGCAGGTGTGGAAGTTGGCCCTTTCCTTCAGAAGTAAAACAGAGAGTTCCAGCATGCTGGCCACTTGCTTCTCAGTCATTACACTGGCAGCAGAAGAGTTCGGGAATTTGCAGAAGCTGTCATTGTCCTATATGAAAAATTGTACATTGAAATTCTTCAGATACTTGTACAGCTATTAGCCATTCAAAACTGTTTAATATAAGTGGCTTATTTCAGAGAGCAAGAAAAGTAGATTTTGGCAATTTTGCCCTTGATATCTTTTCTATCTGTGTCGCACTTTAGTCAAAATTTACATAATAATGGGTAGGGAAGTGTTGTGGGACATGAACCAGTGCATATTAGTTCTTAGTTGCTTTCCCAAAAGGCTTGAAAATGCAGCAAATTTAATCTAGGTCAAAAAAAGGAGAGGAAAAGAAAAGGGGGGGAAGAAAAAAAAAAGAAAAGAAAAAAAAAAGAGGAAATAATTAAAAACCCCCAACACTTCCATTTTGTAGGCAGAGGACATTTACAGAGAGCNTGCAGCAAATTTAATCTAGGTCAAAAAAAGGAGAGGAAAAAAAAAGGGGGGGAAGGAAAAAAAAAAAAAAATTAAAATAAAAGAGGAAATAATAAAAAACCCCCAACACTTCCAATTTGTAGGCAGAGGACATTTAGAGAGAGCATTTGTATTCACAAGGGTATGGGAATGACAGAGTGCGACTCCTCCAAAAGAGCTCCCCCGTGCAGCTGAAGGCTGACAGCAAACCAGGACTTGTGGCCAATTAACAGAAAGGCCATCATACCTTGCAAGGCATGGAGAGAAAAAATTGAGCTCCGTGGGATCATTTTTCACTGGCCATTTACGGGGCTGTTACCGGCCCGGAGCATTTGTGCTTTAATGCGAGCGGTGCGATGTGGGGCACTCTGGGGCTGGGCACTGGCACCCTGAATGCTGTAAACCAGGAGGAAAAATAGAGCACAGGGTGGAATTTGGCATATCCCAGCTGTGAATCCTTCTCACATGTGAGCCCTTGCCTAGGTTCAGCTAATGTATTAATATTAGAAGTGGCATGGCTATAATATGTGCTGTCATTAGAGCGGCAGTGCAGTTTCCTGGCTGGTGACAGGACTGGTAATACAGTTTCCATCAGGGTGCCAATTATATCAAACTATTAGCAAACCTGAGCTAATTGGGAGGCGGCATCATTAAAGGTTGGTTTCTGCTGTGTTCGGCAATTCTGTCAGGGATGGCTTCAGTCCTTTCCATCCTACTCTCCCATGACTCCACAGACAATAGAGCATGAGGATGGTGCAGGTAGGAATCAAAACACATCCCTGCCTTAGCCACCTTTTTCTTCTGATAAGCAGAGTTTCAAAAATAGTTGGATTTTTATTTCTGGACATCTTTGTCAAGAATAGCTGTATTTGCTATTCAGACAGTTCACGATTTTCTCTTGTTTTGTCTGGAACCACCCAATCAAAATCTCTTAATACTTGAAACACCTAATATTAGATCAGTGTCTTCAGTGCAGGTTAGGTAATTGCACTAACATCTGTAGAAATGCCAGGCAAGGCTCCCATTCCACTGCATAAAATGTAAACAAAGTGAAAAGTCTCATTGCCCAATCACATACCTGAACCCCTTGTAGCAATAGGTCTTCTCAGTGGCTTAAAGTGGAAAAGAGATTTTAATGTCTTCATTGGCTTTTGGAAAATGACATTACAGATCATGGTATGTCTGGTTGCAAATGATGCTGTTCAGGCAGCTTTTTGTGATGTACAGAGCACTTATTCCAGAGTTCAGGTGGATGGCTGGAATGCAAGAGACCTTGTTAAAGGCTGTCCTGGATTAGTGTAGTGTTTAAATTTTGCTGGTGGATGAGTGAATGTGGAAATCAGGAGAGAAACATTTGGAATGGGGAAAAAAAACCAAGAAAAAGAAATCCTCCTTAACTTAAACTAGCTTGAACTGTGCTAGATTGACAAGAAGTTACTGTCCCTATTGAGATTCCAGACTTGTATGAAGCCAGCACCTGTTCTGCTTGCAAATGCACACACAAAAGTGAGCTTCATTCACAGAAAGAAAGAAACATAGCAGGACTTCACTCATTTAGCCTTCCAGGGCCTTCAGTCCCTTGATCTGTCAGCCCCTTAGAATTCAAACGCAGCCTTTAAAGGAATTTTCAATTCACAACATGATGACTTTGTTGATGTCCTGAATGTGAATGTATTTTGAATTGAATTTGTCTGCCAGGATTCCATTACTTGCTAAAAGAATACAGAGTTCAATCATCAGATAATCATTATAGCTGTTTTGAAGTGTTTATTTTATTAGTCTAGAAGGTAAAGCAAATTTCATACTTTTAAGTTGTTGCAGGCTTTGCCGGCGCCCTGATAAGCTCTTGTATTTCTATACCCCATGGTCAGGGTTCAGGTACTGGCAGCAGGTGATAATATGCACAACACAGGAGAGATCCAAACTGACAAATTTTGACAGCTGAAAACTAAAGAAACTAATATATCAGATCGATAAATATGGGTTGGGCTTCTTTTTTTTTTTCCCTCCTGTATCTTTTCTCTTTAAATTCCCAAGTTAAATTTTCAGGCTTGGGAGGCTGCAGAATATTTTTCTTCAAGCAAATCAAAACCTCAGAGCATCTTGTGGAACGTGTTTTAATTCCTGTCCACATCCAAGGGTTATTTTCTCATATAAGATGCACATGTGTAATTCTTGGTAACTTTAACACTGGAATTGTCTATTCAGTTTAGGGAGATTTAAAAGACTTTTTCTCACCCGAAGCAAGATGGAGGTTGCTGTACTCATTCAGGCATGAAATCCTGGCTGAGAGATTAAGCCTCTTACACAGATCCCAGTGCCATTAAATGCCAACGAGGATGGTGTAAGCCACATCTTCAAGTGGAGGAGAGCTTCCTTTTGTCAGTTGTTCAAAATTAGGAATGTAAACAGCTCTTACAGCATAATTAGTCTGTGTTTGAACTGGGAGAAAGTGACGGAAATAATGGCATGACGGAGCTCCTGGAGATGTCCTAGAGCTGGATTTTGCAGCCTAACAAAATCATGACTGCTCTGCTGGGAGGCAAATTTGGGTCATAGAGCAGAAGTCACACAGGAGGAGAAGCCCCATTGCATGAGACCACTAACAGCTCTTTGAAAAAATTGCTTACAGGAGGAATGGCATTTCTTAGTTTCATGGTGAAAACGCAATTTGTCATAGTTCCACAAAGTCCTCCAGAAACCCAAGTTCACTGTCAGCAGAAAACCATGGCTATTGTGGTGTGAAAGTCCTCACCACCTGATCTTTTTCCCACTCTTCACTTCTAAATGATGGCTTCAGTGAACCCACGGCTTGATTCCCCTGTAATCCATTGCTGCCATCTTTGACAGTGACTCACGTTAAGCTGTTTCTAGCCATACACAAGGCTGTTTATCCCTGTCACTGTCTTGCTAAACAGGTTTGTGTGGAAATTAAATAAATAAAATCTCTACCACTGGTGCTAATTGGTGCCTTTGGCAGCCTGAGCAAGGGCTTGTGAATTGAATGTGTCATGGAGAATTGAATGTGTCAACTCTCTCCCAATGGCTGGGACCTTGAGGTCTTTCTCTGGCACTAAATTTCCTTTGAAAAAAGGAAAAAAAGGGGAAGGGAGGGAGGGGGAGAAGAGAGAGAGAGGGAGAGAGAGAGTGTGAAAACAAGCTGAAGTAAGAGATCTTTTCCCCTTTTTTAATGAAGTGTTGAAGTTGAGCATTGTAGTGTCCACACTACAGCATTTGCTCATCAGATGCCTTGAGAAGCAGGGCTGTTTTCTGCTGCTGTTTCTCAGGCATCCCATTTGTTGCCATTAAACGCCGAGCAGCATGGAGTGGCAGGTTTTATCCAGTCTGTTCAAGCATCTGGCAGGATAGCCATGAAGTTGTTGCCGATGTCCTTAAGGGACTGTAGGGATCTGCATGATTCATTCAGCATTTTTTTCAAGGTACAAAGAAGAAATGCCTTACGCTGTAGTAAATACTGTTCCAAGTAGAGCACAACCAGCTTAGCAGAGCGTGGGAGATTTGCTGCTCTGGAGGCACTGACTGGCAGCATGAGTTCCTCTGCCTGTGGCAAGAATACACTAAACCACATGGAGTTAAACTGGGCTGTATTTCAGGCTGTTGAGGACTGACAGAACCATGTTCACAAAGCAATTCACCTCTTAAGTTGTCCTGACTAGGAGGGGAGAAGGTTATCACTGCCAGGCTCTGAGTTATTTGGATGTCAGAAAAGTCTAGTTGTGGTTCAAGCTGCTGTCAAGTTTGTTGGTGATGAAACAAAGATTATGTGTGCATGGGGCCTGAAGGGGAGGGTTCTGTTTTTTAATTTTCTTTCAGTAGGAAACACACTTTTTCTTTTCCAGCTGGGCCCCTTGTTTGTCTTTGGCAATATTACATTTTCTTTAGTAAAATGGAGGAAGGAAGGTCATTGTGTCTTTGCCTTTCAGCAGGGGACAGTTACCAGTCCTAAAGCACAGATTAGCCCTGTCCTATTACACAGGCATCTTCCCCTCCAATATTCCTGCAGAAAAAAAACCCAACTGAATTAGATACTTTTTCTATGTACTGACCCAAAAGGATTTTACACTGGAGGCATCTTAAATGCAGTTTGTGTAACATGGCTGCAGCACCTCTGGAAAATCCATAGGCTGAGCATTTCCTTGGTGAACCATGGACTACTGCCTTTTCTGTTTCTCTCTGCTGTCTTATTTTCTTTTTTGAGTCCAGCCCTGACCTCTGTAGCAGATACCTTCAAATTCAGGTGTCCATGATTGAGTGTCCATACCACCCTCAAACCACAGCAAACCAGTTCTGGTCATAGGGTTTGTTTTATTTGAGAAGATATGAGCCAAATACATCCTGAGAAAAATTTATCCATGTGCATTTTCAGATTTGTCAATCTGTGGGCTTAGAAATCTCTGTTTTTGTCGAGGTCTGATGACCTGCCTGAAACATCTGCACAGTTTCCCATTAAGCTACTGTTTCTTCCAGCCCTCATTCACAGAAACATTTTTCTCTCCTGAGCTATTACTTCCCAAAAACGACCAGTTAAAGGGTATTTCACAGCATATTCATCTTTCAAGTGCCGTTCTTTCAAGTAGTGCCAAGAATGATAAACCAATAGATTTCAAATTTCTCCTTATCGGAATGAACCCACAGAGCTGAAATCTAAAATGAAACTCTTCGGGCCCATGGAAAAGGACATGGCAATTGCAAAGTTGTGATTAGAGCTTGATGTTTCCCCTCTGAATCCTCTCCCCTGGTTAAAAAGTCTTATATTAAAAAACTAATAAACCAAATGAAGAAACAGTAGAAGATAGACTTGGAGCTGGCTGACAGGATAGATGAATATTACAATATTGTCTCAAAATCACACTATTAAATGTCATAAACTTGGATTTTTTCTTTCTTCTCATTTTCATCTGGGGTAAAAGAATTCAGATTTTCAGAATTTTCCAGTGAAACAGAAGGTTTAGAAACACTTACAGGAAACACAAACCTTAACAGGCTGTGCCTGTCTCTAGCACACATCCCTGTAAACAACGTTCTGCTTACTGAAATAATTACTAAACCAGCTCCATCATAAAGTGTGAAATTTTAAAGAACCTGTTGGCAGTATGAAAAATGTTCCTCTCAGCTGTGTTAAGTCTGCATTACCTGCCTGCCCATGTTTTGCTGTGCCTGCAAGTGATTCTGTGTATTAGGGATAAACTTGCTGTGTTCCAGCTGGGAATACATGGTCACCTTTGCTTGTTACCAAGGAAATGGTTGTCACTGGCCTGGCTGCAGAGCTAGAGGGAGCATTCCCAATGCCATGCACAGCTTGAGCCAAGCAAGAGGCAGTGGAGGGGCCATTCTGGATTCGGCCCTTCCTTCCAAAGTGGGCCACCTCCTCATGGTTACTTCCAATGTTTGCAGTGTTCTGCTCTGCACACCTTCTCCTGGCATCCTTTGCCATTACAGAGATGCTGCAGGGTTGAACACAAGCAGGCATGTCAGGTGGGCTGAGGTGTTTCACCTTGGCCAGCATTAGGGAGCTGATACAAGCATCATCATTGCTCACTGCCTGAAGCACAGATTATTTTATCTGTGTCACTCTCCAAGGGAGCACCGAGGCTCATGAGCCAGGGTTTCTTTTATTTACTGATTGGTTTTGACATTTCTCTGGAGTTGCAGCAAATCTCTGACTGTGATTAAGAGAACAGGATTGTTTTCTGATTCATCAGGAAGACCTGCATCATCCCGTTTCACATGGAGTAGGTTTTTCCTTCAGAAGCCACTTCTGCTCCCCAACCAGCATTGCCCAGAATGTTTTCCCTCTCCCCATAGCAGCTGGGTCACAAACACCCCATCTGCAGCAAACATCTCCTCTGTCAAGGAGCAGACTTCGTTGCTGTGGGGCATTACAGGCAAACCCTGGTCCTTATTTTTTGTCCCCTGCCTGTGACATTACAGCTCTCCCTGAGGATCTGCCTGTGAGCCCTGACCTCACCCTGGGGCTGGTGTTGAGCTGCCTAGGCAAAAACTGCCTAAAGCAAAAGCTGCTTTACATGTTTGCAGTGGACAGACTGACAGCAACCCATGTTTGGTCCCACACACCTGGCTGGACCATGCTGTCAGAAGGAAAACCACTAGATTAAGGCAACTGAAAACACCTGCTTTACTGAAAATTCAGCAGATGTAGGGAGAGCAGAGCCTCCCTTAATGCTGTCAGCCATCAGCAGCCTCCACTATCCCAGCAGTGGCAAATTCACCTGTAGCTTATTTTTCATTCTTGAAACTGAGATGAATGTTCCACCTCCAGTCCTGCCTGGTTTCAAAGAAATGGGGGAACCAACCTTAGCTCTTTTGTATAAGGCCCTTTAAATAAGGTGCTTTCGCCTAATTTTCTGCTTGGGATGTAACAATGAATTCCTGCTGCTTGAGCCTGCCATGTTGCTTATATTCAAAGTATAATGGGGAGCCTTCAGAAAAATATAACCTTATTTACAATGTACAAAGCCAATTGGATTTTGGTTAACAATTTCTAAGTGATTACAGTTCACTAACAATGCAGGTGTGCTATAGATGCAATGCACAGGGGGGGACTTCTTATTTTAAACCATACAAGCTTTCTTTTATTCATGTCATTCAGGCGCCTCAGGATAATTCACATTTCCAGCTTTCATAATGTGTTGTTCAACCACTGGTTTTTTTCTCCCTCCCTATTGTACTCTCACAAATCATACTCACTAATTTCTGAAAGCTTTTCATTTCTCTCTATAGGTTGTTGTTTCGTAACATTTTATACAAGAAAAGCTGCTCTTGAGGCACAGAATGCACTGCACAATATTAAAACTTTACCTGGGGTGAGTACATTTACTTTTTCATCCTAATTATTTTATTGCCAGAAAAATAGCCCTTTTGTTCTCAATGCTGCTTGGTGTCCCAAATGACCTTGATCTCTGCAAGGGGGGTGTGGCTAAGCTGATGATCTGTCCTGTGTTGGTGCCAGTCCTGTAGCAATGGCATCATGTCCAAAGGCAGTTGTTGTTCTCTAGAAAGTCCCTTGGCTGGAAAGTGTACTGATTCCTGCTGACTAGAGACAGTGGCCAAAGTGCAATGTGGATATTTTTTAAAATTTATTTAAGGAGGAGGGAGGGAGGAGAGAAAACATATGGCAGACAAACACTGCACCACTGGGGCTTCATGTTTGAAAAGGGAGAGAAGAGGAAAAGACAAAACACAGCCAAACTTCGTTAAATGCAGCCTTTATCCACATGGTTTCTAAACAACCTGAATGCACATCTCAGCGTGTTGTGGAGTGTGGTACCACGTAGCAGTATGACAGTGTCATCCTGTCCCCTGACATCACCTCTCCTCACCACCTGCTCCCACTGGCACCAGCATTCAGAACAGTTGTGGTTGTGTTGTACAAACTGTATCTTGTGTTTTCCTATGGTATTTTATACTTAAATTACAGGGCTAGAGAGAAGTATATCACTGGTAATGATATACTGGCATGTCTTAACTCTGAAATCTTCTTGTACCACCATTTTCATTTTTTCTGCTGAATATTTTGAGGATGGAAGAGAAAAAATATAAAGGATGGAGGTATATTCCCTCTTGATGCAGGAGAAGTGTTTAAGTATATGTTTGTAGTGTCTGGTTACAGACATGAAAATAAATAAATACACTGTGTAAATAAATAGAGCATTGCCTGGACTGACAGTTATATGGCCAATATCTCCTTTAGTTCCTGTGTGGTATGTGTGAAATTGGACACTGTGTTTGAAAAATTATATCTGGCCTGTTCACTTTATGCAAGTGATTTCCTATTAGGAAAGCCACCTCACATGTCATGGAAATGAGAAGTGTAGAGATGTCATGGGACAGTTACCCGTGAGCCCTGCTCAAGGTAAAATGGGAGTCCTCTGTCATTTGCAATGAAAATGCTGGGAGTGGTGGTAGGAAATCTGCAAAGGTAGGCCAGCCACAGGAAAACAGGAGAAAAGTTGTGCCACTTCAAGTGATGTTTTCCAGTAACTGGCCCTTGAAGGGCCAGTATCAAGACCTTACAAGCTTCCCAGTGGGAGTCTCAGCACTTTAGGGTGTAGAGGATGGATGTGCCATCCTCGAGAGAGAAACGAAGGCTCTGAGGGACAATTCCCTTTGAGACCCCTTTGGAGCTCAGGCTGAATCTCAGCACCCTCTGGCTCTGCAACCCCAGTTGTTGGTTCCCATCCTCACTGCCAGAAAATGCTGAGCCCTTGGATGAGAGGTCTCTAACCCCATTCAATGTTGCACCTAAACCAACTCACTGAATAATTGCTCTCCATCATGCTGTGAGTCAAATGGCTGTGTGAGCTGGCTGGGTAGGATGGAGGTGATCCCAAGCTGCTGGAGCAGCCCCTGCCCAGGTAGCATCCCTCACGCTCTACCACAAGATCTACTCATCACCCCCCTTAGAAGTAGAGGGTCTGTTTAGAATCATACAACCACAGAGTCATAAGGGTTGGAAAAGACCTCCAAGGTCATCAAAGCACAACCTTTGACCAAAAACCACAATGTCAGTAAAATCACAGCACTAAGTGACACATCCAGTTGTTTTTTGAACACTTCTAAGGATGATGACTCCACCACTCCCTGGGCAGCTTGTTCCAATGCTTGACCACCCTTTCAGTGAAGAAGTTCATTCTGATGTCCAGCCTGAACCTCCCCTGGTGCAGCTTGAGGACATATCTTCTCATCCTGTCACTGTCTGCCTGGGGGCAGAGCTTGACCCCCACCTGGCTACACCCTCCTGTCAGGGAGCTGAAGAGAGTGATAAGGTCACCCCAAGTCTCCTTTTCTCCAGGCTAAACAGACCCAGCTCCCTCAGCTGCTTTTAGTTTTCTCTGTTCTTCCCTGAGTCCCCCCAAGCTGCTTGCTGTGTTTTGAGAGATCTTATTTATCCCAGTGGGTGACTCAGAGGGGCAGATTCCCTCTCTGACATCCCCATATACTGTGGCAAAGCTGGCTCAGCTTTGCATTGCATCTTACTTGAGCAAGGCATCATTTTCTCCCTGACTTTTGCGCAGCTAATGAGCAGGCAGCAGTTAAAGACGCTAGTGTACCTTTTGATGGTTTTAAAATAAGGTTCAAAAATATAATTATTTTTTTCCTAAAGCCCTCTCTAGCTCTTTGTTGTTTAAAATTTATCTTTCCAAGCTGGTTTTTCCTGTCCTAACTGTGAGGTTACAAAGTTTTCTTTTAAGGAAACGGGGAAATTGCATTCCCATGGCTCTGGGGCCTTGGCTTTAAAAATATTCCTGATACAGCCAGAGATGTTTAGATTTTACTGCGAGATAAGTTGTTATACCTAATTTTTTTAAAGGGAAGCCTCTAAAAAAGAGAAGAAACTTGAATACATTTCTACTACTTGTCTTCCAGAATGATTCAGCATATATTATATAACAGATTCTATATTTTGCACGTGCAGTATGCTGACATTCAAAATATATGGGGATGCTGTTATGCTACATCTGTGTATTCCCAAAATAACTTCATTTAAGCACTCTTTAAACTTGTGGCGCACGTGCTGGAAACGCTTCACGTTAGCAGGGTTCTCCTTACATGAATTTTACCAATTTCTGTATTGTTCCTCTTGACTGCTAAGCAGCTTTTACCAAACAAGCAGGAATTGGTAGTGGTTAGTTCTGTGTTTGAAATAGTCTCAGAGCAAATGAAGGCAATCTTCTGTCGGAGCTGCAACAAGGGATGAATTTGGATCAGGTTCATATGGGCATCAAGTGTCAGCTTGCTTCCAGTAAGCGAGGTATGGTCAGTAGGAGGCTCAGTAATAAGGTGTCTGCTGGAAACAAAAGAATCTATGCCTTCCCCTTTTGCTGTAATACCACCAATGCATCAGATAAGGCATCCTTAAACAGCCCAGGAAGAAAATCCGAGGCAAAGGCAGGTGATTTATTAGTGTAAGGTGAGGAAAGCTGGCAGAGGCAGGAGCAGGGGGCTGCAGGGATGCTGTGGCTGTTGGAAATCGTCTGTTTTTTACCTGCACTCAGGTGTAACCTGCACTGCTGCAGAGGTGTGGACGAGAATAGCTCTCTGTTCATTATTAATAGAGCCTAGATTATTTCTGGGTTTAGTCTCCTCATTTCTTAAATGCAGACTTGCTCCATGTAGCTCGGTAGGCAGGTTTTGGATCAGCACCGGTGAAGCCAAAAAACTGGGGGTTTAGTGTGAAATTTATCCCCCTTCCAAGGCTGCATGTTGAGTTTAATTTAAGTAGGTTTTTGAGCAAAGCGTGCAGTGCTATGTCTCTATCTGTGCTTTTTGCCTGGACCTCATCCTTAACAGAGACATGAAAAAACCAGCGCTTGATCTGCTCCTTTGAGCTGCACCCTTTTAGTGGACATGAAGAAAATAAGACCAGACATAAATGATTAATGCAGAATCTTGGAAGAAAATATTGCAGGGTGCCTTGCTGTTTGATTACAAGCCTTGGAATTAGTCAACATTTCCATAATTCTAAACCAATATACACCTGTTTTCCCACTGTGATGTGAAGGCACAACTTAATTTAACAGAAACCCCGCTGTGCTAAATCTCTCATTAAATACCAAGCTAGTTCTGTAATTTAAAGTTGCAGCACTACTATTTTAACTGAATTGCCTTTGTATTATAAAATTAATAAGAAGTTAATGATGCACTTTGCTGTATTCTCTCAGATTTTTTTTTTCACAGCAACAACAACAAAAAAAGAAAGATAAAGAAGAAAAACATGTCACCAGCTGACATCTCAAGGCTTTTCTGGTTTTAATCATTTTCCTGAGGATAGAAATTCATTTAAAAGATGATTTAAAATAAATTTTAAAAACTTTCTGCCCAAATAGGATCAAACATCATCTTTTTATTCATGATTAATATAATCTCTCTGTTAGTCATCGTATTCCTTGTCATATATGGGAGCTTTTATCTTTCCCAAAATATGTATTTAGATATCACTTGTTATGTATGATTGCTGCTAGGCAGAGAAGCAGATATGCAGTGTTTGAGAAATACAGGCATATTGTTATGATATATGATACAGATCAACAGAACAGGGACAGTTCTCTTCTGTTTACTTGGTGCTGGCATCACAAGTAGCTTTTATGTCTTGCAAATGAACAACGTGAATTTTCAGATGTGTCTTTTCAAACATAGCATGAGAGCAGGTTGCTGATACCCTTATAGCTCATAGGGATGTGGTTTGTATTATTGAGTTTGGAGTGAGGTTTTCTTGGAGAGTTCATTTGGATTTTGTTTTAACGGGCAGAAGGGAGAAAAGGAAAACCTCAATTTGAATGTAATAATGATCTTAGAAATGGGCTTCTTTGGGATGAGATGTAGAACTGAGGCCTTAACTAGTCTCATCTTCATTAAGAATCTCATGGCTTCGTTATAGGTGTTTAGCTTCTATTCCCTAAACAGAGTAATCCAATAAATTCCACCCATCTAAATTTATTCTGTACCTTCATTTAGATGTAATAATCTTGGTTCCCCCATGCTCTAATTTGCTGCTTAGTGAAAATTGGTTTCTGTATAGAGGGCAAACCTCAAAGAGCTGTATTCAGGGACTGCTTTAACTGCCTTCATGGCACTGACATTTGTTCTTTGTTTTAGTTTTAACATGCTTTATTTTAAAAACAGAATGTGCTCTGTTTTGCTGACAAGTGAACCTGGCAGGATTTCCTGGCAAGGGTTAAGTGCAGATAGGTAACACAAGAGCACTAAATGTTGGTTGGATTCTTGGAGCCAAATAGCTGAATAAATGCACCTTTAATGTCATGCAGAAGCTATTTGAAGTCAGAAATCAATGGGCATCCATTTGTAAAATCTACGCCTAAAACTCTTTGGAGTCTTTGTTCTGTATTTGAAGTTAGATTTATTGGACATGGTAAGGGTTATTTGTTGTCTTTATGTACATTTTTATATATATCCTCCTACCTAAGGTTATCACAAAAATAATTAACAGCCCACACTCTGCACTCCCATGCTTTTAACAGAATCATGGTTTACATGGTTCTTATTTTAAATGGGATATACATATTCCAAGTAGCAGCAAACCTTTTGTATTGAAGTTCTGGCATGAAATTAGGACATTGGCTGTATGAATTGTTTTGATTAAGGGTTTAACAAGGAAGAAATACCATTTTGGGAAAGCTTAATATTTTAACAACAAGGTGGATTTTCTAGGAACTGTTTTTGTAAAATATTCATGGCTTCCTTTTTTGCCACGTTTTTTACATCATTGGGAAGCAAGACTGGCTTAGAGAGAGCTTTGCCCACAGGTTGTGTACTGGCTGTAAGGAAACCTCAAAGTCCATGTAGGGAGTAGAATATGAAAAATAATAATCAGAATAATCTGGTCCAAAATGCAGGGACCCATGACAACTTACTATGAAACCTCATTCACTTTCTGATAAAATACCATTTGTCCAACAAGAAGCAAAAAAACCTCAAATGTATTTCTGGTTTTTGCTTTACACCATGAGCTCCTTTCTAATGACTATCTTGACACTCTCTTTTCTGGAGTAGTGGTTTAATATCTAGTTCCCTTCTCTGTTTTAAGCCTTATGGTCTGTCAGTACTATATGAGCATTATGTAAAAATTACCTGTAATAAAAAGGTAATCATCCAGTGTGATTTGAATAATAGCCTGAATATGATATACCAGTGACTCAGAGAGATTTTGACAAACAGAAAGGGAATTCAAAGAGCAATTAACTTAGTTAAGGCTTTGCAGTGATTGATTTATGATGACAAATTAAACTAATTCAGTACCCATATAGTATGGCCAAATGCTGTTTAATGAAGGATCCAAAGAGTATAGAACTGTTTAAATGATAAAAATAACCAGATGGGAAAGAGGAGAATTCCCAGGAAGCATTTGTTCCAAGGAAGTGAGCTGTAAGACATTGAATGATGTTGAGAAAGTGAATCTGGTCCATTCCTTCCTTTAAAATACTATGCAAAGGAACCCACTTAATGATACATTTTTCCCCGCTTAGAAAACATGTGGGTATTTTTTTTTAATTCAAAAATTCCACTTCTATCCCTGCCCCTCAAAAAAAGAGTTGCACTGACTCTGCCACTTCCGTGAAAATAAATATTTGCACTAAGTTCAGATACCTTAGTAGAAAAGTTGGGTTTGCACCTACCATTGCTGTGAAACACAGAATGTATCACCAGCCCCAGATTTATAAAATGGAAAAAAGTGACTTAGGAACCCAGTGAAATATCTGTAAGTAGCTGAACTTGCAGCTTAATGGGAAAATGGTGAGTGTTGTGCAGGTGTAGAGAGGGGAATATTGACCAAGTGAAAATAACTTCTCAAAATTGAGCAAAACATTTTGTTCATAATTATATTGTCCCTTTTTCTCTTTGCGGGATGGAGGGTCAAATTTGCCTTCACCAAATTCACAGCCTCATTGTTAGGATAACTGTCTGGCATGCAAGGAGAATGCAGTTCCTCTCTGCCTTGTTTATTGAAAGGATTTAGCTTGGATTGACCTAACAGAGCCTTCACCACTGGACTTAGTTAAGATTAGGGTCACCATTTCTCCTCTTGAAGCTGCTCCAGCTGTATGGAAGTATCAAATTCTGGCGGGAGAAAGTGAGAGAAAGCAAGGAACAGCACTTGCTTGCCTGGTACTGAGGGCAGTGGCTCAAGTACTGTGATATCTGGATATGAGTCCATGCTCTAGTAAGTATTTTGTTCTTTGGAAAAGCTTCAAACATTTGAAAGAGGCTCTCCAAGAACAGGGAAGTGGAGGAAGATCCATTGCTGAGGCACTGAGAGAAGGTGGCTAAGTCTTGACCTGCCCTACTTGGGGGGTGAGGACCTGTGGTGTGTCAGGAGAATGCAGAGCTGCACAGGTCATGGGCATCAGTGGGCTGGTTTAGATCCTAAACATCCATATGAGGTTGTTGCTTTTCATGCTGGGAAGCAAAAGCATATTAATGGCCCAGCTGCAAAAGCAGTTGGATGCACACTATCCTTTTAGAGAACTCTTGGAGTAGTTCAGGAATTTTTTTGGTTTTATTTTTTTTTTTTTTTTGCACAACTTTGCAGTATAATAATATTGGGATGGAAAGTAAGTAATGCATAATAATGGCTTGACCTCGGAAAAATTCACTAATGTGAAGCTCATCCACTAAAGGCCAAACCATTCTGGGGTGTGGCACTGGGATTTACCTCTGGTTTCCATAACTCTGACCAGCTGAGGTCATCACTTCGCAAAATCCCTCCAGAGCTCTTTGTCCAACTTAGAACATCCTACTCAGTGAGGGTGGAGGATCAGTTCACAGGATATCACTTTTGAGCTGGGTACCCAAAAATCACTGACTTGGAGAAACTTTTGCTGTGCACTTCAGAATGGAAATCTCTGAAGAAAATGGAGAGGTCATCACTGGAGTACTCCAGAGTATTGCAAAGCTCACCAAGATTTAGGTGGGGTGCTTAGCTAAGGATAATAGCCCAGGCATTCTCTTAAACAGACTATTTATCCTCCTGCTGGTGTTAGCTGTTTTCTGTTATCTGGAACAGAAAGTACAGGTGCTTCAGTCAGCCTCATTAGCACCACGACACGAGCTATTAAAATTGTCTTCGTAATGAAAAACTAGTTCAGGGAGCCTTCCTAGCTGTCTGACTACTCCTACAATAGTGAAATTAGAAAGGCAAATCATAAACAGAGTTGCAGGCATCAGGAAGCAACATCATTAGAGGTGCCCTTGGATGCCATTTGCCTGCCTTGATAGCAATGCTTGGCACCCGTGGGTCTGAGTTATGTTATGACCAAGGAGCCTGGGCCTCATGGCATGTTTATATCAGAGAAAATGTTTGTTCAGCATCCTCCTGCCACTGTGTCCAACCCTGTGAGCTGTGCTGCTTCCTTCAAACACCTCTGCTCTGTGGCCCATTGCCATTGAAGGGGTGCAGTGCTGGCTCATTGTGGTTTGCACTCCTGTGGTGGTGCAGGAAGCTGAAGTAGCCCCAGCCAGATTTCCTCCATCCCAATCAGGTAATGAATCACACTGGGCAGGTGCACTGTGCTCCTGGATGGGGCACTGTACATGATAAGAGAGAAAACACAAGTTCTGTCTTCTCTGTGGTGCTCAAAAACCCCATAATACTACAAAAACCAGGTGTAACTTGGTGGCCTGATTGAGTCTCCTGTTCTAATAACACACTTTGGACAATCATATTCAGCCTAATTAAAAACACTCTTCGCAGGCCCAGAGAGATAATTTATTTTTTGCTCATTCTCTGGAGGAAATTATCATCTTCATCACCTTGGTTGGAAGAGCACATTTTTGTCTAATCTTCCATTGTGCTGTGCAGCGAAATCCTTCCTCCTCTGGCCAGCAGGGCCACTGGGGCTGCCAGAAGTACATGGGGATTCATTTGGGTGCAAGCACCAGTCTGGGGTACAGACATGTTCATCTGATTGTCTTGGTAGACATCCAAAACCTTTAGAGATGCTCAAATGGGCTGTGAATTCCCACCCTGGAAAGACATGGAGGACACGTAGTTGCAGAGTTTACATTTTAGACTGTCAGTGTGTGAAGCAAGTGGTCAGCACCCTCTAAAGCAGAGAGCAAATATTATTGACAAGACACAGGAAATGGCTTTAAACTGAAAGAGGTTCAGATTAGACATTAGGAAGAAATTCTTTACTGTAAGGGTGGGAAGGCACTGGCACAGGTTGCCTGGAGAAGTTGTGGATGCCCCATCCCTGGAAGTGTCCAAGGCCAGGTTGACCAAGGCTTGGACAGACCTGGTCTAGTGGAAGGTGTCCCTGTCTATGGCAGGAGGTTGAAACTAAATAGTCCTTAAGGTCTCCTCAGCTCCAAGCTTTCTATGATTCAATTATTCTGTGATTTTGTGATTCTATGATTCTGCAATTAAAGTGTGAAGTACCTTTTAACAGAAAAAGCAGTAACAAAGCGGGAAAGTTAATATTTGCCTCACTTTTGGAATGGTCCATATTTTCTCCTTCAGCTTAGCTGAAATCAGTAATGGCTTTTCTACCAGACAGTAGCCTGACTATCTGCAGGGGCAGAGAGAAACAGTCACTGAAAAAGATGCCACCATAACTTTATTTATTAACAAAAGCCTGTATCTATTGCCTTGTGCCAGGGAAGTTAAAAAAGCAAAAACTGCAAAAGAAAAAAAAAACCAAAATCACATCAAGCTAAACAGAGTCTTAAGCAGGGGTAAACAAAATGTAGCTTCCTTTGTGGTTGATTTTTATCCAGCTGCAGCCAAATATCAAAGCGATATCAAAGGAAAGCTACCCATTAATTAATTCAGACTGACTTCACAAAGCAAGCTGGAGCTTTTGCTGAGATCTGATTCTGACAACTTCCTAATCTTCACAAGTTGTCATTAAGAGTGGCATTAAAGCAGTCTGCAGTCAATCCCAGCTCTCGCCCCATTGTAACTCAGAGATGGTCTATCTGCCGTTGTGGGGGAGGAGGGGGGATATGCAAGCAGGGTTTAAAATAAGGAACTTTGCTTCTTTGCAGATGGAATTTACAATGTATCAGGGAATCACATTAATACACTGCCTCAATCATTCATCCTAGGAACGCTCACCCATTCCCACTTGCAACCCTTACAAGTTACAGTGAGTGGAAATTTTCTCTTTTGAACGAGAAACACAGGGAAAAAGCAGAGAAAGAAACTAAAAAAAAAGCTTGTGTCTGAAAGGAATAATTAGAAGTCTGTAATGATCTCTAAGAAAGTATGAATAGAGGCTTATCACTGATTTCAAGATAGAGAACATAGGATTGTCGGTTGAAGAAAGTAAGATTGTGGAAAATAAGACACTAATCAGAGGATAAGATTAGGTTTAAACTAAGAACTTTGGTGTAGTGGAAGGTGCCCTTGCCCATGGCAGGGGGGTTGGAATGAGATGAGCCCTAAGGTCCCTTCCAACCCAAACCATTCTATGATCCTATGAACTGAAAATCTGGTACCTCCACAAGTGAAGCTCCTAATTCCACCATGAAAACACAACACCCAGTGTTCCTTACCACTGCCAGTATCATTCAGAGGGATTGCAGCCTCATGCAGAGATGTGAGGGATATGACACCTTTATATTTCCATTCAGCTGTGAATGGCTCAAATGATTGAAGGGAGTTTGTTTTCTAGATCATCACTTGAGCAAGTATCCACCAGACAGCAGTTAATACTATTTTGTGGCAAATTCCTGACAATACCTTAGAGGAAAATGTGCTGTGTTATGATACAGTATATTCATTTCAAACATTGCAGAGAATACAGAGGAGGATAAGTGCTGTTGTGGGAGCACCTCACCCAGCATCCATGAACACAGTGCATTTATTTCCTCCAAGGCCAAGTACTGCCCAAATGCCAGTGACAAATGGGAATTATTTTTGGTTGTACACAGAAGCAAGGATTTACCATCATAAGAGGCAAAATAAAGCTCAGATCAAGTATCAGGAAAAAATACCCAGTATCTGTTCAATTAGAATAATCTTCTAAAGGATACAAAGTTAAATCCCAGTCCTTACGGGTGTTTGGGGTAGGAAAGTATTAGAAAATATGGGATAGGCAGTAATCCTGTATTGGCATTAAGTCATTCGAGATGAGCTGCTGGATTTTTTCATCTCTCATTTCTCCAATTGCTAAGAAGTGAAAGAAATTGCTATGCTGGGTAAATATAGAATCCTCCTATTTGTACAAAAATATATGATTAACCAAAAAAGAAAGATCTTGCTAAGTAAGAGCTACAGTCAGCCTAAGTGCTGTTCTTATACTCTTGTGTCTGGAGGGCTCTGGGGTTGCTCAGGCAGGCGTGTCCCTTGCCTCTTGTGACCCTGTTCATTTTGCAAAGAATGACATGGATTTATCCCAGTTTAAAAGTGGCCTGATAGCTGACAGCCCTCATTGTCTGCTACTTGTCTTCCTCCTTGTTGACATGAGAGCCAAAAATAGAGGGTGTGACGTGGGGAAAATTTCTTTTCTGCACCCATTCCTCTTTCCCTGTGCTTTCCTTGCCCTCTGCTATAGCTTCACTGACACTGCAACAGCCCTCAGGCTGCATTAGCCTCTCTCAGAAAAAGTAGCATATGCCAAGAAACCAGGAGTTCAAGACTTCCCAGTAGCTCTAAATGCTACCTTTGGAGCAGGTAGGATGAATGATGTAAGTTTTCAGCTCAGTTGGTTTTATCAGAGGACCTTTCTGATAGTTCTCTGTGGCCTCCAGCTGCTCCACCTGAAGCCATCCCTGCAAAGACATTTCTTTGACCTTTAGGCGAGTTGCACATAAAAATGTTACTCACGGGGCATAGACAGAGAAAATTTCTAATTGAGTACAGTAGCAATAAAGAATAAGTAAAAGAAGACAAGTTTTCACATACTGATGCTTACAGTCACTAAATGAAGTGTGTTGTTGAATTTTTTTCAAGAGAATCAAGGGGCCCAGGCTCTGGACACAGGCATTAAGCTCGTGCTTGGGATCAGATGCTGGTTCAGAGCTTTGCAGATGGGTGGAGGCAGGTTGATTTTGGCTTCACTCTTCCTAGCACTTTTACTAATGAAATCTTAATCACAGCTTGGTCCAAACATCACAGCCAGCTGGAACTGACTCATTCTTCAAAAATACATGTTTCTGCTAATGTTGTCCATTTATTTTTCATTTGTTTCACTTTCCAAAACACCTATTGACAGAAATATTCAAATGCAGTATAATTCCTGAAGATTAGCATTATAAATGTATAGTGTTTGTTTAGTTTGAATGCAAACCACTTTCCTTATCCCAAAGAAAGCACTGGCAGAGTACATTAGCTACAGAGATGCTAAAAAATTAAAGAGGATGAGTTCATACCAAGGGTGGTTAAAACTAACATGGTTGCTCGACGTGACTCTCACTGGTGTTTGTAGCTGTATGTGTACACAACTAGACATTCATATTTTTGTGTGGACAGTGTGTGTTTGTGTGTGCTTGTGGCTGGAGACTTGTGGCAGTATGGTTCTGTTTTCATGGATGGATGGAATATCAAGCTATCTCGTTCATTCTCTCTCCACAGCCAGATTATTTCGCCAGTGCAGACTATTGGCATAACACTGAGAGTTTGGATGCTGATACTGGATAGTCGTGGAAAATTCCTGTAACTTCAGCTCATGGAGAGCTCAAATAGAATTTATGAGCCATATCCTCATTTGGCGTAAAATATTCTGGCTCTGCTGGTTAAACAATAACACTGTGCTACTTACCCCAGCCAATCTCAGTCAGGAGAGTAGGATTTTTGACATCTTCATTCCAAACCTCTTTTCTACCTGAATGCTTTGGCTATTCCCTGCAATATTTAGGGTCATGCGTGTTGACAAGTAGTTTGGGGCTCATGTCTGACCTTTGAAGAAATCTGGATTGGTCTGTGTTTGGTAACAGGGAGGAACTTGCCTGTCTGCCTTCTGGGGAGGAGGGAATTGTGAATCCAGACATGTATTCTCGACTCAGAACTTCTCTGTACCTTTGCTAAGTGAAAAGTGAAAATGGCAGCTGCCCCGCATCATCAGGACCAACTTTTTCTATGTATTGTACCCTTTTCTCTAATTTAAAAGGTAGAATTTCAATAGATTTTATAATTTTGATGCTTTTGGGGCTTATTTTAGACTTACCTCAATCACACTTTTTAGCTATAAGATGTTCTTGCTGGTACATTGTAATGCAAATAGGAGAGCTTTCCAACAGAACTTTAAAAAAGCTTTACATAAAAAAAAAAAATCCCATAGCCTGGAATTTGAGTTTTGTACAAAATAATAGACTCTAGTTTCTGTCAGAAGAAGAGCCCAAGAGCGTTGTTGAATCAAGGTGACCTTCCATGCTGCAGAAAGAGCCAGGCAGAAGAACCACTTAGCAAATGAACAGAAAAATCTGTGATGTGAAACTGGGGGAGTGGCTGAAGCTGGTTTCTCTCTTATCGAATGAAAGCAAAAAATTAAGAAGATAAGTGTAGATGAGATAACACTGTGAAAGAAACAGAGGAGCCCCTGACTATGCTTTCTTGCCTTTCTGAGATGTTGCTGTCACTAGTCATTCCTTTTAAAGGGTTATCTCCTGAATTCCAGCTTGGCAAAAGTAGAGGAGTTTGATGAGCATAATCACATGGTGTTTTCCCAGAGCATAGTTCACAGAGGAGAACAAGCAAGCATAGAACAGCGTAAATCTTGAAATAAAACTCCTGCAAAACAAGCATTTTATATCCTGGTTGCTTTGGCCTCTCTCAGAACTGAGCTTATGTTTTGCATTACAAAAGCCATTGCATGCTTTTAAAAACCTATGATTTAAACAGAATTTCTTCACAGTCATTGGCAGCCTGAAAGAAAAGGTATTTTATTTTTGGTTGAGACTGAGTTTTTGAGGAAGAAGAAGGACAGGGTAGAGGATTGCTTTGTGTTCTTTACAAATTTCTAAAAATTATTCTAGAAGTTAATGTGGAATCAGAGGTATTTATGTAGAAAGGGAGGGGTTTCCTGTGGACCAGGCTTGAGCATTAGCACCCTAAAATGGTGACCACAGACTGAGCTACTTGAATTTTTTTGTTCGGCGGCAGGAAAGGTCTTTTTTAAAATAGGAACTTCTTCTTGAGCTTTCACAGATTCTGAGAAGCGCAAAATTCCCTAAATATGCCCTCAGGAATTGGTGCTCCCTAAGTGGGGAATCTGAGAGAAATGTGAAATCTTTTTCTGGGAGAAATGTGAAATCTGCCTTTGCAGACCAGTCAAGAAAGATCAAGTCTCTGCTTTGCTGCCTTCTCCTTTTGTGATGGTTGAGGGACCTCTCTGTCATTCCCATGGGAAGACTTTACCTAGAGGATGATTTAATAGGTAGCATGTTTTGGCTTTGCACTGGCTCTGTTTTCCAAATACTAATACGGGAGGAAGGGATGTTCTTAGATTTGAAGGGAAAGCACTCCCTTTAATCTCCTGTTGACTTCTGGAAAAAAATGCCCAACTGGGGAGGTGGAAGAAAGTACATGTTCAGAACACTTGAGTCATGTCCAGTGGGACCCTGACTGGAAGGCTTGTGTCATGCTGGGAATTGAGTCCTGGCATCTTAGGTCATGCTGGGCAAATCCACCCAATGCACAACAAGGTTGCATTAGTTATTTGCTGACATCCCAAAGCCACAACAGCTTGGCTGGCATTTGGTTCCTCCAGCAGCCCTGGATCACTGCTTCAGGTTCTTATGTCACCTCTCAAACAGTGTATCTAGGGAGTAACATTGTAAAAATAACCCTGTTCCTGTGGAGTACACCTGCTAAGTAATGTCTTACCTACATCTGACAATAAAATGACAAGATTTTGGCTTGAGAGCCTTGGCTTCAGTTGTGGAATAGCTCCAGATGCACCACATGGAGCCTCTATGCCTTTATCCCATCTTCTTCCTTTCTACTGCAGAGAGATAGCAGTGAGTACCTCGCAGTTGTGTGAGGAGAGGAATCAATTAGAGCGTGAGGAGCTCAGGCTTGGTGCAGTGGGGAGGGCCTGGCTCCCTCCCTCTGGATCATCATTCCAGGCCATGCCTGGAATGGCACTGCCTGGAATGCCCTGTGACTGGGCAAGCTGCTGCCTCGCCGCACTTCGTGTCCCGCTCACAAACCTGGGCAGCGGGTTCTGCCCCCTGCAATCACCTCCAGTGGGTGTTAAAACCCAGTCAATTAATGTCACAGGGAGACTTCAGTTATCTCCCTGCCCCACCCCACTGACATGCAAACTTCAATTGGCAAAATGTCAACAGAAGTTATTGCTGATGCCAGTGAGATGGATAACTCTTGCTGTTAAAATAATATCTGATGTTTTGCTCGGATGTCTAATGGGTTTGCTTTTTAAGCATGGATGATGCGAAATATCCCCAAGGCATTGTTCCCAACCAGTTATAGAATCCCACTTAATGTCTATTTTTAGGATTGAATAGGTTCTGTAAAGGCTCATTTGTTTGAAGAAAAGACAGTTAATAACTTTGCTTTCCATGTGATTTTGAAGAGACAATTTTTGGCCATACCTCCCCTTTATCTCCACTTCGTTTGGCTTGCCTGTGTCCTGGAGTTGTTGTCATTAGTGTGGGAGGTAAGAAATTAAGGAATGAAATAAATGGAGGAGAACTGCTAAGAGAGCAACAGTAGCTATTTGTACACTAGGAAGTGGTCACTTCTAAGATATCCAATTTTTTAATTTCTATATGAGGGTAAAACATTTAAAAGGGGCTGTGCTACAGCCTAATTAGTAAATGTATGGGAAGAAGAGCAGGATGTGGGGGTGACTGTGGAAGGGATCACTAGATGAAGAATTATTCTTAATAATAATAATAATGATGATGTTATTGTTATTTTATTATTATTTTAAAGCTCAGCATTGTTTTTAGTGTCCCTAACTATTGTTTAATTTAACTTGAATTTAAACCACAGAGTGTAGTGGATTGCAAATGACTGAGTTGGAAAGCTTCCAAAAGCCATTGAATTTCAGTGGTTTTAGTGTTCTCCGGTAAAACAACTTGTTTTAAGCAAGCTATATGCTTGTTTCTGTGCTCTAAATAGAAAATAATGATGTTATGCATTACCGCATGAACTATATTTGGCACCCACCAGCAATATTCATTTTCTCTTGCCTCTCTCTCTTCCTCCTTCCCTACCTCCCTCTCCCTCTCTCTCTCTCCAAAAAAAGCATGTATATATGTCTGACAATAATCTAGGAGGCCAAGTAACAGATCACATTCTTATACTACTAAAATTGTATGAATGCCTAACACAGCTTAAATCCCTTAAATTGGGATTTATGAAAGGATGACAGCAAACAATCTTATAGCTATGCCATTGCTCAGGCAGTTACAGCAACTGCTTTACATTTATCTGTGAGAGTCTAAGTGATAAATGCACATTTGTCCTCCTTTTCTCCATGAATAAACGAAGGTGAATGACTTCAGCCAGTACTGGGAATCCAAAGCTCTGCCTGTGCTGGTGAAGCCAGCAGGAGCATGGTGCTGGTTAGTATTTTCCTGTCTGGTGTATGGGCATATTTTGGGGGGAATAACATGGGCCACACCCTGTTCCCACTGGACAGTATGGACAAGGTTATCCTGTTCCAAGTGGAAGGAGGAGTATGGCTGTGTAAATGCAAGCTGTGCAACATCACTTATTTTAAGATCCAGAGAGCAGTCCTTTGCCTCTTTTATTCACTAGTATTTATTTGGCCTTGGAGATTATCCCCAGTTCCCAGAGAAGTTCCCAAAGCACTAGCCAGATATTGACTGCGTAATTCAAGTTAGTTTGACCCTAGAGGAGTCATTCTAAACAGTTCTTTTCGATAGGAAAATACACCTCTTCCACTTCTGGGAAACTCATATTACTTGTGAGTCACAAGAGTTTAAAAAAGCAAAACCAGCTGGCAATGAAATGATGTGAAAAATGAGTGTTCAAGAGTTCCTCTGACAGATTCTATGGAAAAACTGGGGAGCCAAAACCTGAAATGAGGGGTGGGGCAGGGGGTATAGAGGTATCTGCACATAATAGTCCAGAAAAACAATGGTCTCTAAAGACAACTGAAAATCGTTTAGTTCTCTGGTGCTTATGGAGTATTTCCTCTCCTTCCCCCAATCTTCTGGTAGGTCAATCAATACATTCCCTCCTGACTTCCAGACTCAGTAGTGGTTCTCAGAAACCTGGTTGGTCTTGTTTTTTCCTTGGACTACTGGTCTAATTAAACTGCACTCACTAATTTGATCAGGAGCTTGGAGAAAGCTTTGAATTAATTTCCAGACCAGAGTTAGGCAAAGAACATATTTTTTTCCCACTGGTTTTCATGCTAGTACCTCTTTAGGTGCTTTTCATCTGAGCCCTTAGCCTGTCCCTGCTGCCCCTTTTAATATTTCCTTCCTCTTTGGTTTTCCTGTTGATTCCAAAAGTCACAGAATTCATAATCCTTTACCCAGAAAGAATATTGGGGTTTAATTAAGGTCCAATGTCTCTTCTTCTCTCTCCCACATTTTCTCTTGACATTTTACAGTTCTGAGATGCAGAAAATATGAAGGCAGCCCCCCTTGGCTTCAACAGTGATTAATACTAGCAAGAAGCAGGTCCCAAAGTGCTAGAAGTGACAAGATACATGCAAGCTGTCATCATTTAATCCCATTGCTTTTTGTTTGGTTTGGTTGTTACCCGAGTTCTTCAAATTTACCCTTTGCCTGGGGGGAGATTTAGCTCCATTTTGTGGGGTGTGTGAGGGTGATGAGGTCTGTGAGGGTGACGGTAAGAGACAAACTGAATTGGGTTATGGCTAGAAACTTATAGCCAGGGCAGATGACAGGGAAGGGAGGAAGGAGATAGGTCTAAAAAGGGCTAAGAACTCTAGAAGTCTACTGGTGCCTTTAAAGAATTTTAGAAAGATGATGACAGGAGTGGTAAGGAACACTGAATAATATTCTCCACACACAATCCCTCAACTCTGATGGTGAAAAGTCATGTTCTGCTTAACTTTAGAGGACTTTCAGGAGGTGGTCTTTGACTTCCATACTGAGCTGGGTGAAGGTGGGGCAGGTCTGATGTGCATTCAGAGTCCTTTCTTGCCAAGTGGCTTTCCTTCCTCAAGGCACAAGGAATGACAGAAGTAAGGCATGTGCATCCACAGTGGCAGGAATGGACAATAAAAGCTGCTAATAGATGTAGTAATCATGTATGAAGTTGCTTTTGCAATGAACCATAAAAAAATTCAGTCTAGGTGGCCAGAGTTTCAGTGATGCTGAGGGGTGTCCAAATTTCACAGACTCAACACAGCTGCAGCAAAATGAGCCCATCAGCTCCTTCACCTTCATTGGAAGGCATCTCCTGCTTTTAATCACCAAAGTCCTGTGTAAGACTAACATACTCATGTTTAACATCTTAAAGCAGCCAATACAGACCATTTTGAGTGCCAACAGCCTCCTCCTACAAACCTTGCTTCACTCACAGAAATTGCTGCTCGCAGGAAGTCTTTAGCCTACCCAGAATATCTGAATGCCCAATTCTCTTCGGAAAATTGCTGGAAAGCAGGTGTCCAAAAGCCTTTCCAGCAAATATATTGACAACTCTGAAATGTGATTTAAGCAGTAGCTGTTGATGCAGTGGTGACTTGTAGTGTGCCAATCCCATGCTCATCCATGTCTGGAGACAGTTCTTACCCGTTCACCCCTGACACCTCAGGTTTAAGATTACACCTGATTTGAGGTTTAAGGTTACACCTGATTTGAAGCATCCCCTGACTAAACAAAACAAACCATGAGCTGATCACCCTGTGCAATGTGCAACCACACAATAGTAATCACAGCTAATGACTCTGCTAAATGCTAGACTGCACACACCTCCTTGTTTGGTGTTTGTTTTGTATACAGAAGGTAACATCGGCTGAATAACGAGGATGCCAAGTTACAGATGGGGTTGTGGAATCGTATTTGACAGCCGATTAGAGTAATCTGACAGAAATGATGACTTAATCACCACGACAGACTCGAAATTCCCAGATAGAATTCCACCTAGGTTAATCTAATTTCCTTGCAATATTTTTGCCAGAAATAGACTCTTAGCCGGCTTGTTTTCTCCCATGCAGAGGACACATGGCTTTGACAAGAATGTAAATAGGTACTGTTATTATTGTTGAAAAGATGACTTTTAGGCTCTAAAGCTGGAGAGGTTGCATGCCTTTGAGATGCATTGGGTTGCTTTGCTGTGTTTTTTTCTCTGATGACGTTATGTTTACATACAGCAAGATGTACTCGGGAAAAAGAAGAGGGAAAAAAGATGTAACTATTCAGTTGTAAGTCTAGGCCATGGTGTGGTCCTGCTGCTGCCCTGGACATAGCCAGCAGCCAGATTCTCATTAATTTCAGGGGGATTTTCAGGATTGCATGTTTGACAATTGTTTCTTTGCCATTTTGATTCCTGTGGACTGCCTCAGCCCCCCTGCTTGGGATGCACCCAAGGAGAGGCAGTGATACGCTTGGCCCCAGGCTTTGGGTGGCCTCTGTGACAGCACAAGCAGCAGTGAAACCCCCACTTTGCTGCCAGCAATGCCACAAGGCACTGGCAACCTTGGGCACCAGGCATTTGGCTGCTCTCAGCTGTAAAACAGTGGCATGGTGTGTTTTGAGACCAGTGGGCAGAGAGCACCTGTAGGAAACACAGGTCAAGCCCTGCTTGCTGCACAAGTGTGTTCAGTACAACTCTCTGCAACATTGACGAGGAGAGGTTGCTCCTCACAGCCCATACTCCAGCCTGGGTTTGATATCCCTGTGCACAATGCTTGCCCGGGGAAGCTGCCCATGCTCAGAAAGAACTTGCCTGAGAGCTGTGTTGTTCTCTTTTACTGTGTGTGTGCTGAGCACAAGATGATGTTCAAGTTAACAAATTACTTGCTGGGGTTATTTTTCTTATTCTTGCCTCTTTATTAATTGTAAGTGTGCATTCATAAATACTGTGTTTTTATAAACAAAGCTTTCTCCAAGAAAAGAAGAAAATGTTTCCTGTTGTTCTGTGTGACAACATGACATACTGAGAAATCACTTACCTTGAGATCCATAAGTGATGTATAGCTACAATAACAGCTTTCTGATAAGATGGGAAATCCTTCATTTCGGTAGATGACATGATTCTAGTGAGTGGCATCTAATTTGAAACAGTTTTATATCATCTATAATCTTTTGGAGGCCCTGGGAAAGCACAGCTATTATGTTATTTTATAGCCTGCAGTTATACAAGAAAGATACAAAGGATACAGATTATTTTCTCTTTTTCTCATTGTAGAGTGAAAGGATAGTACCTATTTAGCTTTTGTCTCTGCCCCTTTAATTTTCTTATTCGCTACACACTTCTTTGAGAGTCATTCTTTTCTTTTCTTCTTTTTTTTACACCTACCTTTAAATATTTTATGGGTGGAGAGCTTATAATATGTATTGTCACGGCAGTTGTCTCTAGAGGTCAGCAATGAGTTTAATAATGAGATGCGAAGCAGTGACTCTGTAAAACCCATTTCAGGTTATAAATGGCATGTTTTATTGAATCTGGTGTTAAAGGTTGTTAACGTATCAATTGGTGATGGTCAGGGTTAAACAAGCTTCAACATGAGCCCTCTCATGTTAGGAAACTGTCAGTGAGGTATTTTTCCACTTTCCTCTTCGCTGAAGCCAGGTTTGTGTATCACATCCATTTTTCTGAGGGTGATCTGCAGTTTAAATTCTCCAAGCTTGAGCTGGATCTTCTATTAGTTTTGCACCAATATAATTTTAAGCGCAATGGCATCACTTCCAAATTCAGCTTGATGGTGTGAAGAGAATTTGGACCATGAGTTTTTAGCAGGAACTTTTGAAATCAAGTCAAAACCCATTTGAAGCATCATGTTAAATCTTGCCTCTTTCTTCATGAATGTACCAGAATTACTGAGTTAATGAACTTGGAGTAATGATGTGTGACTGAAGAGCGTGACTTTGGATATGCAGTAAATGTGTTTGTCAGGTAACACTGATCTTTGTGTTGTGACCATGGGCTGGAAAAATAACTTCTTCATGTGAATTTGGTCTAAAGTTGACTTCTCTGGTTCAGGCAGTTAGGAAAGGGAGAGTTTTTTAACGTTGTTAGAATAGGCTTTTATGCAAAATATCTCCTCTTAGGGGCACATAAATGCATCCATAAAGAGTAATAGATTGATTATCTATCTACAAAAGGCCTGAAATTGGGTTGGGTTTTTCTCTTATATTCTGCATATTCCTGAATTTTCAACACTTGCCTTTCTTTCCTCTATTTCCTCATCACTCCATTGCTCCTCAGAGACATCAGTAAACTGCAACGGCCTTGTGGAGCAAGTTACACCTTTTTTCTTCTTTCTGTTTTAGCTTGCTGAGTGGACATGCTGCCTCACATTCCCATGAATTTTAAGTCTCCTGCAGTGCCCAGTGTATTGTTGATGTCAGGAAAAATCTTTAGCACTAAAGAAGACAGAGAACAATAGAAGTTCCCTTTTTTCTGTAAAACTGATCTAATAAAAGTGGTGGCAGACAAGTGCTGGGCTATTAAAGTCCATTTAGGAAACAGATGATTCAAAGAGAGGAAAATTGTTAAAACTGAAGAAAATTTATGCATCCCGACAGCTACATCTACCTTGTAGCTTTGCCTTTCCCTAGGACACAGTGGGGAGTTGTGCAGGCAGCACAGGGAATACATTGATTTGCAAGGACAGGGAGCGTTCTGGACTTTGAGTAAATCTAACAGAAATATTCACAGCAATATTTTATATTTTCTAAAGAATCCAGCAACTTTTTCCCTGGTGGTTAAGTTACTTCACCAAAAGCAATGCAGATGTGGCTTTCTGTGCAGCTTTGAAAGTACATTTGATATGAGGGCATGGATGTTCTCTCCTGCTCCCCTGTTTTTTTTCCCAGAGTTTGTCATAACAATCTTTTAGCAAAAAAATGGAATCGCCTCTGACATTTTCAGGCAATACGCAGCTGCAGTGCACCGAAAAATGATACAAAAGTAGAAGGAGCATACATTTTTTCACCTGTTCACCTGAATTGGTGAAGAATTGCTGAGGAGAGAAAAGGCAGTGGCCCTGCTGCTGCCAGAACATTTGTGCAGTCAAATCCCAGTAACTATGCAGAGCCCAAGAAAGAAAATAAAAATCGGGGAGGTTTTTTGTAAGCTTATACATCTCCCACATCGAATCTCAAGGTGAGGTCAGTTCTGGAGGCTTTTGAGAAGCTGTAATAAAATCTCCCTGTACACACCACAGTGGCCACAGGGCTGGCTATCACCAATATCCTGCAGTAAACTGATGGTGAGGGAGCTCAACTGCTGTGGTGTTATTATTCCTGAAAGTAGAAAAACACCATTTGTAGAAATTTTACTGGAACTATCAACAATTCAGCGTGGGAGCAGTATCATTTTAGTAGAGAAAGCTGATGACACACCAGACCGTGTGCCAAGGTGGGATGTTCAGCACAGAACGCTGCACACAGGGGTTGGTTTCCTTTGCAGCAAGAGGGACATGAGTGGAGGAAGAGGTTGAAAAGGAAAAAAGATTTGGAGTTTTTATGGAAGGCAGAATTGGTACGTGGTGTGGTGGAAGCTTTATGAATGAATGTGTAATGTATTCTAAAACAAAAAGATGAGATACTAAACAATTATAGGAAGCTATTTTAGGAATCAAATCTTCTTCTTCAGTCCTGAAAGAATCAGCACAGTTTTTTAATTACAAGCAGAGTTCATTTGTCAAACTCAACTCCTCTGAGTACTTTTGAAATGCTTGCTAGTTCTTAAATTACTTGAAAATTACATCTCGGTTTTGGCAGTGGTTGAACTCAAGGAAAAAAAAAGTTGGTAAAACAGAAACCAAGCATGCCATAAACTAATGAGGGCTGTAACTTTAGAGATCTTCTGAAACTAGATACAGCAAATTAAAGATTTATATGAGTCCTATGGGCCCAATGATATTTTTTTTAAAACCTCCTCATTATAAAATACTCCTTTGCCATTTTATTTTATCTTATAAGCCTATAATACAGTGTTAATTTAAACTTATATAATTTCAACATGTTTGATATTAAATTGTATCTCTTTTTAAGCCTTCATTAAAAACATCACTCTTGATTTTTTATGACTATCCAACCTGCCTTACTCTCTTTCGTTTTTGTTTTTAGATGCATCATCCTATTCAGATGAAACCTGCAGATAGTGAAAAGTCAAATGGTATGTGTTCAATTTATTTTTACTTAATTGTGTCTTTCTCTAAACTAAACTAAGCACAACATTGTGAGAGTTTTTGCTTTACTCCTTTTGTGGTGAAAATAATAGGCAGTTTCCCTACACCTGACATGTTGGGAAGGTGTTGAGCTGCTCTGTACTCCCTTTTATCTTCTGCTTTAAAGAGGGATAGAAATGTCCTCCAAAAGAGTCTTCCTTGTACTTGCTGTATGTCATGTCCTACCTCACTGCATACATCCTTCTCTTGGGTTCTCCTAACAGTGGGGTAATGTGGGAGCACCTGAGATTGATAAGACTGAGATAAAGTGTTAATGCTGAAAATTAAAAATAAAAGAAAAATACATACCTGTGTTAACACACTATTTAAGTACATGATCAGCTTTAAACGTTTGCCAAAACTACCTTTTTACACAATGATGCCATTCTGAATCTGAGCCAAATTTAGGTTTTAATCATATGCTTCATTATGAGCTGGGAAGCCCACTTTGGAGCTCTCTCTGTATACTTATTCCTCAAAACGATTGAAAAATGAATGCTATAAAGACAGTAATATCCATTTGGAATACTAGGGTACTGCCTAAGTGGATGTATATGACATGCAAAATAGATGGCAAGCTAAATCTATTAAACATGCCAGGTTTATATATTCAGGGAAATAAGATAATCGAATGGTACTGCAACTTGGCGGCGTGTGATTCTTTAAAAATATATACGTGTATATTTTGCCCCTTGATTTGTTCCTGTAATTTTCTAAAATATATGTTAAAGATATCATCTGCCTTCTTAGATTGCAAGAGCTTCATTTTCCCTTAAGGCCCACATAATCAGAGCTGGTTCCTCCAACAGGCATCTTTGCACCTCATTAATTAGTAATCAGGGCAGAAGCCGTGCACTTAGAGATCTACATACCTGCAAATGTAAATTATGATTGGGCTCTAAATCTCTCCGCAAGGCTTTTTTAAGGCTTCTTTTTTGCTAATTGTAGTGCATCCCTTTTTCAGGCTTCTCAAAGGATTATGAAGTTTGGAAGGAAATTAAAACTTCATATTATGCCAGGTTTCCCATTATGACAGCTTTCCAAACAAAAGTGGGCATGAGCACAGGAAATATGAGCCGGCACCCATTTGTATGGGAAGGGGTGTTCTCTCTCTCAGGTTGGAATCATAGAATCATTGAATATCCTGAGCTGGAAAGGATGGATATCCATCCATGGGGATTCTCAAAGTCTAATTCCTGGCCCTGCACAAGACAATCCCAAAAATCCCCCCATGTGCTTGAGAGCGTTGTTGAAATGCTCCTTACCCTCTGTCAGTCTGGTGCTGTGACACTGCTCTGGGGAGCCTGTTCCACTGCCCAGCCACTCTCTGGGTGAAGAAAATTTTCCCAAAGATTTTTAGCAGTGATTTCTTGCTGTCTTTGAGTGCTCAGAATAGAGGCCAAGACACCTGGATGGGCAGAAGGACTGCGCTTTTCAGGCCCCACTGCAGTCAAGGAGAACGTTGCTGTTGAAATCCAAACTCCAGTCCCTAGGATTTAGTGGAATTGTGCTAGCAGTGGGCACAATTATTCTGTAGGCACAAAACGCTGGCTTGAACCCTCTGAACTAAGTATGGCCTCTATGGGTTCTTCTTTCAAAGATAAATTTCACCTCAATTTCCTTGGAAAATTAGAAAAATAAGAGGCAATGGGCCAAAATTGACTCCCAGTGAGTTACTTGTTCATTGCCTGAAGTGTTTCTTTCTAAAGGAGATTGAACATATTGGAAAAACACTGTGGGGAATTGTGCAAATTCTGTCTTTCTCTGCAAGTAGTGCCTGCTTGGAAAGCAGGGTAGGTTGGCTCCTGGCTGCTGCTGTTAGTCTGGGGTTATCTGCATGAAACTCCTGTCTGCACTGTGGGAAAACCCTTATTTTCTGGCATCTATTCCAAGCACAAAAATCACAAGGGATTGGGTTTTTACGCTTTTTTTTTCCCCCTTGCCTTTCTTTGTATTTTTGGGGAAAAACAAATTGTCAGTTCAGGGGTTCCAACTGTCAAATTAAACACCTTTTTGAATTTAGACTCCTGAAGGGTGTGGGAACTTTTGATAGGCATGTTAAAGGGGTGGTGAACTATCTTTTTTTTTTAATTGACTGGAGAAACAGGAGGCAAACTAATACCACAATGATGGTAATAATGGTACAGCCCCTCAGAAAGGCAGGGCGTAGGCATGGGGTTCATGGAGGGGGTGACAGTTTGTGAGCAGCTTCGAGATCAAGAAAGAGGGAAAAACAGCAGTGTGGGGGATGTGGAGGTTTGTTTGGCACATGTTTCCCATATGCTCCAGGCTGTCCATCTGAGGAGGTATATTATCCATGCCAACGGCAAACTGTAAACTGTACCTCTTCAACCAGATTGGTAAGTTCAAAGGGCAAAAGAAAAAAAGACACGCCAAGGCATCCTGTTTTTCACGATCCATGGTGGCTGAACTTTTGAGGAATACTCAAATCTCTTTGATTTCTGAGTCATGGGAGGATCCCAGTGGATTTTATGGGTAAAGTGGTGTTTCTCAGTTTGCAAAGAGGGTAAATTAATTTCCTTGGTCAAAAATTTCTTGTGGAAAGATGTGTAGGACAAGTTGAACACTCTACACTTCTTCTGAGCTTGTACATGTTTGTGAAGGATTGATAAACCTGTTCAAGTTCCATAGGGAGGAAGGAGAGATCCTCTCATTCAGCTGACAGAGGTTTTCAAAGCACAGTATTTGCTGTGTGATTAAATGCCCCCTCCCCTTATTGGGTCCCTTGTGAAAAGCTTTGAATGAGCATCCAAGCCAGAGACAACCAGGATGAAATGCTCCTCCTTTTCCATCACTGTTCCTGCCGTTACATGTCCTTGTCACCTGAGGAATCTGTCCCTTGACACCAGAGGCCAAGCTCACCTCATGGAAACTAGAGATGGATGTGGAAGGGACACCTCAAGCACACCTGTCCCAGGTTGCCCAGAGCCCCATCCAACCTGGCCATGAACACTTACAGGGCTCAGGCATCCACAGCTCCTCTGGGCAACGTGTTCTAGTGGTTCCTTTCCTGCCCACAGTGTGTCTATTTCTCTGCTCATGCTGAAACAAAAATCTCTTCCGCCAAGCTTTTAACACCTAGAGTTAATGGGGCAAGACTGGTCCTCAGATTTAATTAATTGGTCTAACATGGGGATTCTGAAAAGCTTCTTACTGTTGAAAAACATAACATCTCTTGAAGATTTGCAGATGATGAATTCTGTAGTGTGTCCTGGTCTGATCACCTTTGTGCAGGTTGTTTTAGCCTGTCTAGAAAGTTTTGGTTAAGGATTTTCTGCCAAAAAAGCATGTTTTCAACTTTGAAGGCTCCACCATTACTAGATCCATCACTCACCATGTTTATCCTTTTAAGCAGATTATCCCTTTTCCAAACAAAGAGGGTTCCTCCAGTCTAATGCTGAAAAACTTTCAAACACCTGCTTGACTCTGAGTTGTCTGTGGCCTTTAATATCCTACAATTTGAAAATGCTTAAATGTCTTGGATCTGGATTTGAACACAGTCAATTCTTTCAGGCACATATCCTGCAGATAGTATGCTCTTAAATGGATCAAAACGTCACTACTTCAGGGAAAATGACAAAATTCTCTATTTAAAAAAAGATAAAGTAGGGTGAGGGTAGCTGAGCCATCTCATAATTTATTTTTATTGATTTTATTAGTGGAAAATTTAAAAAATAATTTTGAAATTCTAAGTGGCACAACTTCGCTGATTTGGAGGTAGTAATTAGATGCCATATGTTAGCACTAACACATAGAAAAGTTGATAATTAATGCAGGCAGCTCTGGATTCAGGTGTGACTTTGACAGCTTGTATGCAAGGGGTTTTCACAGCCTTACAGCTAGCGATAAAAAGTCTCATTTCACCCCTTCCCTTCTATATGGGATTAAAAACCAAAACTGAAACAAAACAAAAAAACCCTACACGCCATTTATGCATAATTAACTATTTATCTATTTGCTCAAAAGAGAAGGCATCGTCTGGGGAGAAAAATGTACTCTATCTGACTGAACTCCTCAGAAATGTACAGTAAAGGGTTATAATTTTGATCTTTCAGAATTTTTGGGGTTTAGAAGAGTGAAAAGGAAAGTTATGCTGAATCTTCAGGGAGATTTCCCACAATTATTACAGGGTTTAATTCTTTTGTAGCATTCAGAAAATAATTTCTACTACTTTATCCTCCTGGGTTAGCACAGGCAATCTAATACAGCCTGCAAGAAATGCTCATTACTGAAACAAATTGAGTAAAGCTAAAAAATTAGACCCTTCAGGATGTTATTCTGCATGCTGGATGTCGTGCTGTCAGAAGACAGGAAGCTCAGTTTGAAATCTCCCCCAGCAGAGACAGATTTCATCTCTCATAACCTTTGATGGCTAACGCAGATTTTTGGGTTCAAACACGATGCCCAGGCATGTGTGCTAGTGATGGCAGTGCTAGCCTTGAAGGGGTTACAAGAGCAACTCACCTCATTTTAAAACAGGTGTTTGTACCTCTTCCTGCAGTGTTCCTGCATTCTGCCAAACCCCACCCCAAATCCAGCAGGTTCAGCACTGGATGTGTCACTCGAATTGCCCTGGCAGCACAGCCAACCTGTGTTTGTAATGTGTTGGGATGGATTAAAGGTGAACCCAATAATGTGTTAATCAAGAAACTGCACGGTTTCACACTTTCCTTCCTATAAATAGAACTTCAGGCCTTGTTTACTGCAACCTTCTGGCTGCTTCTGCTCCATCAAGGAGGGGCACTCAGCCACCCCATCCTACCTGCTGCTTCCAAACATTTGTATCTACTTCATTCCCCCAGAGTGGTGTAAAACAGTCAGAAAGTTCAACAAAGCCCATGAGCGAGGTTCAGAAATAATGATGTCAAACACATGCTAAAAAAGTTTTGATTTTTCTGGATTTTGAATTGTTGAAACCTACCCTAAGGGTGGGAGAGAGAGTTACCAGGTAGCAGTGAAATGCTTTTGAGGTATGTGCACACAAGGCCCTTGCACACTGTTGTCCTTCCCCCAGCCTTCTTTGCCTGCTCTCATTGCCTGAAGCACTCACAGCTCCCAAGCCTTGTCTAGTCCCTCAGAGCTCATTCATTCCTCCTGTCCCAGCAGCTGGAGCTCAGGACATCTAGATGTTACCATGATGCCCAAGATCTGGGAGTTGGCTGGAAGGTAGCAGCATCTGTCAATTTACTCAGTCAATATACAAAAAATCTGTAATCTCCTGTCAGTAGCAGGGGGGAGACTCCCATCACAATCCTGGGAGAGGTGAGATCTGTCACTCTTTAAAGGAGCTCATCTCTTGGCATTGCCACCAGCCAGTTGAGCTGAGACCAAACCTGTAAGTCACTGAAGTTAGACCAGATTGGTTTAGGCTGCTATCTTTTCCCCAAGAAGCAGCACCTGTCCCAGCCTCAGTGCTTTGCTGGGTCACATGTGTTTAATGCTAGGCTCCTCATTTTACAGTCTGTGGGAGAAATCCAACACACACAGGAAAATCCACAGGCTTGGCAGATCCAGAGGGAAGTTTGCTAACCTCTAAATACATTTGACCCATGCTTCTTGCACTCTGTTGTCTGATTCTCAATCCTTGCCTGTGTGGCTGGTAAGAATTCATTTTAGAAAGAAAGAAGTGGCTGACCAAAAATGCAGAAATAACTCCTGAAAATCAGTCTTATTGAGGTGGAAAAGTATTCCTTTCTCTGTGTGGGAATATATTGTTAAAAACTCTTTCAGCCTAATAATATCAGATGTTCTATCAGATGGAGTGAAAACATGTCATTTTGATCTTGACAATTGTCACTTTAAATGTTTTTTTATGCTGGGCCCCTAGCCAGAAAAAGAATAGCAATTTTCTTAAGCTTCAACACTGATCAGCACTGACTAATGGCACTGAATGCAGAGCACGTCATCATATCAATATGTTTTCTGTACTCTGAGCATTCTTCATGAAATCTGCATTTTTAAGATGTACAGTACACAGGAGCTGGATGTTTAATTTACTATAAAATCACCCTCAAGCTGCAAACCTGCAAATCATGTTAGTTAAATGGCATATTTATAGGTTTACTAGCAAAAGCAAAGGAGGCCGATGGGGAGTTTGTCGCCTGCTACTCTTTGGAAAATTAAAACAAAGCCTTCTGTTCATATCTCATTTCTTATGAGTCTCCATGTGAATCTCTTTGGGTTGAGGCTTTGTCCTGGCACCAAAGCAGGACCCAAGGGACCCCCTTTGGGATGCTGTGACAGGCATTTCTCCAACTTACCCAGCAGCTATTTTTAAAAGAGGGTTGGAACCTAGTCACCCTTAGGGTAGACCTGCACACTGTATTTCAAGCTTAGGATCAACCCAAATTTAAACTGGCTGACACAGAGACACAAAATAAGAGGTTCATAACCCAGAGCAGAAGGCAAAGCATGGAAATGTGCTTGGCACTAGTCTGTGGTGTGGAGAAATCCAGGCCTGGCAGCCCAGCTGGGTCTCTTGTCTCAAAGCCTTTCCTGCACTATGGCCATAGTCCATGGCTGTTGTCGAGGGGACAGGCTGGCCAAGGAACTTCCTCAGAAAGATTGCTCAAGGCAATATAGGAATTGTCTGCAGCCAGGTTACAGGCATCCTTCCACCAGCAGAAGTGGCTGCCTGCACTCGCCTTGGAGCTGTGAGCAAGGCAATTCGGCTTTCCCACTCTTAAAATAATAATTAGCATCATCAAGGTCAGCTATATATTATGAATCAGATGTAAAGTTTCATAATAAGACATATATATATATATGTGTGTGTGTATATATAAATATCCCAACTTGCAGGTCTTATTTGCAATCACGCATATTCAGCTCCTGATCTGTATGTAACTGGCTCATCCCATGCATTCATCATTTCTTAACCCTTTGTGGAGGGTTCACCTGCATGTGGAACCTCAGTATAAAGTGTGAATGAAAGTGTTCAGTCTTGAGGAATCTCTGCTGAAGAAAGCATCTTCCCCTGGGTGTTAAATTCACACCAATTTTCTTGCAAGCTTGTAGAGTGAGAAGCTGGGATTGCAGGGGCTGGTTTCTGTTTTGGGTTCTGAAAAATGCATGGGATTGGTGCTTGCTTGTATAAAAGCTACAAATACTTTTTAAAGTCAGCGATTTAAAGAGAAAATTACTTCAAACGCTTCTTGTGATCAATAAACATGAACTTCTTCTTGTTATTCTTGAAATTATTAAATGTGCTGAAAGTGTTGAAGTATAACACAAATAAAATCCTAGAAAAAATGGACGCACTTCCTCCTTCCTCAGCTGCAATTTTTTCCATATGACAAACTCGTACTAACACAGGAGACAGAGTTAGAGAGGGAGGATTCTTTTTTTTTTT
>VXBB01022883.1:137890-162211 GCA_013399915.1 Illadopsis cleaveri
TTTTTGGTAAGCCCAGAAATGAAAATACTTCATTACAAAAATAATTTGCACAATAATGGAAATAAGTAAGTGCAGTGCAGACTCTCTGGAGCAAAGCTTTCCTTCCCTCTTTGCTTCCCCACAAACCCTGACAGTCTGCTCATTAACAGGGAATTGGATTTACATGCCATTTCCAGAGGAAAAGAAAGCAGTGGTGTATGTACTGTATAATAAGCACTTAGATTTTTGGTTTAATATAGATGGGTGGATGTGTTAAGATTTTTAAGTTTTTCCAGAGTGAATTAAGTTTTGATGACCTCTTTCATTTTTGACAAGAGTTCCCGGCTTTAGACCTGCAAATTTGAGCTTGATTAATAGGACTGTGTGCATCCTGCTGCAGCATTCCAGCTTGTGCTGGTGCTGGTGACAGTGCAGGCAGGAAATATTCTACCAATAATTCAGGTAAAGCACATTTTTCATGGCGGTTTTTTTGCAAACTCAGCATCATTACGGATCAAAGGGCTTTCAAGTGATGTCCTGAAATAAGTCTTGTGTCCTCCTGAAGGGGAGAGGGCTGTGCCACTGAAAAAAAAAAAAAAAAAAAAAACAGCAGAAAAATTTAATACATTCTTTTTCCAGAGCAGTCATTGCACATTTGCCTTTCCAGTGCCATGCATTAAGTTGGCTGAAATTGAAAGCTCAGATAGGAGCTGCTCTCAAAACATTTCTCAGGAATATTTTTCATTAGCTTGTATCATTACGTGCACAATCCCTTCTTCACCCTCACCCCATCATGATTTCTTTCACACATGAGGGGGATGAGGGAATTTATCTGAATTAGAATCCATGCAAAGATATCTATAAAAGTGTCTCTAACGGAGGATACTTTCCTTTTAGAAGCTGTGAAGGGGAGGTGTATGCAGAGTGACTAAGACAGCCAATTAATACGTTATATAAACAGCAAGCACCACTAGAAAAAGGAGAGAGAGAGAGGAAAAAAAAAAAGAGAGATATTTGGGGTGGGGGAGGAAGGGGGAAAGGGAGGTTGTAAGTATAAAGTGTTTGCCTTAGGACTTGTCTTCAGTTACAGAGCCAGACTCACATGACTGGAGCTCGGTTTGATGTGGTAATGAAGCATTGATCACAGGAAAAAGATGAAATGGCCTTTGCTCATTCATTATTTTTATCTTCTAGCTGTGGAAGACAGAAAATTGTTCATAGGAATGGTTTCGAAGAAGTGTAATGAGAATGATATCAGGGTGATGTTTTCTCCGTTCGGCCAGATAGAAGAATGCCGAATCCTTCGGGGACCAGATGGGCTGAGCCGAGGTGAGTGTGCAGCCTGTAAAGTCTCTTTCCTTAAGTGCTAATTGGGAGCTTTATGTCACAGCCAAGGTAGGCAGAGCCACTGTCTGCAGCGAGAAGTTACGCTGTAAAACGTCCCACGTGATGAAGGTATCCACATGAACTTTTCACAGTGACTGAAATTACCACCTTTTATTTCCAGTGTCAGAAAGGTCTCGGTGCCAACATATTAACTTGTGTTATCACCCTGTTTGTCAGCTGGAAATGTTCCTTTGCACCCTGAGAAAACACCTTCAGTTTTCTGCTCTCACAAAATCAAAGTTGCTCCCCTGACCCCATTTCTGCTTTGTAGCACGAGGTCAAAAAAAAAAACAAAAAACCACCAATAAAAAAAGGACAGGACTGTAAATGACTGCTTGAAGGCATGAAGGGTGATGGGAACTGGCCCTCATTGTAGCATTATCTTCTCCATTCCTGTGTTTTCTGTAACTATATGCAAAACATAGGTCTGCTGTAACTGAGACACAAAGAGGTTAGCTTGGACCTGAGAGCATTGCCTGGACAAAAGTTTGTAAAAAGAGTTCTTAAATCTTGTGCCCCTACCACAACCCAAAAACCAGGGCAGAGGTGTAATGCATCACCATCAAGAGTGGTCAAGTGGCCAACCTGGACTTGGAAATGAAATGCTGCACAGATTTCAATAGCCAGTGATCCCTTTTGAGTGCAAAAGTACCTTTTAGGGAAAGGCCTTCTGAAAACCTATTGAACAGAAAGATAAATGTATATTGATGACACAGACTGCATATTAACTCCATGGTATATGGACCTGAATTTATTTTCAGAGCATGAACCTTCTCAAAACATCAGTGCCAGGGGTTGCTGAGTGGAAAAGGAAATAGGGATAGTCCCATCTCTCAGTGCAGGATTATGCTGTTGTACCTGCCACAGTCATTTAATGGCACGGGGAGTGAAGTAATTTTAATTGTGGAGCTGTGAAAAACATCACATCTATAGGAAAAACAAATACATAGAAAGTACACAGTTTATGCATTTTATTACATTTTCAAAAGGCATAGAAAAAGGTAATAGCACCCACTTTGCATATAGATATGGGTATAGATTTAGATTTTTTTTTTCTTTACTTTTAGTTCTACTTGTTTCTAGTAGGCAATAGGAGGATCCACAGAATTTTGTGCAACAATATGTGCGTGGGGTTTTTTGTTTTGTGGGTGGCCCAGTTTCTATAAAACACCTATAAATTTCAGCAGAGGGACTGCAGGTATTCCTGTATATCATGGCACTGCTTGAAAGCACGTGCTGTACTACTTCTGAACAGTAAGGACTTGTTGGAAAGCCACTCTAACAATAAATAGGGAGCCCCAAGAATATTATGCACTTAGATTTATGCTTTGTGATCCCCAGATTTTTGGGACTAGGATGCAGCAGTCCCTTCAGGCAAGGAGGGCCTCATGATGAAGATTAGGGCACAGGTCTAAAGTTGCAGCTCAATAAGGAATGTTTGCTGATGGAGTCGAGTGTTGCCATTATCTTTCTAGACCCAACACTGGGGCAAAATAAGTATTTCTGATTTTCACTGATTTCATTGTGTGAGCAGCACAAGGAAGAGATGATGAAAGACACAAGTGGGAAAGGAGCTAATTAACTGCGGAAATAACAAGATCTGCGCATCAGATGTTTTGAGCCCCAAAAAAAGATTTAATTGACTTGTCAGCATCACCCAACAAAGAAATGGATCTTTCCTGGGATCCATAAAAATCCCACTGCATACTTGCTTTTAATTCAACAGACTCGGTATAGTAGGAGCATAGAAAAGCTAATTATAAAATCCAACAGAATAAGTGAGGTTGGTGGCGTAGTTTTGTTCTGCTGTGAGCAGCAATCTCACGACAATCAGGAGCTGAGATTCCTAAGCCACATCTCCAATGTATCAGGCAGGGCAGCGTCGTGTGCTGGCCAGCATAGCTGTAGAGTTAATGTGCTGTTCTCTCCTGCTGGAGACTGAAGATCTCAGAGCAGGTAGGTCACACACCAGTAACCACAGCAGAGCTGCATCCTCTGTGCCACTCGGGTTCATTTCTGTCACAATCACGACTGATATTCTATCATGCCCTCATGCCTCATGCCTTGTTAAACTCGAATTGCTTTCTACACACCCATGTTCACACTTCAGAATGGGCTCAGCTGCGCCAACCAGGTTTTCAGGCAGATTTTTATCAGCTTCACAAAACCACCACTCCATGAGAGAAGCCAAAGTGATGGGAAAATGGTTGGTATTGCAGTTGAAATGAAAAGTGCTAAGGGACATCTGCAGAGGAGGGAGCTTGACTGAAAAAGTGCTTCTGGAGGGAGAATTTACACTGTTAAATCTTTGCAAAGGGTTCCAATCCTTAATGAGTTTTAATTCATGTTACCATTTCCAAGATGTTAATTTCCCTTTGCCACAAACATTATTTGTTTTCTCAGCACCCATCCAGATGTGCTTCCGTCCTAGACACAGAGGGGTGAATGAAAAATAGTCACTGTCTGAGGAAAACACTGACCTTGCCATGCCAGAGCCTTCAGGAGCTCAGTTCAGTGTTCACAGCAGTGAGATGGAAATATGGTCCAGTAAACTCTGTTTGGTATCTCCTTTCAATTGCATAACAAGTACATCTCATGGTATCTCAGATGAAAAAAGCTTGAACAGTATCTTCCTTGGTATTTATGCCAGCTTTTGAGTTTTCTTAAAGGATTCAGGCAAATAATTTGTATTACCAGCAGATAGTTGCAAGGAGTAGCTTCAGGTTACACTGCTCAGCAGAATAGTTTTGGTTTGGACTGGGTTTGGGGTTGGGTTTTTTTACTTAGTAAAGACTAAAAAGGTTTCAGCTGACTTGTATTTTAGCCCATGTCTACACTACATCAGCAACTTTACCACTGGGAGGGTGACAGTCTGCTGTCAACTCCTAGGCAAGATTTAGGGTTGTATTGTACCACATGGGTTCCAGTAGCAAGGAAAAATCCTGTGGCATCAAGGGAAGATATAACACTTTGTGATGAGTGTGATAAGTGCTGAGATAAAGGGAGAGAGGGAAAGAGATGGAACTCATTGTTTCTATTGCAGTTCCTAACCAAGAGTTGACAGAACATTTAATAAAGTCACACCCATTGTTGTCACTACTGATAATGGACCATCACCTTTTCCACTCCAAATTCCTATTGTCAGCTGTTTGAAACTCAGCTCTAAAATGAGACTAAAGTAATGATACAGAGCTCCAGTGGTGGAGCAGTGTGTTTTAAAGAAACTGAGATTTTCTTTTGCTTGAGTCATGTTTTCCCTCATTGTTACTCACTCCTGCATCTAAGAAATAACCATTGTTTATACCTGTAACTTGCTATATTTCAATCAGCTAGAAGAATAGGCAGCAACCAAAAGGCATTGCCTTCCAAAGGCTCTGAGATAGTCCCTGTGAAATTAGCTGGCTGCCAGAGAGTAATTCCTAGCTGTGAAAGGTATTAAAAAATAAAAATACCCTGTTGGCTGTAGAGATAAAGAAACCAGGGACCCAACAGCCACAGAGGCTGGCAGCCCCTTGAGCAGGGTTCATGGGACTATCTAAAGAAGCTTGCCACTGCCTGTACGATATTCATTATTCAGAGAGAAGGATTCAGCCTGCAGGGTTGTTTAATCCAGCACTTTTTCTGAAGAGCTAAGTATGCTTTACAAAAATTCATGATTGTGATATCACGTGCTAAGCTTCATTATCATGAAAAAGTAGAAGTGAACTGCCTCAGATGATTAAGATTTTTAAATCACTTATTGTAAATGGCTTAAGGAAACTTTCAGAGCTCCTGACTCCCAGCACTGTGTAACGTCTACATGACCACAGATGCCAACACAGACAGGCAGGCACACACTGGAGTGTGCAAAAATAGCCAGAAATACCCAAGTTTGATTTGTAGTTGTGTAGCTGTGCCACTGATGTGCTGTATTGACCATCGGTGAGTTGGTCGCTCATCACCTCTGTTATCCTGTTGCTTAAAATAAGGGTAACGATGCTCCTCTGCCTTTGGAAAATGCTTTTTTTAGATCAGTGGATCAATATCTCTGTATCACTCTAGGAATTATTACCATCCGTAATGATGATAAAAAAAATCCTCTTATCCTTATCACAGGAGCACCACATAGCAAATTATTCTGCTGTATTGCTAAGTGCAGATTTATATGTCAGATACCTGAAAGAAGTCAACTGGGTTAATAGCATGCACTGAAAAAACCTGCTAATAACATGTAGAGAGAGTTGGATATACCATGAAAATTGTGCAAAACCTCAAAATGCATTTTTCTACATCTTCTAGGCTCCTAATTATATGATTTTTTAACAAAACATCACCAGGCACATGGGACAAGTGAACATTTCTGCAGACATTGATTACAAGGATTGTTTTTCTCATTCTTTCTTTGCTTTAAGAGCAGGTTAGAAATGGAATAGCGAGTTACACCATGGTGAGGCAATTTAATTTCTTGAAAATCCATTCAGAACTTTCAGATTCAAGGGTTTTCTTGATGAATTAGTAAAAGAAAATTAGTATTTGCAACACAATTAATTGCAGGGAAGGGTAGGCGAGGAGACTTCAATGCTGGGGTTTTCTTTTCTTTCCTGTGGATATTTACTGCTACTGCTCCTTTCTGAGCTAAAGGAACACGAGGTGCCAGCTGTGGGAACACCCTAGATTAGGGGTCACCTTCTGCATTGTGTATCAGTAAGTGGTGGGAAGCAAGGACAGTGGAAGTGCTGTGTTTTCAATAGCTCTTCAGAAGCACCTCCCTGCCTTATTCCTTTTGCTACAATGTGGTAACATTTTCATTTTTTCCAATCATTATGGCACATCTAATTTTGTTTTCCCCTGCTGAATCTCTCTTGCAGCTGGAAGGGAAGAAACAAATCCAACTGACCAATGTCTCTGCTGGCCTTTGGCCAGTAGCTACATCTCAGATTTCCATTACTGCAGTTTTGCAGCAATCCCTCCCAAGAGGCAATCTTGAAATAAAATAATTTTGCAAGAGGCTTTATTCCAACAAGAGGATCATCAAGGCACAGTTAGAGAATGTGGTCTTTGGTACCCATTTAATTCCGGGTTTGTGTAAATTCCACTTACTGAAGTCTGTACTTTGCAGGGTGGGTAATTGAATGTCCAATTAGAAATGCTTCAAGGGAATCACGAACTTCAGGAAATTTAAAATGTACAACCTGTCATCTGGTCAATAGTCAAGTCAGTAGAGCTGAAGAGCTGAGACATGGATGTGCCTCTTGTTACCTTTGTGTGCCTGATATGCATAAACGGAAGAGCTTCACTGTGGCTTTTTTGAATTCATTTCTTTAGACTGAATTTTGCACTTGGTCTCAGACCTGTCGTTGTGTGTCTTAGGTAATACTTAATAACCAAATATCACTACAGTAAACAATTTGATGTACAATTTAGTTTGTAGATGGAAATGTATTTTAGCCACCAAGACAGATTTTTATGTGATGTCTTCATTAGAAAGCTGTTTTCCAGGATGTTCCTTCCTTCAGACTGGGCTGTATTAGCACAGGAAAGGAAAAGGAAAAGTCTACTTAGCAATCTCAGCTAGAAATATTTTAACCCAACTAGAGCTTATTTTTAACACACTTCAATTTCCATAGCTTTTTATTCAAGCCTTATCTTTTCTTTAAGTAGAAGCTTTCATCTCAGAGGATCCCAGCTACTCCTTGCAGGAGTATTTGGCAGCTTTTCGCTTTTGTTTCTTCACAGAAATTGAAGAAAAACTTGTTTACAGTGTACTGGGAAACTGTGGTGCAACCATTACAGCACCAGGTGCGCAGCCACCGCTCACAGCACTGCATGTGCTTGGGTGCCTTTGAAAGTCTCTGAAGTCTTCCTCTGTGTCAAAACCAAAACAACGTCTCTGCATTTTACATCTCCCTTCGGCTTCACTTTAAAACCTCTGGTAGACCGTGGTGGTTTCATGAGGGAGGTTTCTTGTGTAGGTATGAACCTTACCTGAGGCTTCCATACATAAAAATGTTCTACTTCACTTGCAGCTCGCAGGTATTGATGTTGTGTTAGGCTGTGAAAAAACTGCTGACTGAATGTTTTTCAGCAGTGTAGGAAAGCCTGAAATGCAAAGAATCACATAAAGCAGGAGCAGAAATGGGGCAGAGCTGAGCTTTTTTAAATATTTCAATTATTCAGCCACTGAAGCAGCAAGCCCTAGGTTTGGGATGGTCAGGGTCAAGAAGGAGGCCTATCAAATTTCACAGATTTTTAAAAAATCTCTTTTATTTTGTAGTGAGAGAAGGGTAAGGAACAACCCTGTGAGTTTAGATGTCCTCTCAGCCAATGTGGCAGATGTGATAATGTGCTCCAAAATTTCTCCCATGCCAGGGGTGGGAGCCTTACTCCAATTCTGCCTGTGGAAGGAAATTACTTCCAGTAGCCTTTCCCCAGTCACTCATTTATCTGCTGTGGTGGGTAAGAAGGCAGCCTTGGAGAAGCAGCTAAAATCCTTAGATCTTCTTTCTCCCTCCTTTTTTCTTTCTGTCAGTGATCCCTGACATTTTGAAACCAGAGCTGATAAATAAGTGTGAGGTGTCTTGCAGGCTGGCTGTTTTAACAAAACAATCTATTTTTTGGGGTATCTAGGTAGCTGGCTGTACAAAATGAAGTTATTTCAAGGCATTAGCTATAAAAATATCCCCCTCTCCATATTTTCCCTCCCAGAGAGCTCCATAGTTCCAGTAAGAAGGGGATAATTGAATATGAGGACTTGGTGGGGTAGAACAGAAATAGTTTGCTTGTAGCTATAGGTCTGGAAGACCTCAGTCTGTGGCACGCCAATCAATGCCATGTTTCATAGGATGAGGTAAGAGGCCACGGAAATCTTTCTTGTTTCCTTGCACTACGAGGCATGAAATCTGATTAGTCCTGTCCTCTTATAATTGTGATTTACAGTCCTAAAGCTGGCAGTGTGCTCCCAAAAGACCACCTGCACCCATGTGATACAGTGAGTGAGAGTGTGCTGGAAAGAGGTTTCCCAACCCTTCAGAAACATAAAGAAATGAAATCCAGCGTCCTTGGACACCAACTCCTGATTAAATTCTAGGTGCCCAACAAAACCATCCTTCTCAAGTGCACTGGTGCCCCACAGAGGAAAATCAAGGTCCTGCCATTGACCATGGCAGTAAATACAAGCATTACAGAAGAACAGCTTTTCTGAACACCAAAATTATAGATGCAAAGTGATTGAGTTAAATAGACCAAATCCTATGACATGGGCTTAGCTCCCCTCCGGTGTGGCAGTCTGGTCATGAAGGAAAGGACTCCATAGTTCTCACATAATAAAATATATAGGATCCCATATTCCACGCATAATAAAATATATATACACACATAATAAATATACAAATGTTGTGTGCGAGTGTCCAGGCTTAGTAGCTGAAAAATAACCCTTGAATGTAGCAATGTCTGGAAGGATGGTTAAATTAATAAATGTTTAATTTGGGCACTAAATGGCAACCTCCTAAAGTCTGGGTTTTCAAATAATTTAGAAATAACATTGTCTACTGAATTTTTGCCCTGTTATTGAGGTAAAATGGGAATTTACTGTGGGAATGGCCACTGTCCATCGGTGGGAAATAGCCTGCTGAATGGAGATAACAAGGGGACTTAACCTTGTAGCCTCTGGCTGGCAAACCCTAATTAAAATGCAGCCCCATCCTCTCTGTGGAATGCTGCTTCCAAATGCTCATATTCAAGCTGCATAACTTCATTCATCAGGCATTCCCCTTGCCCAAAGAACAAGTTTCTTTCAAATTGGTACAGAAATTTGGTACAAAGGTCTTTTTGCTCCATGACAAAGGCAACGAAACCCATGCAAATGGTTTTGGGCTGAGGAGTGAGGAGGAAGGCTTTGCTGTGGTGTTGGGCTCTGAAAGCACCCAACAGCTGAGCCCTGTGGTTCAAAAGAGAGAAAGCTTAAGGGAGGGAAGGGGGAGTCTGCATTATCTTGAGAGGAATGCAGCCGTATTTCTCTGCTGATTCACATTTCTTTTGAGACCTGCTAATTGCAACATCTCTCAGTAAGTTACTTACAGCAGAACTGCTGGGGAGAAATTGTGATAAATGCATAAACTGTGTCTTACTGATTTTTGTCGACATTTTACATGCTTCTCATGCATTTGAAACCTCCATTCAGTAATTGTCACTCTAGTACACGCTCCTGGATACTGAGAGCCAAACAAGTGAATGAAGCAGTTTCTTGACCATTATGAACAATATTATTCAAAGCTCTGTATGGGGTTCCTTGCCTGCCCTCCAGTATATCTCTATTTGTGCTCATCCCTCACTGAATTTGCAAGACAAGAAAAGAATAATGCTAATAACAGAAATAGTATTAAGAGAGATTGCTTTGAGACTGATGGTAAATTTGGGCCTCTTTAATTTTAGTGCAGCAATATGGAATCTAGGAGAAGTACCGTAGATTATTTACCCTTCTACTGCACATTTTGTCTAGATTGCTGTACAGAAAGGTGGTTTGTTGCATCATATTCTTTGACAGAAATTTGTTGCTGAGCAAGACTAGTATAGCATTATGTAGTGTGGCTAAACAGTAGTGAGACATCATCAGCTGTTTTGTTACCTAAGAAATTCAGAGATTCACAATGCTGTGGTGAAGTTTGGGTAAAAAATTCTGATTTCTGATTTTATGATGCTTATCTATCAGCCAGAGCTACATAAGCCAGCTTAGGTTCTCTTGAATCAAGGGCCTTTACATTAAAGAGAAAAAAAAAATACCGCATGATGCAAAAATGCATTGACTTTATTTTCATGACTAGATGTAGTGCTTTTGGGTAATGATCAGGCATTGCTTTCTCTTACTGTTGTTTGATTAAAATGTGAATACAGTCTTGACTTGATAATCTTACCAGATACACACAGAGCTACAAAGAAAAGGTATTCTATGCCTCAAATTGATTTGCATAAACCAAACAATCTGTTGCTTGCTGGATTGCAAAATGGTTTATTTTGCCCATTGGCCACAGGGGCAACAATATTGTATTTTTGATGCCAGAATGTAGCTTTCATGCATTAGCTCTAAAATGACAATATGCTTTAGCCTCTCAGTGCTTAGATCTGCTTCATTTGGAAATCTTTTAAGTAGTAATAATAATAATGTTTTGAGGAAATTGAGTGGAACACTAAATTATTCTCTGAAACCTAAGTTCAAACTGTGCAAGGCTAAGGGAGCTGAAAATCAATGCACTTTTAAAGTCATTAGAGATCACAAGTGAAATAAGTCTGTGTTGCTTTAGCTAAGCTTTTAGTGTGCCATGGTATTATTACAAAATCAGCCTGAATCTGCATTAATTTCACAGTCTTTTTCTTTAAGATGCCCAAGGGTGCATGAAGAATAAAATGTAAATCTCAGGAGGCAATGTTTTTATTAGCCAAAAGGGCAGTGAGTCATGCACTGAAAACGTTGACCTGCACCATGCCCAGTGTAGGTATGGCTGACAATAGTAAAAGAGTGGAAAAATAGCCCAGGCATTAGCCTACTGGCTTTTCATTATGATTTTAAAGGCTGAAGAGAGGAAAAAAGAGTGATTTTTTCAGTTATTCACGCACATAGTTTCAGAATTGTTCAAGCTGGCAATAGCTTTCACAGATCAAAGAATTACACTTGTACCTAGAACTCGGAGAAACAAATAACATAAAGATTTTTATTTTAAAAATGCTATTTTCTTAAATGGTGAGATTCCACCTACATTACTGAATTTTGTCTGAGTCTTTTCACAAATAGTCACAGGATACACAATGGAGTTTTCCTCATTCTTATTTGTATGATCCTTCTTGGTGCATCACAGTAATTTGTGATGTTATGGACCCCTTTATTAAATTCTCAGTTCAGCTGTCAGTGATGCCGACATTTATTCACTATCCACAGTTTACCTACACAAAAGCCAGAGCCAGCAATTGTTAATGCATGGTCTGAATAGATTTAACTATGCAATCCAAAGGCTACATAAAAGCCTTATTTATTTCAAACCCTGTGGCTAAAGAACAAAAACAGTAACAAAACAGAACAAAAAACAAACAAAAAAAGAAAAACAAAGCAAAACAAACATAAAAAAAAAGAAAAACCCCTTCTTGTCACCCATCCCCACTTAATTTTTTTTCTTTCATCTATGGTCAGATTAGCAAGTCAGCACTGTCAATAAATAAACTAGAGAAGTTGTTTATTTTTATGTACTACTGAGAACAGTGTCGTCTTGTGGCCGTTCTCGTAGACTGTGTTGGTTTAACAAGCGTCCAACCCTTTTGTCTTGTTGTTTTTTGTCTTTCCTGCTCCCTGTCCCCTTGTTCCCACAGGCTGTGCGTTTGTCACATTTTCTACAAGGGCAATGGCACAGAATGCAATCAAAGCCATGCACCAGTCTCAGACCATGGAGGTACAGTACTGTATCATTTGCCCTTTCTTTGTTTTCTTTGTGCAAATGATTGCGAATGGTAAAGCCATGCTCTCCTGGATCAGATCAGACACATGACAATCACAGATTTAAATTTTTTACCAGCTCACTCTACCTGTCTTTCTGAAGCTTTATTTTTCTCAATCACCTGAAAGAGCACAATAAGGCTGCTGTGTGGTATCCAAACACGGCTCTCAATCCCGTTTTCAGTGGCATTCAGCAGAAAATAGAAATGCTGTGAATACCACTCCTCAGTTGTACTCAAAGGATCTCTGATGAGTAAATTAACTCTATTTTTAACACATGTTCCCCCCAAAGAAAAATCTTAGCTTCTTTAAATAGATTTCTAAGTGTTATGGTTTGCCCTGCTCTGAGAAAAAGCTCGAGAGATTTAACATGGCCACGCTGAGTTACTAGTGCATGTGTTTTTCTGCAAATAGGATCTCTTTTTAAGTTAATATTATTTCGCCTTATTCATGTAGCCAATAAAAATGCTAATGATGACAGTGCATATTGGAGTGTGGCTCTTCCTGCAGAGCACCATCGTGGCTGGCCCCTCACAGGCAACACTCTTCATTCCCTTCCAAACTGCCTCTATGGCCTCCTGTTTTATCATGATGAGCAGCTCAAAACTTTAAACTGATTCACTTAATGTGACTTTAGCTGCTGGGTAATGATCTGGTCATTGGAGTGGTTATTGAATGCCACAGCTTGTCTGGCAATCTCAAAACTTTTTTCAGTCTGTGATTTTTGTCATGGTCTTTCAGAATTTTGCACAAAAAACCGCACAAGTATGAAATCTTTACTTACTCTGGATCTAGCTTATCATTGGAGAGTGCATGTTATATTGTATTATGTATACTGTATCTTCGTGTAGTGATGATTTTTCTCAGAGGTGGCATTGATGTTATGTGCACTTGTTTCTTTTTTTTTTTTTTTTTTAATTATTATTATTATTTCTTTTTCCACCAGGACCTTTCAATTTTATTTCTTTTTTTTCTCTCAGTGATTTTCCTTTGCAATGCTCTAGTCTCCCAAAGCATGCTGGGTGCTAAACAATCATTATTGCGTCATGTCGTTGAGCTGCTTTGTGTAACAAGCCAAGGGGGGAGACCAGGGGTGGGAGGGTGGACAGAGGACAAGGAGGAGGAGAAGATAAAATTCAAGCCAGTGCATGAAAATGTCACTAACTGTTTCCTGTATAGTACAAGTAATGATATCAGCATTGCAAAGCTATTGTCTTTCCAAACATCACGTTTGAATTTGGTTGAGCTTCTTTTATAATCAATGTGTTTTCTTTTCAGTGCAATGCATTTTTAGACCCTGGGTATACAGTTTTAGTTGAGAATCTGCGAATGAGATGAGAATAAACGAAATTATCTCTACTAGAAAGCTGCTGTTATACAGTCTATGCAGTCTGACAGTATATTGTGAAAAAACTGCCACTTTGAGTCTCTGGAATAATACCTGTAGTAATTTGTCTGCTGTGCACTGCTCCATTAATTCAGATCTATATGTTTTTCTGGGTTTGATTCCAAGCAAAAAAGAAATGCTTATTGGTAATACTGTGTTTTACCTATATTTTCCATGTGCTTTAATGTATTTTTCCGTCCAGCAAAATGAATTTTACCCAGCTCTACTTCTGAAGACGGTAAAATAAAGACATAACACCTCCCAGACAAATTCTCCCACTCCTCTGTTGTATGCACCACTCCTAAAGGAGCTGCATTTTGATGGGGCACTCTTAATGAGATCAGTTCTGTAGAATAGCTACTCTTGGATCAAAATCCTTCTCAACACCTTTAGACATCATCAATGGGATCCCCAAACTGGCAAGGCAATTCCAAATATTTTGCCCTTTGAACATCTGGGTCTTTGTGTCAGTTGAGCTTATGCTGAGTCCTCTCTTGGAAAGAAGCTGTGCACCCTCCCTCTCCGTGGAGGGACTCAACCTGACAACAGAAAAATATGAAGCAGCACGAGCTGTTGGGAAGGAAATGACACTGAATGGCATGGAAATATGAAGCCATTGAATGAGGGAGGGAGATGCACCTTGTGCGTGTGCTGGAAGCTTCCCCTCAAGCTAGAAAATAGAAGTGCATAAAACAGGAATCACCCTGTAGGCAAAATAAAAAAAAATATTTGCTCAATTTGCCAATACTCTTCTCGTGAAAAGTTAATTGGGTTGACTAGTGTTACATGTCAACACTCAGCCTGAAACAATCATCCTTGGACACTTTGGTTTCATGATCTTTTGCAAACAAAAGAGGGCTTAGGGGAATATATGTAGTACACAATTGCATTTCAACGCAATTACTACAGATTTTTTTTTCATTTTTTATTGCTTTCAGTTCTTCAGCACACATTATTGACTAAGATGAATTTTCAATGTGAGCTAAGAAAGAACAGTGGGGTTGTTAAGTCCAGATGAACACGTCTCATAGAATAATACATTATCTTACTGCTCTTTCCACCTGACTTACTGACTTGGTTAAATCAACTGATCTTTAAAATATAATTGCTGCTGTAAAGTGTTTGCTCTTCTATTTCTTTTCTGTGGACTTTGTTTGTTTGTTTAAGTCATTGGAATGCAGCAGCAGTAGAAGACACTAATTTGTTATCATGGAGTAAATTTGATACAACAATAACAACCCTTTTCTCATATAGAGCCACTTGCTAGATATAATCTCAGTCTTCAGAATGTTTGCTTTCTTGAAAAAGATGAAGTGATGAAATATAGAGCAGACAGTGAAAAAATGAATTATAGATTCATGAATTGCAGAGATATTGTTTTTATACAATTTACTGACATTTAAGAATTCATAAATATGTCAGCTGTAGTGTTGAACTACCAAACTGAAAACTGAAATAACCATATAATATTTCTTCCTTTGATACTCATTTCTATTTCTTTGGAAATAGACTTGATTCTCCTGTACATCCAGGCAGAAGGCTGTAAGTTCCAGTTGTTCTTAGTACACTGTTACCAAACCTTGTATAAGGTAGAAACAGTTTGGGGTTTTTTTATTAGCAAAACCAGAAAAATCTCTTTCACATCCTCTACCCCCCGGCTCCTTTNTATTTCATCATTTTATCTGATGATTGGGAATATTTTTATCACATGTCCTGGTATGAGGATTTTCAGAGAAAAGGTACATGCCTGCTTTTTGTAAATAATTGAGGTCAGGAACTTTTCTGCAGATGTTCATGTTGTGAGAGCAGCCATGGGAAGAGTAGGTGAAGTATAACCCTACCCTGCATCCCACGCTATACACTTTGGCTAAAGCACTGCTGTGTTTCTTGGACTTGAGTCACTTATCACTCCTGCCATTGTGTTCACATTGAAGTTAGACAAGAAATTAGTATAACNAAAATGAATTATAGATTCATGAATTGCAGAGATATTGTTTTTATACAATTTACTGACATTTAAGAATTCATAAATATGTCAGCTGTAGTGTTGAACTACCAAACTGAAAACTGAAATAACCATATAATATTTCTTCCTTTGATACTCATTTCTATTTCTTTGGAAATAGACTTGATTCTCCTGTACATCCAGGCAGAAGGCTGTAAGTTCCAGTTGTTCTTAGTACACTGTTACCAAACCTTGTATAAGGTAGAAACAGTTTGGGGTTTTTTTATTAGCAAAACCAGAAAAATCTCTTTCACATCCTCTACCCCCCGGCTCCTTTTTCTTTCTCCTTTTTTTATAAATGATCTTATTTTTAATATTAGTACAAAAATCACTAGAGAGAGGTAATTGTGTAACAAGCTGATTCCTTCATAATCTTTATTTGATTGCTGGAGTGTTATGTGTCTCCTTTCTTCCTCACTGAAACACTGAAAGACATTTTTGCAATGAAATGCACAGGAAAAGAATTGGAGGTGGAATAATAAACCACAAGTGATGATTTTCTAACAATTCTAAAGGAACAGTGGGATGATGAGGGATCTGTATATGAAAGATATTATTATTATTATATTATTAATAATAATTGTTATTGTTATTATTATTATTATGGTTTATTTCATCATTTTATCTGATGATTGGGAATATTTTTATCACATGTCCTGGTATGAGGATTTTCAGAGAAAAGGTACATGCCTGCTTTTTGTAAATAATTGAGGTCAGGAACTTTTCTGCAGATGTTCATGTTGTGAGAGCAGCCATGGGGAGAGTAGGTGAAGTATAACCCTACCCTGCATCCCACGCTATACACTTTGGCTAAAGCACTGCTGTGTTTCTTGGACTTGAGTCACTTATCACTCCTGCCATTGTGTTCACATTGAAGTTAGACAAGAAATTAGTATAACAAAGCATGGCAAGGGAAGTTATTCATGGGATGCTGTGAAGTTGAAAAGCAATATGAGATGGATTGACAGTTTTGATGACTCATAAAATGCTCGAATTAATTTGAAGAACTGAATCATTGCAGTGTATAGTTTGCTTTCTTCATCTGAAAAAATTAAGACTTGAAAGGTTAAAATATGAAACATTTCTTAGCAGGGAAAAAAACAGAGAGAAATCAACAGAGACATCTTTTATAATCACGTCTCATTGTCTCAGTGACTTTGCCCAGGAATGCCCAATTTGAAGTCCAAGGAAAATTCCAGTTTACCTCAAAAGTCCATTTAGTCTGTGACCTCCAACTTCTTCCCAAGGGTCCCTCAGCCATGGGTGAGGAATAGGCTGCAGACCAGACCTCTAGCTCTCTCTTACAGCTTCCCTATTTCCTAAGGCATCTTACAGCCTTGCCATACCATGTAACAAGAGGCTGATAGAAGCAATAGAAGAAATGGTGGCCATCAGGAATGGGCTGCTATCACCAGAACTAGGCCCTTTTGGTCTGCATCCTGCCCTTTGTTCACATCTCAAGGGTGCTTGATACAAAGCCTGCCTGGGAGCGGACCGCAGGTGGGTGCATCGACTGGAGGTCCTTGGTGTGAACAGGGCCAGTGCCTCGCTGGTGGCAGGTGCTGAGGTAAATCTGCTGCTCCCAGTCTCTTTAGGGTGCCCATGCCAGCTGCACTGAGAGTGATGGCACAGCCAGACTGTGGTGGCAGGGCAGTGTTGGCTGTGTGGGCCCTGGCAGCACGGAGGTTGGACACCTCTCCCTTTGGCGCTGCCTCGAAAACAGACTGCAGACAAAGCATCACATCCGTCTCATCAGCTGTGGAGCTTAATTAAAGAGGACTGGTACACTTTGCTGTCTCTGGCAGCAATTTTGATAGCTGGAAGGAAAAGAGAGCCTGAAGAAAGGTGCTTTATAAAAAGAGCTGGGGAATCAATAATTTTTCCATAGCCTCTTTTCCTGAGAACCTGAAAATCTTAGTCCTTGCAGTCCTACACGTGCCAGTCACAAAGAGAGGGTGAACGATCTGGTTGTGCAAGTGCCAGTGGCCCTACAGGACATGGCTGAGCTCATGAGGCGAGGATGACCCAGTGTGATTTAACCCTTCTGTCTTTCCTGATCTGTCCAACCACAGGGCTGCTCTTCGCCAATCGTGGTGAAGTTTGCTGACACCCAAAAGGACAAGGAGCAGCGGCGTTTGCAGCAGCAGTTGGCTCAGCAGATGCAACAGCTCAATACTGCCACTTGGGGAAACCTCACAGGTCTTGGAGGACTCACACCACAATATCTAGCTGTAAGTTCATTTCAGAGGTGGTGACTGTATTATTTATTTTAGGACCATGTTAAATCAGTTCTATTAAACTCCCTGCAGCAAATTGCTAAATTGTCCAGGATACACAGTGTGTCTTCTGGTTTGTTTATCTGCAAAAAAAATCATAGATTCATAGAAAGGCTTGGGTTGGAAGGGACCTTAAAGATCATGTAGTTCTAACCCTTCCACTGTAAATAAAATTTGATTCTATTAGTTTTATTGGAGGTTTTGAATGTTAGAGTCTGGTTTTTATAGCTGGAATAAAATTTAAGTTCTTCCTTAGGGGAGGACAGATAGGCAGCTGAACAGTGTAGGGGCCATATCCATATGGTGCAGCCCATAAACTAGAATATTTTGGTTCAATCATCAAATTTCCACATTTTCATTTGGAAATGACTTTTGCTTTAATGCATGGTCCTGTCAATGCTAGACATGCATAGTTCATATCCCCTCATACACAAAGCGAATGTGGCCAGGAAAAGCCATAAATTTAAAATGGTCTTTTCCTTGGTCCATTTGTAAGATGAGAAACAGGTGGTAGCTGCTGTCCCTGCTGGAAAATCTGGAATCCACAGCCACATGTGTTTGGTCCTGGATGGCCAAGAGAGGCTCCCCTTCATCACAGCTGAGAGGGAACCTCTGACTTTTATGGCTCTGGAGTTGAGAGGTCTGGTTGAGGAGCTTTTGCATAACTTGGCGGTTCCTCATGGTTCCAAGTAAGACAAATAGAACCTCATGAAGTACAAGGCCAAGTAAAGTACAAGGTCCTGACCCTGGATCAGGGCAATCCCAAACACAAGAGCATGGATCAAGAGCAGCCCTGAGAAGAACTTGGAAGTGTTGGTGCATGAGAATTGATGACCTGTCAATGTGCACTTCCAGCCCAGAAAGCCAAACGTGTCCTGGGCTGCATCCCCAGCACAATGGGCAGCAGGTCAAGGGAGGGGGTTCTGTCCCTCTGGTCTGCTCCTGTGAGGCTCCACTTGCAGTGCTGCACCAGCTCTGGGGTCCTCAGCATAGGAAAGACATGGACCTGTTGGAGCAGTTCCGGAGGAGGCCACAAAGGTGATCAGAGGTTTGAAGCACTTCTGCTCTGGAGAGAGGGCTGAAAAGGTTAGGGAAGCCTCTGGGACCTTTGAATTTGTCATACCTGAAGGGGGCCTCCAACAAAGCTAGAGAGAGCCTTTTTACAGGGGCATTTAGTGCTGGGACATGGGGTAATGATTCTAAACTGAGAGAGGGCAAGTTTAGATGAGATACTCAGAAGAAATGGTTTCCTCTGAGGGTGGTGAGAGAGTGGTACAGGTTATTCAGAGGCTGCCCCAACCCTGGGAGTGTTCAAGGCCAGGCTGGATGGGGCTTTGAGCAGCCTGGTCTAGTGGAAGGTGTCCCTGCCTGTGACAGAGGGGTTGGAGGTGGACGATCTTTAAGGTCCCTTCCAAACCAAACCATTCTATGAAATGGATGTGCCCATATATATGTATTATGTCTGTATAAATACATCATTTGTGTGCATACAATGTTTTGGTATAGTGATATAAACAGCAATTTACCCTGCAATTAAAAGTATATATTAGTACTGAGATTGGCTAATTACTACTGAGATAGGGTAAATTGCTATATATACAAATACCAGTCTAATGAATATCTGTGTGCTTGATTCATAAAGATAATAAAGAAAAAACTGAATTGACAGGGGTGGGGAAGAATGGACCATGATTGACAGAGATGAGTTATGGTAACTACTAGACTACAGAGGGTTGTAATTAGTCACACTGTGTTGGTTTAAATAGATTTAACACCTGGTTGTTAAAAAGAATAAATTGATTAATTGTTTTAAAGCAGCCATGTTATTGAGTTTCCCTTGTGTCTCTGTGTTTCTTAATAGAGATTAGACATTAATATGGATTTACAGCATTGACTCTAGGGATGTTCATTCCAACAGCAGACAGAAGCAAGAGACTATATAAATGTAAAGGAAAGCAGAAATATTCCAAATGTGAAATGATAGCTCATTTTAGTTTTATCTTCATTTGTTACATTACTGTCAGATAGATTGCTGTGTTGTGTTGTTCATTTGCAGCTCCTGCAGCAAGCAACTTCCTCCAGTAACTTGGGTGCCTTCAGCGGCATTCAGCAAATGGCTGGTGAGTTAAAAATCCTTTCATTTGGCTCCTGCTATGTTTTGTGTTCTTAAGCTATTGAATTCTGTACCTCTAATAATCACATTGTCAGGGGGTGGGGAGCGTGTTGTGTATTAAATGTGGCAGATGTATTGGCAGGGGACAGCTCATGGTTCAGTGTCAATAGGAACACTTTCACCCCTCTTTCAGAACTGAAATTAAACCCAGGGCTCCCAGGTTGTGCAAACAGTTTGTCTTGCATTAGTCACCTGCCATTTGGCCAAAGTAACCAATTGTAAATTGCAGGAGAACTCTTAGTCCCTGCAGCCGTATCCTGCCCTATGAAAAGTGTCAGGAAAGCAACAGCAGGATTACATTCTAATTTCCAGTGAGATTTCTGTGTCCTGAAAAATCAAATTAATGGCAGCCCTCAAACATTTTAATAATATGTGGTGAGGAAAAATGTTCTGACCTTTTTAATGAAACCCAAGATTACAGGCCTACCTTCAGTATGAATTTTCAGGCTCCTTTTATAATCACAGAAAATTAACTGGGTGCCTTTTTGACTTTGGAACCCTAGTTGGCAAAATTACACAACAGAGATTTTATGTAAAAGTATAATCTTCAGTCTGGAGGAAAAAAAAGAAAGAAAGAAAAGGGGAAAAAAAGAATCAAAGTGTGAGCGGATTTGAAAGCCAGCTAGTTGGAGGGTTTCTTAGTAATGAGCTGTGTGCCAGTAGTAACTGATGTGTAGTGATTAGCAAAAGGTCATTCCCACTGTGTGACCTACCATGCTGATATCGTAACTTAACATGATGCTAGAGAAGGCAGCATGTGCAGTAAATCAGAGCACAGATGCACATTATGCCTGCCGTGAGGAACTGTTAAAAAGCTTTTTTTTTTCTTCTTGTTACAGGGGAAAAAAAAAGAGAGAATCACAAAACCCCTAAATTGCTACATTAGTTTATTTTTATCATGAGCCCACTGAATCAATGAAACACAACATTACACTTGCTTCATCATCACAAAACAAGGGCTAAAATATTCAGAAGTCTTTATGAGCACCATTTCTCATTCCTTTTTTAATTCTTTTTGCTGCTTCTGGTTCTGCTCTGAATGAAGCCTGAAATACTTTAACAAGTATATATACACCACACTGTATAGCTATACCCCACAGGTATTCTTTGCTCAATCGTTATATTATGCCATTATTGCAGTGACATCAGAGAATAATGTGAACCTGCTGTCTGACAATATAAATTGGCCTACAGATGACAATATCTCTGAATTATTCTCTCTTCCTCAGACCTGCTGGCAGTGCTTGCTGGTTCTATTATGTTACACTTGCAATCTAGCATTTTTTCCATCAAAATAATGTATCTTAATGTGATAAACAGAACAGAGCGGCTCAGCAACAGTTTTATACTTGGCAGTTTTGGAAGTGGTTTTGAGCTCAAAGATTGTGTTTTAATGTTTTCATATTTGGTTAGGTCTTCGAAATGAAAGAATTGGGACACTGAGGAAAAATAACGTGATATCCATCGCATCGTGTGCACCTTAGAAGTTTTTGTTGCCTATTTCTCACTGTTAGTGTAGATTCAGCTTTGTTTTCAAGAACTGTGTTGAAACTAAGGACTTTAGTCAGGTATTTCCAGGATGGGCTTTCAATATAGGGTGTGATTTATTCTCTGAAAATCATATAGTATTGAGACCAAGAGGAAGTCATCTTAAGAAATCATAGTGGCACATCATTGTTGCTTGAGGGATATACTTTTTTCAACTGCAAATTAGATTGCTAATGCACTCATCTATGGGATAACTTGATGACTGACTGCCTCTCTTGAAAAAAAAATGTATTTTATATCTTATATTCATGTTATCAAAACAGCTTGAAGTTTACTCCATTCCCCAAAACATGTTACTCTTAAATCTCTATGTTCAAGGTAAAATTAGTGATACTAAATTGTTCTCCAAGCTGCATCTCAACATGAAAGTGCCAAAGACTAAGCACTACTTCCCTGTTAGAACTGAGAGTTCATGTCCTCTCCTTGGAAATCAGGCAGTACTGTGTTATGCAGTGCATCTGGAATTAACAATTTGTATATTATGTTTTGTGAAAGGAATAGAAAGTACTCCTGTGTGTGCAGCAAGGGCTTGCATTACCAGCTGAAGCTATCTTTGAACATTTGTGAAGGCCTAAAGTTTTTTAGCTTAAGCTGTACAGGTTCATTTCACAAAAAAGAATCTAATATGTAATTCCATATTGCATATAGTTTGCCTATTAATATAACATTTCAAAGTGAGGAATAAAATCCAGACACAATTGAGTGAGGTGCTAAAGAAGATCCATCATTGCAGCTTTCAAGTTCTTTGAACTTTGTGTTTGAGGGGTGCAACTTTTATCCTTGAAGTCGATGGGTGTGCTTACCATGTAATTCAGACACTAAAACTTTGATCAAAAGCCACATGAGCCATTGAAATTCCACCCTTACTTCCATGTCAGGGCTCTAGCATCTCTTTTGTGCTTAAATCTTGATGAAGTCACGGTTTGCTACATTAGGACTTCTGATTTAGCTACCCCCTTGTACAAAATTAGGGCCCTTTGGATCTCCAAGTGTTTATTTGTACTGCTAAAGCTTGTGTTGTCTCTGTACAGAACAGAAGGGGCACGGCACACACCCCACTGCACATGTGAAGAGTTATTTGCTATGCTCAGTGATCTTATTTCTTAAATCAAAGCAATTTTCTTTGCTAGCAGAGCAAAGACTGCTCTTGAGTGTGCAGTTTTAAATTCCCTTTCCCTAATACCATGCCTCAGACTGGTTAAAGTAGTTTTTATGTTGCAAAAGCAGTGGTTGTTTGATTTTGGTGAAGGGAGTGAGATTTTTAGGTGTTTGTGATTGAAGAATATTGGAGTTTGCTTGTTTGTTTGTTTGTTTGTTTGTAAGCTGGAAATACAGTCCAAAGAAAAATGGGGATTTTCTCAAGAACTCTCTCACGTATAGATGTTAAACACTCAGCACGAGGTCCAAAAGTGAATGCTGTTCTTGCTGTAGCAGCCAACTGACCCTGCTATATATTCAGCATTGTGTGAAGTCCAAGCAAATCATGAAACTGATTTAACGGAAATTTGAGATCCTGAAATTTGAGAGACAAATGCTGTAGCTTGCCAGTTAGCTTTCCAGGCTTTAAGGTTCCATGCCTAATTCTGCAGTTTAGTTTTATCTCAATTCTATTGAAAAATTAGATTTTCATGAAATCATTCTACTTCATGAGTCAAGCCAAAGAAAACAATGTAATGTGTTGAGACTGCTAATGAAGTTGGGAGAGCTGGCAGTGGTGCCTTTGGTATTACAGTAATCCCCTGGTCTTGATTACAGGCACTAATTCCACCTTGCCAAAGTCTGCTTCATTGTCCTGTATAAAACATGCAAGGACATGCATCCTTAGGAGTATATTTCATAGTGAGCACTTCCTCACTTTTCCTCCCCTTCTCTGATATCTTCTCATGCTAATGCTAATTTAAAGGCAGTGTTTCCTCTCGTGCCTCTCTGGCCTCAGTGTCTAGCCTGCACTTTGTCTTTGGGGAAGGCTAATAGTGTAGATGAATTACACTATGTGATTTGATTGTCTTACTTTAAAGGACAATGTAAGCTACATTAAACACTAGCAGCCTTTCAAGCAAACAAAAATTCCTCCTTCAAATACGTACAAATTGCATGGGAAGCTTAATTCAAAGGAGATTGATGTTGCTTGAATGTTTGAATTGGACTTGGTAAGCACTGGAGCAGGTCCTAAAAGCTGCAGTTATTTAAGCCAAGCTGCCTGTGTAAGAGCTTGGGAATTACTATACAGACAGTGTAAAAGGAGGTTTACTATTGCTAGGATGATTGTAGAAAATATTTCAATGTTTTCAATATTTGAACAATATACAGTCTAGGAAGATTTTCTAAAGTTCATTAATATCAAATATTTTGGCAGGAACAAATATTAGTTCATAGAGCAATTCAAGATACAGAAAGAAGTACAGTACTTATAAAAGACACAAAGGGCTTCTCTTAATTTCATTGAATAGACAGTGTATTTTGCTTTCTGAAGTTATACAGGAAGAGGAACCATGGGCTTTTCTTTGTCTTTCAGATCCCTAAGCCCTCTGCACCTAGGACTTTTTATATTTTTCCAATGTATATTTTTTTTCCAGTCCTGTCCAAGTTCTCTCACAGTTTGGTTGCATTTTGGGTTGAACTTCTGGCCCTTTCTGAGCCCTGCTCTATCCATTCCACCCTTCTTCCACTACCCAAGCCAGATTTCCTCCTGTTGCAGAGTCTGTAGGAGCAGATGGGTGAGAGAAAGTCTGCGAGGTTCTGCTTTCTGAATATTCTCCTCTAATAGTTGGATTGGCTCAGTGGATCTGGAGGGACCAGTTGGAAGCCAGGACCATCTGCACAAAAGCTCTATACTTTTGCATTGGCCAAAGGATCCTTTATATCCTCTGACTCTTGGATGGCTTCAGTCCAGAAAAGCCATACAGAAGGAGGATTTCTTCTGCTATGACCTCTTTAGGGATATCATATTAAAAGTAAAGGTCACTGAAAAACTGTTTCCAGCTCAAGGGAGATAGCTGTTTCTTAAAGATAACTACCAGTTTTGAAAATGTTGACCTCAGGGACCAAAAACATTCAGCTTTTGTAACAATAATTCCATTGAAATTCCTAGTTATTTTAACACATAAAATT
>VXBB01022883.1:162286-228165 GCA_013399915.1 Illadopsis cleaveri
TTTCTTCCCTTCTTTTACCTAATAAATTAAACAACTCTGTTTAGCATTTTTGGAGAGACAGAGTTTGCAGCAATTGAGCCTGTTCACAATCCAAACATTGCTCCTTCTCAGAGAAGAAAGAGAGGCACCTTGAGAGGAAAAAGCAGTGCTTAGCAGTTAGGAGATGTGCTTATTCAGGTGGTAGAAGTGCACAACGTGCAAGTTTGGCCAAGTCTGGGCACAAGATCTGTAGCTCTGTGTGGGCTTTCCATAACCAGTAAATGGAGGGTGAGGAGGCTTTTTATTGCCTTGGCCACTTTGTGGATGGAATTCTTCCAACTGAACCTCAGTAGTTTGGAAAGTAGGTATCTCATCTCCCTGCAATGTCAGTGGAGAGGGAGTCACTCCCAGGCAATGATTCATCCTACCAAGGCTGGGTTTAATCTATTTTATGGATATTGGGAAAATACTATGTGTATTAGGAAGAAATTCTTTGCTGTGAGGGTGGTGAGGCCTTGGCACAGGTTGCCCAGAGAGCTGTGGATGCTCCATCCCTGGAAGTGTCCAAGGCCAGGTCCGACAGGGCTTGGAGCAACCTGGTCTGGTGAAAGATGTTTTGAGCAACCTGGACTAATGGAAAGTGGCCCTGCCCATACAGGGAGGTTGGAACTAGAGGGTCTTTATGGTCCCTTCCAACCCAAATGTTCTATGAGTCATCAGTTCTATGATTCTATTTTAGAATCAGATTATTTCATTACCCCCTCTCTCTTCTTTGACTGTAGCAAAAGCCTGAGTGAATAACTGGGTTTTTTTGGACAAAATTAGATCAGATGAATCCTTCCCACTAAGACTGAAGAAGTTTCAATTGACAAAAGCAACATTCTCGGCAAGATGTGTTTAGAGCATGTATAAGCTGGAAAAGGGCAGAAATCCTACATAAGTCAACAAATGGCTCGAGGGGTGTTGGAATTAGGTGATCTTTAAGGTCCCTTCCAACTCAAACCATTCTTTGATTCTGTGGATCTGCAGTCAGATTTAAGGACATACTCTTAAAATACAGGGCAGAATCAATTGTGGACATAAAAGTTGTTTTAAGGGCTTTGCTCAATCAAACAGTAACTGGTCAAGGTACCTCAAGCACTTTTCAGATAAGCAGCTTTTCTAAAAGTAACCACAAAATATATATGGTTTGATGAAGGTGACACTTAGATCTCCTGTCTATTTTAATTCTTAGAATATTGCTGGAACAGCCTGGCTCTCCACACCTTTATACACATTTTACCATCAGCATCCAAAATGGCTGATGTCAGTGTTAACAAATAGTTGCCTTTTAGCCTGGAGACGATCAATTTACCTTAATCCACATTTTTTAAGCTGCAGCCAGGATTTAATTCAGATGGAATAAATCCTAATAATGGAGAAGGATAAAATTTCCAAAGCAAAGGAAGTCAAGTCAGTGGGAACTGCTTATGAGCGATCAGATTTGGTCCTGATAATCACCACTGGCTTTAAACTCTCTGTGCATGTGGTGCCACTAAATGTAGCTGGTGCCTTCCTTTTTTAGGTATTTGTGCAGTAAGCAAATCTCAGCTATTTTCTAATGTGATTTTATTATGGTTTTAGAAACCCAAGAGCTGATGAGGCCTAAGAAGTCTTCAGGAACGGCTTGTGACTCCGTTCCCTCCTCTACAAATACCCAATAATTCCAAATTTACAGTTATCACAGGAGAAAAGCTGCAGTGACTGAAACGAGGCAAATTACTTCATTGTATGAAAGTTTGTGTCAGAGGCAGCACAAGAAGTTGTAAAATGTAAATCTCGTGCTCTCAAATTTCCCCGTGTTTTCACAGAACTGCATCTGTGACTGTGCAGCACTACAAAAATTTCCTGTGAATGTGCTAATAGGCCTTATGAGAATGTTCTATCACCATCCATCTGTCACTTTTTAACAGGCCTGATTGGCAAGCACTTGTAACAACTGACATCTGTTCTCGCTTATTGATATGTAGATTTATGGTAATTGCTGTGAACAATAAGACACAAAATTACCTAAGGTGAACATTAAATTAAATTTTCATGCCCCTATCCTTATAAATAATTTTTTTAAAAATCTTAAGTTTCAAGCAAGGCATACTGTGCATCTGTTTTGTACATAATTTAATTGTTTTTTTAATCTGCCAAATAACAAAATGAAAGTTGAATTTCCTTGCGATCTTGAATATTTGCCAAGCTGATAGCACATTGGTAAATACATGTTATTAAAGATGGAATCAAACTGTATTGTGAATCTGGGTTTTTTTAATCATTTCCCTTTAATTCCCAACATTGTCTCCATCATGAAGATCAAGAGTTATTCCTTACCCAGAAGGGGTTTCTTTTTCCTCTACAGGAGGATATTCATTTTTCATGTGCAGCTCTGCCTATAAGGCTGTTCCTCAGCGTTAAGCAATTTGCATTTCTTCAGAGAGAGGTGCATTTGCTGAGTGAGCAGCACTTTCAAATAAAATCCATCTACTCGTTTGCTGTCCAGCTCTGTTGCGGGATTTGGGACTGTTTTAAATAAAACTATAGGATGTGAAATGTTTGAAGAGTGTGTGTGAAAGGGGAGAGAACGAGAGACCAGATTCATCACATGGAACTGCAGAACTGTACCTTAGCTGAGATTCAATCCAAAAATCCCAAGTACTTTTGGGGTCTAGGACTTCAGAGCATTTGGTTTCCCTCCTCCAAGTTTGTCCAAGCAAGTGGGATGTTGACACTCCTGACAATCTGATAGGAGAAACCAATAAAGAGGGAGCAGAGATGGTAAAATGCCTGGGGAACGTGAAACAGTGATGACAGGACTTATTTTTCAGATGTTTGAGCAGACAGAGGATCCTAAAGAGGATGCATATTAAGTGATAAATCTGTTGACAAAATGGGCTCTAGAGCATGCTGGGTGACAGTGTGTGCCATGAGCCCTTGCCGACACTCACATTCGGGTGCTCAGTTCTGTGGGGTCTTTGCTGTCCTTCTCTTACTCAGGTGTGACAACAGCCAGCAGGCTTTTCTCCTGCAGACAGACAAGCTGACACCCTGTAACATCTGCAGGCTGTTTTGTGGCCAGTGTCTTACAGTCACTGCTGCAGTAAAACAAACTGGATGGGGACACAACTTCATCACCACCAAGCTCGTTTGTTCATCTTCTTTGGGCATTGAAACTCATTTGCAAATTGATGAGCTCCTCCTGTGCTTATACAGAAAATGTCCCACTATTAAAAAAAAATAATTTTGTGGAATGAGGCAATGATGGTATTTGTTTTGCATCCACAGAGGTGCAAGGGTGATTCATGAGTGCAGAGGGCAGATGTTTGCTCTGCTGTCTGTTGACCTTATCTGGCCTAGGCTGTCCTCTAGAACCGTTCTGTATCACAATTATTTCATCCTACCATGTGTACCATTTAAAAGTCCAAAGAAACTCTCACACAGAAGAAATATAAGCTGGTTATGACTGATCCTTTCGGTGAATAACTAAACAGTGGGTGATAGAAAGCCATTCCTCTGGAAGAGAGCAACCTACTGCTTTCCCAAATCCTTGTAATAGAATGGCACAAAAATTCAGCGAAGATCAGCAATGTTTGCTGGATATTCTTTGCTGAATTACTTGTTCTCCTTATGAAATAGGAAGGTAAATTATTATTAAGGCCAATATCAGTCCAGGATGAAAATGAATGCTTTGTTTGCAAAGACTTAAGTCGCAGCTTAAGTCTTTTCCAGCCCCAAAATCTTGTTTGAAATAATCTGCAGTCTTACTATCAAAGCAAGGTAATTCTTCAGTGGGGAAAAAAATGCTTACACCCAAGGCAAGCCAGTAAGTCAGATGAGTAATTTAAAAAAATAAAACCATCTTGTTTGCATACCTGAATCTCTGTCTGAACTGTGTCTTGCAAAATAGTTTGGATTAGTTATGTTTGAGAAAAGCCTTATCTTTTAAGATGGTCTTTAGTGTCCAAAAGAAACCTTAAAGACCTTTCTTGGTCATGTAATTTCTCCAAGTGTGTTGTTCTGGTTCTAGACTATGAATGGGTGTGTCTTGGATCAACTAAAATCTTAACTCCCACCATTTCAATTGTGTGACATTTTCAAAAACACCATCTGAACTGAATTTGGGCATTGACTGAGACACCCACATTAGAACCTCAGTCAATTAAGGTGCTCACCTGACACTTGACCTGCCTGTTGGAACCTGCTGTATTTAAATTTGGGGGTTTATTCACAAGTAGATGCTTATATCGAGGTTCATTTCACAGTCCCTAATGCTGTGACAGTAAGAATTCCTCTTTATGGAGATTATTGATTGTACTAACCTGAATCTGCATTACCTGTGTTTGAAAGTAATGTCATTCTCCATTATTGCAGGAGTTCTGGATTCCTAGAAAGTACCTCTCCTTGTGTTTTTTTTCTTCTCAAACATACTTACCAAGTATTGTATTTAAACTCTTTTTTTCATTTTCTCCAGGTTGTTGTTAAGCCCCCCTGTTTGAAATACAAAGTGTGCAGGGAGAAGTAATATTTCTTGTAGGCAAACTAACATTCAGAAAAAATCAGGCAAGTTTTTCCTAGGCATTCAGAGTTCAATGAATGTTCTGCAATACTCATGCAGTCTTCCCAGCTCTATCACTAGGTCTAGAAAAGGTATTGCTCTTCCTACCCAACCCTTTGTGAGAGTACTTGTATTATCAGGACTAAAGAAACATAATAAAACTCTTTTAGTCTTTTGGGTTTTTGCAGTTTGTCAACTCTGTTGAGGGCTCAAGCTCTGACAGAGCTCCTTCCTATGTCCAAACCCAACAGATGGTCTCTCACTGCCATCCAAACCATGTCTCTCAGTCCTTGTGTAAATGCCCAGTCTGAACATTGCTCCTGGGGATACTTGGTCTTACTCAGGGAATCCTGAGAAGGATCCAGTCTGGTTAAACCTAGCACCCATCTCATGTCTGCATTTTAGCTCTTGCTGAAGTATTTCACCTTAGAATCAGCGCCCAAGTACTTTATCTAGTCCAAGGTAAAAGGTGTTTTCCTTTGAATTTCTCTGGAGAGACCAACTCCTGTCCCTCTGATTTACGCAAATGTCTGCAATTAGCTTAATCATCCTTTTTTTCCATTTCACAAAAATTCTCTTTATTTTTTGTCCTCTTTTGCTTGACATCTAAATTAAATTTAAATGCCTCCGTTTCTTTAAGGTTCCCACTAAAATAAAGGTGCATCTCCCCCACATCGTTTAAAATAATGAAGCAACAGATTGACTCACTAGACTTGGCATCATAGTCCAGAGCTTACAGCCTGAAAATCTCTGTCTCAGTGACGGGTCTGTAGTCAGGCTGATACTAATTTAATGTACTTAGTTCATATATGTTTTTAGAAATTAACCATCAAAAGGAAATTGGGCACCATTATTGGCTATTCCACAGCATAACCTTAGTAGTTATATTCAGAAGAGACATAGGAAACAAATTTTATTCATCCCAGTTATATGACCCTGTCCTGAATGTGTTTTAAATGCTAGTTATCTTCTTTGCATCCCCTATCGTGTCAGGAAATAATATTGTGCCTGGGCTTCACGCAGAGTTTAAATGACTTTTAATTCTACACTTCCCTTAGAAGAGGCACAAACCAGGTTTAATTTTCCTGAAGTATAGGCTTGTGTCTTTGGTGCATTGTTTCAACTCCAAGCTAGAGAGATGAGAAATGCTCTTCAGGAGCTGTAAGATGTGGTTTGAGATTACAGATGTCTCAGGAATGAAAAGAATTGAGTTTATTGGTGAGGTACACCCCAAGCTCCATGACCATTGAAAACAGCACTTTTTGATGGTTATGATTATGGTGATGATGATGATTACCTGTTTTAATTAACCCTATTGCTTCTCCACATAGGCATGAACGCTTTACAATTACAGAATTTGGCAACTTTAGCAGCCGCAGCAGCCGCCGCCCAGACCTCAGCTACCACCACCAATGCAAACCCTCTCTCCACAACGACTGGTGCTCTGGGAGCCCTCACAAGTCCTGGTAAGAGCAGAGTGCCTGCTTCCAGCACACAAACATGCCAGTCCAGGGCAAGGTGGTAGTTAAAATGCTGATTCCGTGTTGTGTCATAACTACTGTGCTCATGTAAATCGTGAGGAATCTTTAATAGCTGAATGTTTTGTTGCTGTTATTTTCAGGCAAAGAACTGCTTTTTCAAGTGGTCCAATGTGGACGTGTTCAGCTTTCCAGATTCATTTCAGGGGCCATTAAAGCCTTATAGGCCCATCTTAAAAAAATCTGTGTGAAAATAACAATTGCATGGGGAAACTTAAGATAAAATTGACTTTTCGCAAAGAATTCAGAATATGACCAAATTCTTCCCATCCAAAGGAAAATCAGCTGAGGTGGTTCTTTTTACTGATGTTTGATCCCATCACATGCACATATTGCCTTTACCCTTTATGAATCTTTGTGAAGTCCTTTTTTTTTCCCCCTTCTCTTGCTGGATCTCAGTTGAGCTTTCTTCTGGCCCTGAGTCCACATTTACAGAACTGATATCAGATGTACAAGGAATACACAGCCAGACTCTGACTTCATTACACTAAGCAGAAGCCAGATTTATAGGGGCAAGAGGGACAGAATAAGAGGCGGAAATGCCTCCATGACCACCATGTGGATTTTCAGCCATTCATGTCTGATGTCTCCAAAAGCCTAGAGAAAAACTGGGGCAAATTCAGACTTAGGTACCACTTCAGGATCTCCAGAATCCACAGAGAGAGATGTTGATTCAGTGTAGTTACTCTGGGTTTACAGTGTTGTAGCTGAGTAGAGAATCTGGCCACTTATTGTTACATAAAGGCTGCAGGGTGTAATTATTTGCATCATGAAGTGTGTTTATTGCTGTTCTAAAAAACATTCATATTATTTTAGACACCACTAAAGAACATTTGTGTTTAATCTTGTTTAAGTGTGTATTTATCCCCCATGAAAGAGTAATTCATGGCAGACTGTTTGAGCTCATCAGTAAGGAAAACAGTCTTCACTGCACAATAGAACTGGGACTCAGTGTGGTGCTGGGTGTTAGTGCTGGCCAGGGCTCCCATTATATCACAGTTTTATTGTTTGTTTGGGACAGAGGTTAAATGGAAAGAAGCTTGGCTAGTACTAAGTTTGTGTAGAATTTTCCTGTTTCTGGCATGAGCCTCATCTTGCCCTAAAAATAATATGCATTAGCAACATCTCTGAGAAGCAGCTTGGGTGAAAATAATTTTCTGGCTTGCTGATGTGTTTCTTTTTAAACCTAAGCAATCTCTTCCCTCTCTCCTGGAGCTGGGACTTAGCACTTTGCAAAAGGCTATTCCCAGTGTCAGTGTTTCCATGTTACACCTGTCTAAATGCCACCCGTTTATAGAAGCAGAAATGCTGCATTTCATGCATGCTCTGTGATATCTCTGCAGTTTAGCTGATAAATGTCTGAGCAGCCCTGTCCTCCCAAGACACACACAACATATCTTGACCCATACTGACAAGAGTTCCCAGGGCACTGCACTGTGGTGCAGAGGGGCTGGAAATTCACAGCACAGTGGCACCAGAATGTTCCCATCGTGCCCTTTGTTTTGCTGTGTACACACAGAACCTGGATTCAGCCTTAAGGCCCACATTTCTCTCTTTCCTCACATTTCTCTCTTTCCCTCTCCAATACGGTCTTCTTACTCAGCCTGTCTGACTTGCTGTTCCCTTTTAACCTGATCTTGAGTACCTGGGAGGTTGTTTTATCTGATGTCCAGGTCTGCAGAGGCCTGTGGTAGACAGATGCTTCCACTGGGCTGGGCAGATATATCTTTGGGGTAACTAGAGTTTCCTATTGCTCAGGGTGGTATTGTAGAGCAGATACCAAGGGTTTTTCCAAGGAGGTTAATGATTTTGGCCAGCACATTGAACTTGTGTTATTTTCAAAAAATTCTGGACATTTAGCCTTTCGAATAGTGTCTTCAGAATGTCAGTTGCCTTTGAAAATCTTATAGATGGTACTGTACACAGGTGTTTCAAATATTAGACAGCTTGAAAAACCTCTAATAGGTCCCCTGACCTATTTATGTTGCACAACCAACCTAAAATCAAGCCTTGTTAAAATGTTCTTCAGCTTAACCTTCCTTATCTGGTTCCACATTCTCCACCCTGCTACACATTTTGTAAACCTGAATAATATCTTCAATGATTCTTCCTTGCTCCATGGAAAATGAATTTTGTTTGATAAAGCTTTTCATAGTAGCTCAAAGTGTTTCTACTAAAACTTGAAATATGTTGGCAGAAAACATTTAAATCTGCCTTTCAATGTGGGGATGTTTGGAGGCCTTAAGGGCATTTTTTTGGTCTAGTTTTCCTTTAATAGAACACTTCAGTTTGTTGTGTTTCATAAGTGTAAATTATTTTGTCTGATTTCAAAGCCTGCACTAAGCCCAGGAAGAAATGTTTGCATCTCTCCAGATAATGCATTAAATTAGGATTTCTTAGCTGAGAAAACAGCCCACATTTGAGGCAGTGCAAAGGTACATGCTTAAATTTAATCCTTTTCTTGATGTTGTTAAAGGCAAAATACTGCCCAGAATGGAGATGGGCATAAGTGTGTACTTCCAGTATGCCTTGAACCAAGGCAGCCACATAAATCATATCCATGTTTCCAGCCAGATATATCTCCCCTGAAGATCTCTCCTGAATCAATCTTTGACCAAGAGCTCTTGTTCTGTCCTTTGTAAACATGTGTCATAAGACCCCCAAAAGATGGTTGTTTCAGTTGAAATTTGTCTTGAAGCTTAATTTTCCATAGATAAGATTTAGCAACCATCAGTGCACCACACTCTAGTGCAGAGGAGATAGTGGTCAGGCCAACTTCAGTGCATTGGCAGCACAGAAAAACAGGCCAGGAAGTGAGGAGCCAGTGGGACATCTGATATTTGAGAATTTCCAAACAAATTAAACTCCAATTAAACTCTTTCTCTCATACATTCTGACTAAATAGCTTTGACCGCAAGAGAGTCTAAGGACACTCGCTCTCCTCCATGTGCTAAATACTTTCTCTTAAGCTTGAAAGAGTATTCATTCAGAAAGAACAGACACAATACAATCCCCCAAACTATTAATTTTTTTATAATTGTAAATTTATAATTTCAATTTTGCATACCCATGGAAGTGTCTCCCTACAGCATTGTTAGAAATGATTTTTTAAAAGCCTTTGCTTAAAAAAACATGAAAGATTAAGCTTTCATTTTAGTAAAAATCCCCTCAGGCAATAAATAGGTTCTTTTGTCTCTTGGCCCTGGAAAAAAAATTAAAATGGTTTAAATTGCCTATGGTTAAAGAAAGTGTTTCTTGCAATTATCAGATGGTAGTGAATAAAAATTAAAATGAAATCATGAAAGACTAAAAACCAGGTAAAGACATATTATGTCTTTCATGAGTTTCTCATGGGTCTTTTGAAGACTCATTTAATCATCTTTCTTGTCTTTTATTTTGATATGATAATTGTTTCCTTTATTTACTTTAATCACCTCTATTTAGTTAATTAATTCTTCACTTTATTTTCATTTCTCTTGCTTAGGATACTTTTTCTGTTTTAAAGGCAGGTACCTGTACTATTTCATACTGTTTTAAAGGCAGGTACCTGTAGTATTTCATAACACAAGGATTTGGGCTGGGGTAGCTTTTACCTGACTCCAGGTTTGTCTCATCCAGTTTGTCTCAGTTCCCTTTGGGTGGGGACCTGGAAGTTTGCATTTCTTACCTAGGAAGGGATTTTGGAGGGACTACCTCAACTGTAGGTATCCACACTGTAACTATCCCAATTTGGGCAGAGTGAATCCCAGCTGAGTGTAAGGAACCTTTATTCTCTCCTCCAGAGACTGTCCTTGACACATCCTGTAAATGGATCATGGAGCAAAGAGCTGGCAGGGGGGCTGCTATGCCAGAGCCTACAGAGATACAGGATTCATTCATTGGGTGGTGGGAATGCCTGGAGGTGGATGTGAAGGAGGGACATACAAGCTCAGAATCAAAGTACCAGTCTCTAACACTGTCTGACATTTAATTTCCCTCAGTTGACACAGCCTCTGTGAGATCCCAAGGGTAATAATATGTATTCTGACTGTCCTGGGTGGTACAAGGCTAATACAGCACTGTAAAATGTGGATCACTCAGAGCAGGCTGGTGAAAGCCATGTCCAGTCAAGGTCTGAGTGTCTCCAAGGATGGAGATTCCACAGCCTCTGTGAGATCGTTTCAATTTTGTTTCTTCAAATTCATGCATAAATGTTTGCTTCAGTAACCAGTAGGAAAGCCCTACTGTGTGTAAATGAAGAGACGAAACATCTAATTATATCTCCAAATTTATCTGCATGAACATACACAATGTAATTTCTGAGCTGTGGGGGGATAGAACTGCTAAAAGAGAAGCTAATTCAGTTTCAGACTTAGGAGCCTTCATTTTCCATGACATTTTCATGATTATTTGATTCTCTAAACTATTATTTATTCACACAGCTGAACTAGCTATTCATGCTTCAGTAAAAAACTCTTTAGGTTTATCTGCTGTGTAAACCTAAGAGAAAATATTTGAGAAAAAAATACTGATAAGTGAGAAAGTGAGACTTTTTTCCTTTAATGACCTCTTAAAATCCAGCACAGCTTTTGTCATATTATGTCAGTATTCAGCCATTAACCCATACTCTGGAAAAAAAAATTCTCCTAAGCACAAAGGTCTAAAAATACGCATTTTCAGACTGATGCTGACATTGAAGAATAACAGTCCCCAAAAAAGGAAGACTGTGAAGTATAGAATAAACTGAAAAAGAAAAAAAAAAGATTACAATGCTTTTCCTGTAAGAATTAATTCATTCTTTCCCTCTGCCCAAAGCAGAGAATTATAACTTACAGCTATCATCCGTGGCTCGTTATTTTCTCTAACCCCTAATCTGGTATGAAGATTGTCTTTGTTAGTTGAAGGTGTTCATGTTGTGAGCACAATTGTTGAAATGGTAGAGATTTTATGGAATATACAAAATGCTTCAGCTGAGAAGCAGTGGAGAATGTTCAAATAACCATTCTTAGAAGATTTGCTTTTTGTTCACTTCAGTACAATACGTTTTTCTCCAATCAGTGGTGCAAGGCTGCCACCGTGACATTTTGTTAGAGGCCAGTACACCCACTGAGATAGTTGTGATTTGCTTCCAGGATGATCCAAAAATAACCTTACCAGTAGGTGTGTAGGAAGGTCTGACAGTTTGCTAAAGACTGAATTGAAGTAGATGTTTCATGTTGGAAAAGATCGGTTTAAAATGCAGAATGGCACTCGTCGTGCTGAAGTACAAACTGATTATTTTTGTGCCATTTCATGTGGAATTAATGCATGTTCCATTATTGTAAAATCATTTAAAATAAGCTTTATTAGTTTTGCAGAACATAAAAAACTTCCTTAGTATGGTTTTCATTATTTTTAGGATACAGTTGATAAATATAAGATATAGCTTAAATAAAGGTTTTAAAATACAGTGGATGTACAGTACACACACTTAACCCAAGCATATGGTTTTAAATTTTGTATTTAAGTCTAGTTATATAAATAGCATTGCTACCTTAGTGCTTGGAGGACAGAGAATTTCAATGTCTTAACGCTGACCTCAGCACCAATATTTAAAAAAAAAAATGTTTTCAAGGAAGCTATGGAAGAAAATCTTGCCTTAGCACACCCACACCCCAGTGCCTGTTATTGGACTGCACAGTTCAAGGAGATTTGTGACAGGACAAGTATATTTCTGAACTGTTGTGTGTCAAGTGTCTTACACACGTGGTGTTAAGTTTTTGAGTCTGTGGTTAGGCTCATAAATAACTGAATTGATTTTGACTGCTCTTAGTGCCCAGAGATTATGCTGCTTCTTGAAGAGATATATTGGTACTAAGCCCTTTTGATAATTAGGCCACCCTTAAGCAGGCATGCAAGCACAAGTTGTAGCCAAAAATAGGAAACTGGGCATATATTTTTGACCTATATTTGTATTTTTAATAATGCTTCAATGTGTCTTAAATGACTAAAGGAGAAAAGAGTGGGAACTGTGGCTAAGAATCTCCCAGAATCCCAGTACAGTAAAAGGAGAGGTGGTGGATTCATATGGAGGCTCCCTGGATGGAACAGCACCGTCTCTCCCTGGTGTCCTCATTGGAAAAATGAGCCAGTGATAATCTGAAGGATGTTGATGGCAGCAGACAGGCCATCAGTTTGCTGTTTGCATATTTGTCCCTTAAAATGTAACAGGTCTTTGTACATTCTCCTCTCAGAAGGGTTTCTGAGCAGGTGCATCAGTGCAGCCTGAAGGATCCCAGGGAGGTTCGGGCACTGAATGGGCTCAGGGTGGGCAGAACTGCCTTGTGACCCCCTGACAACTGTAGGGGTCTTTTTGGCAAAGCTCCTTATCTGTTTTAGAATCAACATTATCAATTTATGAATTTTTGGTACAGAAATGTCCAGCTGTTTCCTCAGAATTCCATTAATACCGAAGGACAGAAATATGTGCATATTTTCAGTCAAGCATTGTGCTAGTTAATTTTTTAGGTTTGTTTTTTTTCTTTCAGGAAGCAGCATACAGTACTAAACCATGGATTAGTAGGATCTAATTCAACAGGAGACATGTTTGTTTTTTAAACATTATTACATTATCATCTTCCTAAAGTATTAAATCCATTGCCTTAGCACATTTCAGGATTTACTTTGCTTGCAGTATACAAATAACACGTATAATACATTATATTTTGTAAGTGTCTCTCTACCCCACTCTTAATCTCTATTTCAAGCTACAAGAATCCCAGTTTATAAAAAAAGAGCTTTTTTCTTTCTGTTGGAAGCAGTTTGAAGTTCATTCAGGGTTGCTTTCTGCTAAAGAAAGATGATAGTATCAGCTTGCCTACACAGGTAGATATGTGAGCTTATATGTAATATATCTTACAAGAAGTTACAAGCCCAGAAAATGCTGCAGTTCATAATACCCAGGAAATAATGTAAATCTTAGAAAAACTCATGCATTTGAAGGAGCTTTCAACTACTGCCAACACTGTTCCTTCAATCCTACTGGATTGTGCTTGTGTCCATGGATACTCCTGGTCTGTTTACCCAAGGCAGAAAAATTATAATTAATAGTAAAAAATAATAATTTAAAAATCTTAATAATAATAATAATAATAATGTCTTAACCTAATTATTTCAAGATTCTCTCAAAAGAACGAGTTGCTTTAATATGGGGCTAATGAACTATTTTATGCAATAGTCAAACAAAAATATCTCCAACAAGTGCGTGAGTTTAAAACTAAGTAAAGCAAACCCTCAAATGCCTTTGCTGTTTGCAGAACAAAAGTGTGTAATATGGATGAAAAGAAACAGTGTCACAGTGAACTCAGTATGACTTTACAAATGGTCTGCAAAGGACTTGGCTGAGTAATTTTGCAAGAGGCAAGATAATACTCAAGTTCTGCAGCTCCCAGGAGTGAACAACTGCATTTTGTGGATGTGCTGTTGCAATAAGGGTGTGCTTGCACACCCCACTTAGAAACCCATCTGCCGTGGAAATAATTGCATGCACCTTCAGGATTCATAACTCCTTTAACTACAAACTCAAATTTTCAATATACAGTTCAGCTCATCTCTATTCTAAAATATCATGGATAGGACTCCTAAGTCTGAAGGAAACAAGTCTTTTAGAAATATCTTGTTGTGATGGAAAGACAAACACCTCCCAAGGACTCTTTCCCTGATCTTAAGACAGATGTATGAGAGAGGTGAAAAAGAAGATTAATCAGGCCATCCTCTCCCATGTACTAGAATTTGAATTGGCATATATGCACGTGGTAAGCACTTGTAGAACAAGAACATTGCTTACCTTGAATGATTGCCTTGGACTCCGCTGACACTCTTTTTTTCTTTTCTTTTCTTTTTTTTTTTCTTTTCTATTTTTTTTTTTTTTTTTAATGGACAGATGCTGCTGCATGTTGTTTGTCAATGCTTAGTGCTGAAAGTGTGTCAAAGATGTTGCAGGCACACCAGGGGCCATGTGAAGGAACCTGTACTCCAGGCAGGAGATCCTGGCCTCAAGTAGAGCCTTCTTGATTTTAGATCAGAAATTCTTCAGAAAGTGATTTATAAGAGGCCGTATGCTGAAGTGGCTCCACATGGAGGTCATTTCAGCATCAGGGCATGCATCTCGGAACAATAGCCTGCTCCACATTGTGTGAGAGAGCTGTAATAAACATGAGAGCACAGCTGGAAGTTCCCTGTAGAAATGGCTTTGATGTGAACTCTGTGGTGCTTCAGCGAGCACAGCCACAGCCCTTGACCCCACTGGGTAAAACAGAGTCATAAGTGCTCAGTAATTCTTCTTTGTTTTCCTCATATTGTGGTGATTCAATTTGGTTTGATTTCAGTTAGAGTTACAGTTGGAAATATCTGATGGTCAGTTATGAAGCTGAACTCAAGCCAGTCCGCTGTGCATTATTATTCTGTTCCTGAGCCACTCTAAAGTACTTCCCACCCAAAACCAAAGGCAATTTATCATTGTGGTGTGCTGGGGAGAATGCACAACATGTTGCAGGCACAGTACTGAGGTACAACTTGTAGTTTACTCTAGAGGTGGATGAACTTCACTGAGAAATGCATTTCAACAAAACAAGCATCAGCACAGAATAGGCCAGAATATTAACTTGCTTTTTACTCACACTCTCTCTCTCTTCATCTTCAAAATCTCATAGGAAAATGTGCCCTTAAACACAAAGATTCACAAAACCAGCCTAGATTGTGACAAAGACATGCCCAATCAATAAACCCTTGTTTGTTAATATACCTTCTGCTAGATAGATAGGTTTGGAGGAAAATTATGGGACAGAGGACTAGAAAACTACAAAAATAACCAATTAATAAGTTTGTCTGCCATACCTGTAGTACCTTTGCATTCTCTGTTTTCTCCTCCTCCTTTGCACTGCTGTGGAAGGCCCATGGTATAGACACTGTAATTTCATGACAGTCATAAATGTCAAGTTAGGTGTTAACATAAACAAGTTATTAACTGGCATAATTCAGTGACATAAGTCCCTGATTTTCACTTCTCCCATGCTCTCTTAGCTCTCAAAAACCTATACAGTGCTGAATAGTACGGATTTGTGAGCCTAAAGTTATTCTCCCATTGTTGAATTGGCTTCTGAATTTGCAAAGAATTTGAATTAATTGGTTCACCTCTTTGTGTTTTCTGGGCTTTTTATTATTATTGTTATTATTGTATAATTCAGTGTTCACAAAGGACTTGGTAAAATATAAACCTGTTTTCAGAAAGCCAGAACCAGAAGGATCGTCATGGGAAGACTCTTTCCTCTCCTCTCCTCTCCCTCTCTCTCTCTGTCATGCTTGCTCTCATTTGCACGTGCATGCACACAGATACAAAAAAGAGACTAGATGTTGAGTGCATGGCATTCTCCCTTCCTCCTTTGCTCACTGCTGCTTCTCTTTCCCTGTTCCTTGAGAAGAAATGGACAATCTTTCATGGGCACAGTACACCTGTGAGTAATGAAGAAGCAGAGGGGCACTGACTTACTGGAGAAAGGCTGTGATATTGGTATATGTCTTTCTATATTGTCACTCTTGTTTCCCCTGACTCTTTCTTGCTCTCTTGCTTTTCTGGTGCTCTTTCCCTAGAGTGTATCTGTCACTTTAATTTTATCCTATCCAGGCACAAGCAGAGCACTTAAACTTCCTAGAATCTTCCTTTTTGACATGTCAGACAGCACTTCCAAGATACCAGAAAATGTGCAAGTTTTTACTTCTTTCTCCTTACCAATGACAATTTGTTTGTCAGAGGACCTTATGGAAAATATACCTCTCCAGACCAGGAAAATCTGCCTCACCTTTGCCAAAATCTGCCCTGAGAAAGAGAACTAGGGCCTGCTGGTGCTGTTAGCAGCAGCGAGGCCACCAGTTTGTGCAAGGGTGAATACTCAGATTGGCTGGAGATCACCGTAAAGGGCAGACAATTTAATGCCAATCACACATCCTAGTTAGATTAGAATACTGATGAGCCCTAGTGAAAGGCCAACTGCATCTTCTTTTAGCAAAAATATTAAAATGCCCCGTTTCTCCCCGTCCCCCTCCAGATTCTCCACAAGAATAAATTAAAACTTGGAGGTGTGGTTATTATCACAGAATAATTAGACCCCATGGGATTAGAGACACTCAACGTTTGCTAATGCCCCTGGGTTGTGATTATCTAATAATGATGATGCCTCTGTCATTGCTTAATTATTCTTCCCCTTTAAAATGTTCCTTCTGCAGTCAGAGCCCGTAGAATGTTCTCATTTCAGCCAGAAACACCACTGCAAATTCCTGAGAGCAATGTCACATGGGCACCATGATTGACTTGCCCACTTCTCCCCCACACCGTGTTTATAATCCTCATTTCATAAGCTCCAGCATTGCTATATTTGAATCCTTGCCCTTTTCCATGAGACATTTCATTTGTGTGTTTAGGAGAAAACTCTGTGGCCTCCATCTCTTCAAAACAACCCGTTGTTGTTAGTGTTACATAAAGATAACACACCTTAATCAATTGACCTTAAATATTTAAGATCAAATCTGTGCAGAATCCCTCCTAACTCCTGGTCAGTGCTCCAGATTCCCATCTACATAACAGCCTCCTACAGCTGGGTGCCATTCTCTGTTTAAGAGAGTACCACCACAAAACATAATTTAGTTTATAAACTCTTGTATTATATAAGATAATACAAACCAAAGTCAGAAGCTTTGCACAGACTTTGTCCAACTTTGTCCAATACCTTTAGTCTTTCAGTCAGGCCAGCAGGTGTTCCTCATGTTTAGATACAGTTTTCAAGACACAGTTCCAAACATCACTGGTTATTGCAACTAAAGATTAGAAACAAAACAGGGAACGTAGCCTTAATCTGATTATCCTTAAATCCAGTGTTGTCTCTTAGCTTTATTATTCCCCTTGGACTAAGCAAGGGACAAAGGCACATTTTGTTTACCCAAGAGATTTTGTGTACTAAACAAAGATTTTAAATTCAGCTGGCTAAAATTAGAGATTTCTACTTTGGGTTTAATATTTCTTTTTCTTTTGTCCTTATAATTCTCTTATGGACTTAAAATTTTCTTCTGTCACTGACTGAGGAGCTGTTAGAAGTATTATTTTTTATTTTCTTTTTTATGGCCTTTACTCTCTTTGTGTGATTTCTTTATATCCTTTCTTTACATTCTTCTACTGTGATTTTATTTTCTGTTGCACATTGCTGAATCTAAGAGGAATCTAAAACCTCAAGGAAAAATCCAAGGTCAGAACTTCTTTTGTTAGATGTAGATTGAGCCCCAGAAACCTTGCCCACACAGTGTAGTTGTGACAGCCTAGAATCAAAACCACAGATGAGAGTTAAGTGGCATATTCAATGTCAACCTCTGTTTCTGTAAACAGACTCAAGAACAGAAACTGGTTTTAGTGTTCAGTTTTCAACACATCCTCATTCTTCAGCCTTCTTTCATTCTGCCTTAGTGTGAGCTGACTTTCTTTATTTTTCTCCTACGCTGCTCTAATTCCTATAGAATAATTGAGGTTGGAAGGTCAGTCAGGACGTCTGTGGCCCAACTCCCTGCTCATGTGAGATCAGGTTGCTTAGGGCTTGATCCAAACAAGTCTTAAAAACCTCCAAGGACATGGATGGAACAATCTGGGTAATCTGTTCAGTGTTTGACAATCCTCACAATTTTTAATTGTATCTGAACGAGACCTCCATTGTTTCAGTGTACTTCTTCTCTTCCCTCCATGTGCTATTTACCTATCTAGTGGATGACCTGCTTTTAAGAACTGGGAGGCTGCTTTAGGTTCACCTGGAGCCATGTCTTCTTCCAGCCTGAACAAGTCCAGCTCATTACAGGATGAGTGCTGGAGCCCCTGACCAATTTGCTGACCTCCCACTGAACTCCCTCCACCTTATCAATGTTCTCCTTGAAATGAGAACCCTCCCTCTCCGTGGAGGAGGGATTTAACCTGACAACAGAAAAATATGAAGGCAGCACCAGCTGTTGGGAAGGAAATGGCACTGACTGGCATGGAAATATGAAGCCACTGAATGAGGAGCATTCATTTGGCAATGAGGAGCCCAAATCTGCATGTAATATTTAGATGTGATATAACAAGCACTGAGTAAAGAGGAAACCTGGATCTCCTGGCTCCTCTTCCACAGTCCAGGATGCTGTTTGATGTCTTTGCTGCCAGTGCATGCTGCTGGCTCATGGTCACCTCCCACCAAGACCCCCACAGGTCCTTTTCAGCAAAGCTTGTCCCCAACCCATCCATCCCCTGCTGCGTTATTGAAAGGGATTATTCCTCTCCAGGTGCAGGACTTCGCATTTATCCTTGTTAAATTTCATAAGGTTCCTATTGGCCAGTTCTGCCCATCTGAATCCCTCTGAATGGCAGCCATTTAGTCAGCACCAGTGTCAGATCCATTTTATCTGGCCCTTGGAGTCAGTGAGCTTAGGAAGGCAGCAGAAGATCAGAAATACACCCAAATTCAGTGCAAGAAAGAGGATATTGGACTTAGACAACTGCCAATACAGATGTGCCAGGAATGTCTCCCAAAAGAGAACCTTTTTTTCTGCAGCTTCTCATGCTTAGTCACAGAGATGATGAACCTAAAATTTGTGGGCAATATTGAACCCTGGTGCACTACTACATCGTCTTAACTGGAGCAAATGAAGTACTTTGAACACTGAGTTATTTAAACTCTCCATTAAGTAAAACAACAGGAACAAAGTTGTGGTTCACAGGTGAGAGGTGATAAGCAAGTGGCTGATATCAGACTAAACACTGAGTTTCCTGTTGTGCCATGCATTCGTAGTGACAGGCAATTGTGGAGTGTAACCAAGGGCTGCCTAAAGGAAAGCTGTCAGCAGGGCTGACACAGTTACCATTGTGGATCTCTATGTGGAAAGTCCCAGCATAGTTGAGCCAGTCTTGGAGCTGCCCTGAAGCCCTGCAGCACCAGAAATCTGGTTCTGCTCCAGAAACATTATAGCTGCTCTTCACATGGATGGGGTTGGCAGGGTGTACAGCAACTCTCCATGCCCACAAAAAGCTGAAGCTGCCCTTGCTTTTCTTTGCCCATTCTCTCCACTAGTCCTGTCTTAAAACCAAAATAATGTTTCCAATAAGAAACTTCACTTGAAATATTTATAATGCCTCATTGTGCATAGTATCTTACTCCAAGACTAGCAGTTTGTGGATCATTTCCAGACAGGATGCCCATGTTGGAAGAGGAGAGAGGGAACAGGACAAGGTGGAGAGGAATGGAGAAATACACAGTTTACACTGCCCATAAATAGTGCCAAGTTAGCATATATAGCAGGGAGTTTCCAGGAGATTCAGAGGTTTTTGTGGTATAGAACTTTCCTGAGAAGTCATTAGATTTTTTTTTTTTTCTTTTTCTTTTTTTTTTTTTCTTACACATTTGCCAAAAAAATTAAGGAAAGAATGAGCCTGACAACATGCTGCAAACCATTTCTCTGCTAAAATATAGTGGCACATGTGTGATTGGAATAGGTCCTCTCCTTCAATGCAGCAGTCAGGGGGTGAATTTTTTAGTTCTCTGTCTTCAGCAGCCTTCCTGGACCCTGACTTCCGCTGTGGGAAGAGGATTCCTGAAGACGATCAGAGAGGAGCACATCTCCTGTGAGGAAAGGCTGAGGGAGTTGGGGTTGTTCAGCCTAGAGAAAGCTCCAGGGAGACTTTATTGCAGCCTTTCAGTACTTAAAGTGGGCCTGCAAGAATGATCAGGACGAACCTTTTAGCAGGGTCTGTAGAAATAGTACAAGGGGCAATGCTTTTAAACTAAAAGAGGGTAGATTTAGACTAGACACAGGGAAGAACATTTTTATTATGAGGATGGTGAGACACTGGCACAGGTTGCCCAGAGAGGTGGTAGATGCCCTGTCCCTGGAAACAGTCACAGTCAGGTTGGATGGGGCTTTTCTAGTTGAAGATCACTCACTGCTCATCTTTAAAGATGCCTTCCAATGTAAACCAATCTCTGATTCACTTTATAAATTGGCCTGAGACATGAGAGGAGTCAGATTTGTCCAAGGCTGTACTACAGACAAGCATAGGTCTGTGATTTCAGTATAGCAAGAAGTTCTACCAAGGGCACTTCTTGGTCTGAGGTGTAGAAAGTAAATAGGCAAGACAAAAATGTGTTTGTGCCTTCAAGATGCAACTTTCTAAGAGACAGGCAGGAACTCTGAAGAAGCAGAATATATTGCAGCAAAAATCATAGCAATTGCTTTATCCAGGGCTGCACAAGAAGTTTGAGGGAAAACTGGGAAAGGCACCAGTAGCATCTGGTAGTTGAGCCCATCCATGTGCTCTTTAGGGCAATTCAGCCCAACCTGAAATAGAAATCTAAAGGTAAGGTGTCTGAATTGGAGGTCTTTAAATCTCAGAAACAGTCTAGTTTTGACTAGACTAGCTTAAACTAACAACGAGGCTGCCAAAAGTGGGGAAATTAATTCCATCCACAGTGTGTGTAGCAAAGCCAAAGAAATATTTACACATCATTGCCTTTCCTAGATGCTGTTATGCTGAATCTAGTTTTCCAGCTGAGGCAAATCCAGATGATGTAAATCATTATGACTCTATTGACATAAGCTAGCCAAAAGAATGGCCAAAAGTTTCTATGCTAATTCCTGTTGTTTTTCTAGGTTGGCATAGCGTTTAGGAATTGTGTTGAAGTGTTATTTAAATTAAAATTTAAAAGAGAAATGGCTCATTGCTAGTTCATATTTCTGTTAAAAAAGGAAAAGAAAAAAAAAACAAACTGACCTAAAAGGGGTTATAGCCATTTATAGGCAGAAGTGAATGTTTTGAGAACATTTGAAAATGCCAACTGCTTCCAGCCTTTAAAATCTCCATGAGTGCAGCATTACTAGTTAAACACAAATATCTGTATTGTGTAGAGCAACCACTCCAAATAAAAATGTATTCTCAGTATCAAAGAGAACTCTGTCAAAGAATATATTAACCAAAGGCCAAGTTTCTTGGCTTGAAGCTTGAAGCTGATAGTGAAAATTTCATCAGTTAAATGGAGGAAGCACAATAAGAGCAGGGGCAGGAGCTGAACTCTTCTCTGTGGTGACCAGTGACAGGAATGGCCTGAAGCTGTGCCAGGGGAGGTTTAGGTGGGATATCAGGAAAAGGTTCTTCACCCAGAGGGTGGCTGAGCACTGGATCAGGCTCCTCAGTGGTCACAGCATTGAGCCTGACAGAGTTCAAGAAGTGTTTGGACAATGCTCTCAGGCACAAGGTGTGACTCTTGGGCTGTCCTGTGCAGGGACAGGAGATGATCCTTATGGGTCCCTTCCAACTCAACGTATTCTGTGCTTCTGTGAAGGTTCTGGTGTGGAGGTTGGAAGGAGTTGTGAATTTTTTTGTTATTATTATTTCTTTGGTGTCAGAGGAACCTGGTAAAACCCAATTTATAAATTATGTAGGTAACCAATCTATTTTTGTCTTCTGGACAACTAAAAGACATAAATATAGAAAGTATTCTGACAGTGAATTATTCTTCCCTTGCCAGTACTCTGAGCATTTGTGGTGCCCGAGAGTTTTGCTGACACAGGAGAGTTATGCAGGTCCCCCCAAAGTAGTGCAGTCATTTGCTGTTACCAGAAGGCATGTGATTTTTCTTCTTTCCCTTCAGTTTAATATGTGTTACAGTTTTTTAGTTGAAAGGAACTAGAAAATGGAAAAGGACAGAAGCATAGTCCTTGTCTCCAGATGGATTTCATCTGGCAGCACATGAAGTAAAAACTTTCAGCTGGTCTAAGCCTTCGCACTTGTCTTGTAAAACCTTTTAACTTTTGTTTCACCTTCCTTTAGATTTCTGGGGAACAGAGCATGCCAATGCTTCGTCTGTTGGTTTTATACAGCATTTTGTTGGACATTTTCACCTCTGTTGATACTTTGGACCTTTTATAGGCCCTTTATGGTAATATTTTAGCTCATCGCTGCCTTCATCTTTATTTCATACATGCAGGTTTCAATCAATTGCTGTGGGGTTTCTCAGGAAGCCTCATGCAGAGGTTGCTTGAGCTCTCTGAGCACTCTGAAAAAAGGAGTTCCCTTCATTTCTATTCACCCCCTGTTCAATAAGATGGTGGAAACCACTCGATGTGTTCAGTTTCTTTCTTCTCAAAGTAATATTAAGCCAAAGAGGAAAGAGCATTGTCCACTGCATCTGTGAGGCAGATCACTGCTAAGCAGAAGAAATTCCACAGCAATGTAACACTCATTCCTGAGGTGCTTTAGGGCTTCAACCAATATTGTACAGTTGAGTATGTGCCAAGTCTTTATTCAGGCAAACTAGATAATCTGCATTGCAGCTTCAAGTGGGAGAAGCACTGAGGCACCTGCTCTTTATTTGCCTGATGGAATAGAGAAACTTGATACCAAAAAAAGAAGAAAAGAGATGTTGGCCCCTGATATTGACCATCCCTGGAGCATGTTTGAGCAGCCAGTAATAAGAGCCCCAATAATTCTCTGTGGGCTGCACAAGAGGGAAGGTTTTAAGCAGATTTTTTTTGCCTTCTCCAACAGATGTGTTGGCAATACATAAGCATATGGCTCTTGTTCACAGGAGCTGTTTGCCTCCAGCTTTAATGTAATTTACAGGCAGTTTTCTAGTCTCCATTTCTCTCATTTCTTAACTATATGTGTTTCCTCAAGAGAAAATGGTAATAATCCTCTAAAACAGAAAATGGATGGAATTTAGTCCAGTCAAAACTAATCAGATCCTTCAGATTTGAGTTTTATATACTTCATTTAAATTATTTGCTAATGAACATTGACAGGAACACAGACCAGTGTTGGTGAAAGGGAATTCACTTTGGTTTTTTTCCTCTCTGTTGGTGCCCACGTTATCTGAAAAAAGTGGGATTTTTTGGGTTTTTTTTAACTTGTTTTTTAATTACTTTTTTTAATCAAAGACATTATTGGATTCTTATTGCTTTGTGGGGACAGATTGAATAATCAAAGCTGCTTCTGTTTGCAACATATAAAATTATTTGTGTTGACATCGCAGATGCTAAGAGACAAGGGCTGCATAACAGAGTCTGGAAATCTCTCTTCCCCCAGAGCAAGAATATTCTTTGTACTTTGAGGCCCCAAGAGTGTGAAAACTTGTCTTTGGTGGGTCTTAATGTTGCAAAGGCAGGTTATTTGTAGGTTAGAGCTTCAAGGTTTACCCACAGAGTGAAAAAGTTACCTTCTACTTTCCCTACTGGATCCTGTCAGCTCTAGAGACTTCACTTTCTTGAGGGTTCACTGAGTAATGTGATGTGTTTGACAGTCCAAAAAAGCATCAAATAAAAGTGATATTAACTATTTCCTAGCTAGGTAATGAATAGGAGCCAAAAAAGCCTGATTGTAGACATGAAGTGCCTCCAGTGCAACAAAACTCTGACTTTAAATGTTCGCTTTTCCTAAGATAATGCAGCTTTGTAAAAGGAAAAAAAAGGAAGTTTTTATGACTGATACCATAAAGTAGGGCTCGGGAGACAGGCTAAAAATTTAATTGCTTCTGCAGCTTTTATGAGTGTGATTCATCTGGTATACCTTTACCTACCTGTAAGTTAAGTGTTTAATCTACACTTGTTATTCAAGGCCCTTCTGTGAGACAGACAGGTATTTCTAGTTCACCCAACATATCCCAAATGATGACCCTTTATTACTTTCTTATGACAAGAGAGTCTCTTTCTCTTCCTGAACACATAATTTAGGTGGATTCATCTCACCCACCTTCATCATTCCCTTGACATTGTAGCATCAAGGACATTTTGTCCACCTTTTCCCCTCTGGCAGAGCTTTTGGGGACATACAGTATCGCAGGGGTGCATATACATGACTGTCTATGTACAAAGGCCAGGATAAAAGCCTGCAATGAAATGAATTGTAGTTACATTTTGTATTTTCCTGGTCATTCTTCTTATTCTAATCTTAAGGTCTTTAAATGAAGTTCATAAAGTGTCCTAGAGAATAGTGTCTTCACTTAGAGTAATTAAACTTACTCTTACAACATTTGGGGCCCAGAACAGTAATCTGTTGTATGACAAAATTACTGAGTACTTCTTGTTTGTTTAATGATGGACTTTGAGGTGTGTGGCATAATCCCAAAGGCCTGGTTAGCTGATCAACATGGGTCGCTAGCTTGATTGACAAACTTTTGAGAAAGTGTCTGATCCCACACATACTGGTTTGGTATTATATTTGCAAATAATACTACAGTACTGAATTTATGGTCTAGTATTAGCAGTTCTAGACTCATCAACACTTCCCATGAACAATCACACTGTTCACATCTTGAACAAGATTGGTCTTGTTGGTCTCATTTTCTTTTTTCCTTCTCCTTGCAAGTAGCCCTGTTGTGCTCCTGTGTGTGGTTGTAAGCTGTTCTATGATCAAATAAAATAAACAAAATTTAATTGCCTTAATTTTGCTCTTTTTTTTCCCTTTCAGTGGCTGCATCAACTGCTAATTCCACAGCTGGTGCGGCCATGAATTCTTTGACTTCTCTGGGTACTCTCCAAGGACTGGCTGGAGCCACTGTTGGACTGAATAACATTAATGCACTAGCAGGTACCGTAAACAGTGAGTATTTATTGCTGTGGTGGACAGCCTTCCCCAATAATCATGCCACAAAAACTATCAATTGTAAAGTGATAATATGATTTTTAAATCTCTGCACCAAATAAGGGGGTCAAGTTGATTCAGTTCCATACTACTACTACATATATAGTTCTCTGGAGTCTTTTAGTTTCACACAGTTTGTTCTGCAGAGTGAATTTCCTTGTGTCTCTGCATAAAGACTCCTCTTCTTGCAGTGCATATGGAAGGTAAAAGAATTGTCACTGGGGATTTGGGTTTTCTAGGTTATAGTAGAAGCTCCTTTTTCATTGAGGGAGTCTGACAACAGGTGTATCACCTCAATGTACAAAACATCACTCAGAAATTGGTGCTAAGAAAGATGTTTGCCACAGAGACAGTCCTTTAAAATGTCTGTAAGAATTACCTAATTGACTTGAGAGCAACCTGCTTTAAAAATGAAGGCAAGTCTTTGTCTTCTAATTGGCAAGTATAGGAGAACATGCAGTCACCTGTAATGCCAGAGCACACACACCTATCCCATGACATCTTAACAAACCCTGGCATCTCCAGCTAAGCAGATGCCAGTAGTTGTTAGAACATTCTTCTTTGTTCTTAGCCTTGGTCAAATTTTTCTTGAAGAAGAAGGATTTTTTAAATTATTGTTTCTGCTATGATGACTTCACCTTTGCCTGTAACAGAAGAGATTTGCCCAGCTGCATTTTTCCCCCTCTCTCTTTTTTTTCTTTAGCTGCTGTTGCTCCTTGCATTTCCTTTTGCAATGCAAGGAATCTATTTGGTCATTGCCAGCCCATGACCCATCATAATGTACCCTCAGGAATGGATGTCCTCCTCAGTATCTCTTGCTCACTCTGATGCTCTGCATGATGTCCTTTCTGTCACTGTTACTTGGCTGCTCACCCAATCTTTTTGTTCTGTGATCTCTTGGTTGGCATTGTCGGGAGCTGGGAAGGAAGGGGGCTTATGGATGTCCATGTAGCAGTGTTGAATGGTTGCATGGGGTCTCGTGTAAAACAGGACTTGCTTCTGGCAAGGACATGTGCATTTCACACAGAACTTTGTAAATATTTTCTTTGTATTTTCTTTGTAAATACAACTCAAGGGCAACTTAAAAAAAATGAGTATTAGGTCCCAAAATGGCAGATGTTAGTTTCCTTTCTTCTTATTCCATTAGTGTCAAAGCAAGCCCCTGGAAATGGCATGCATAGAAAGCTAACTTACCTCCTCTCCTCTCATGACCTCTTGTAGTAAGAGATCTACCCTGTCATGAGTAAGAAACTATTAAATGTCCTTTCTGATGAACAGTCATTGTGCTTCACTTGGTGTATAAAAAATCACAATATCAAGAGCAAAATATGACATCCCACTCCTTCTCCTCTGCAAGTACTGAGAACCCAGGCACACTGGAACACTCCAACATAATGTACCTCCTTCATCAACACCAAGCAGGAGTGAATCCTGTGAGCTCATTGAGTGGGAACCCTTCTCTTGCACTCCTTTTAGCACTCCTTGCTAGGCTGCAAGCAAAGAGTTTACATTTTCTCCACAAGTATTTTGAGGTGATGTGTCTGCAAACTTATCTGCATGTGTCATTTGAAGTATTAATGATGTATTCACAACCTGGTACCAAATTTCAGTTTGTTTTGAGTCACCATTGCTTCCATGGACTTGTACTGACAGTGACTGCAGTCCCAAATCTTCTTCATGGATGTTTTTATGGATATGTGTATAGTGCTTACAAAATGTACGTGGGTATGTCTGTCTATGTATATGCATACATGAGAGAGAGCTAAAGAGGGGAAACTGCTTCCCCATGACACAGCTCAGAATTAGGGCACTGTTTCCCTCAAAAGGGAATTTGATTATCACTTTCTGGTACTCATGATGCTGATGATAGTGAAGCATTGCTCAAATTACAATAACCTCCCCTGCCTATTTTAATGGCAATTTGGGGCTTTTCCTGATGACCATGTCTGACTCAATCATTCACACTCAAACCCACCTGGGAGATTGCCTTTGGGAAACATCATGTTCAGTAAGTCTGACGTTCCACACTGACATGGCTTATACCACTATCATAAGCAGGCCCGTAAAAAATGTTCACCGGCCATAGACATTCCTGATGTAACTGTGCAGCAAATTGGGAATTGAGTGACATGCTTCTGGTTGGGGAATTAGAAAATCCAAAGCACAAGTCAAGCAGAGCTTGACCCAAAAATTAATCAGAAGGTGGCACTGGGCTTGGGCATTGATTTGTATAGAGGTTTGAAGAGATGCTCTTCTGCCTAAGCCATGTCCTGCCCTGAGAATCATATTGAGAATGTCTTCCACACTGAGCTCACTAGAAGACTTTTATCTGTTTTCTCGGTCCTGTCTGGGTCTGTGAAAAGAAGCTGTGCTATGGAGGCTGATAGTGCTGTCATTGTAGAGAGAAGCATTTAAAAAAGATGTCTGGAGACCTTAAATAAAGTGGAGTATGGTAAGTTTAAGTGTCTCCAAGGTTTTGGCAGCAGTTGTACCTAAATGTGGGGATTCAGTCGTCTCTCGGTTATTCTTGAAGCACCTACAACTTTAAATGAAAATCATTAGGCTGTCTGCTTTGAGCCTGTAAATTTAAGAATTCTAAGTAACAAAAAGAATTATGAATTATATGGAAAAATTACAAAAGAGGGAGGAAGCAATTCTTTGCAATTAAGAAAGGAGACCATTCTTTCAGGATACTGGACAGCTATGGCACAGTATTTGTGTGTGGCCCCAGGGCAGTCACTTAGCCTTTTTGCCCCCTTATTTACATCTGTAAAACAGAGATAAAACTATTCAAGACAGATTTGAAGGTGCTTGAAAAGCACTTTGAGAGACCTTTGGACTTTCCAAGCTTTGTTGCTTTTGTAATATGTAGAGAAACTCAGAAAAGTAGAAAGCCATAGATGAGAGACTCCAAAAGGTTATTTCACAGAAAGGAGGAAGGGACCAGAGTTCAGTGTGTGACTGAGGTGCATTGGTAGAGATAATAAAGAGATGGCAGAGATGTGTAAGAGCAGCTGGGCCTTGCAGATTTCATAAAAATGTAAGAACAGAAAAAGTGTTGGGTGCTTTCTGCAGCTCTGTTTTGCCCAGGAGGGAGGTGTATGCCACACATGGGCTCTGGCAGCCGTAGCTGTGCCCTTCCCAGGAGCAATGCTGTGGGCTGGGATGTCTGGCTGATGGCTGATCTGGACCCTCTGGGTGGGAAGGTGCTATTGATTCTAGAGGACAGGAGGGGGAGGATGCTGCCCACTGCAACACAAAGCATGTTTAACTAATAGGCCAATGACTCATGAAAGATAACATGGTATCTTAATGCTACCTCTGTTATCAAGTTATTTCAACACTCTAATAAAAGGAGAGATACAAGCTGCTTTATCAGGAGCCTTTGCTTTACCAGTCCTGTGTGTACACTCATGCAAGCAGTGACACAAACCTAAGTACAAAACATCAGGGCAAACAGCAGTCAGCCTCAGGATCAAATTATTATTAGTAGTAATATTTAATATATAATAGATAATATATATTTTATATTATACATAATTTATTATTTAAAATATTATTGATCTTGGTTTTGTTATTATTATTGTTATTATAATGTTTTAAATGCCACTCTATCACTCCTGAATTAGGCAGGGGAGAGAAAATATAACAAAAGATTTGTGAGTTGAGATAAAGCCAGGGAGAGATCACATACCAACTACCATCATAGGCAGAACACTCCTGATTTGGGGAAATTAGTTTAATTTATTACCAATCAAGTCAGACTAGAATAATGAGAAAAGAAGCCAAATCTTAAAAACACCTTCTCCCCACACCTACCTCCTCCCAGGCTTAACTTTATTCCTGAATTTTCCACCTACTGTCCCCAGTGGTGCAGGAGGACAGGGAATGGGGGCTACAGTCAGCTCATCACACATTGTTCCTGCAGCTCCTTCCTCCTCAGGGCTGGATTCCTCACCCTGCTCCTCTGCTCCAGCATGGGGTCCCTCCCATGGCAGAGAGTTCTTCACCTGCTCCTTCAGTTTGGGTCCCTTTCCACAGGCTGCAGCACTCTGCCCATTGCTCCAGTATGGGTCTGCTCCATGATGTTTCCCTTCAGGAAAAGGCTGCTCCAGAGTGGGTCCCTCACAGGGTCACAAGTATTGACAGCAAACCTTCTCCACAGGTCCTGCCAGAAGCACTGCCTTCTCACAGGGTCTCAGCCTTCTTTGGGCATCCCCCTGCTCTCCTCCATGGGCTGCAGGTGGATCTCTGCTCCCCCATGGACCCCCATGTGCTGNGTTCTTCACCTGCTCCTTCAGTTTGGGTCCCTTTCCACAGGCTGCAGCACTCTGCCCATTGCTCCAGCAGGGGTCTGCTCCATGTTTCCCTTCAGGAACAGGCTGCTCCAGAGTGGGGCCCCCACAGGGTCACAAGTATTGACAGCAAACCTTCTCCACAGGTCCTGCCAGAAGCACTGCCTTCTCACAGGGTCTCAGCCTTCTTTGGGCATCCCCCTGCTCTCCTCCATGGGCTGCAGGTGGATCTCTGCTCCCCCATGGACCCCCATGTGCTGCAGGGCACAGCTGCCTCACCGTGGGCTGCACCAGGGGCTGCAGGGGAACCTCAGCTCCAGAGCCTAGAGTTGCTCCTGCCCCTCCTTCTCCACCGACCTTGAAGAGCTGTTTCTCTCACACATTCTCACTCCTCTCTTCTCTAGCTGCAGTCACCATTTCACAGGGTTTTTTCTCCTTTACCATGTTACCTCAGAGGTGCTACCACTGTCACTGATGGGCTCAGCCTTGGCCAGCGGTGGGTCCATCTTGGAGCCATCTGTCATTGGCTCTGCAGTACACAGGGGAGACTTCCAGCAGCTTCTCAGAGAAACCACCCCTTTATCCCCCCCCACTGCCACCCAAACCCAATACAGCTTTATAACTAGAACCATTATACAAGAAATACCCGGGCCTGTTGAGCTCTGACAGGGGTTTTTATTCAAAGCAGTGGCAGCCAGTACCTCCCATCAGGGTAGAGCAATGCTCTGAAGTGGGGTGGAAGGGAAAGAGAAGTCTTCAAAGTGAGACATTTTATTAAGGAAAGGCTAAGAATGTCACATCTCTGCCAAGTGTTTAGTCACACAAATTATAGTAAGATCAAAAGGTATAATTTATGCGGTACAATTCTCTTAATTGGCACAGACTCTGGTGGAGCCAAAAAGGTGCCACTTGAGCAATTGTCCTGATTATTGGAGACTCATAGGAATATGCTTTTCAAATCTACATAAGAGGCAGAAGGATACTGGGGTCAGCATCTTTATCCTCCTCTGTCAATGACGGATAATTCCCTGCAGTATTCTTCCTGTATCTAAATTATACGTGATAAGGTTTTTGCCATCTTCCTTGAAGATTGTTTCCCAGTCTAACAAATTTCATTATTAATTCACCATAAAGTGCTTAATTTCTCCACTTTTCCCCAATTTACATACCAACCCTTATTATTGCTCTGAAATTAAGCTCCTTCCTTCTCTTTACTCCTCCTCGCTTTGGGGTCTTAATATGACACCACCAGTCACATCTTTCCCACCACATCACACCCACCATTTTACCAATCAAAACATTACACAGTGTCTAACTAATGATTGCTGGTGATTCTGGGTGCCCCCCCCATTTTTCTAGTGACTGATCTTCTGTACCTCTACGGGCCTGTTAACCCCTTTGTTTGTGAGCTGTTCACCTAGAAACTGGGGAGCTGGGACAGCTAATTGTGCAGAAAACACACCCTGACTCTCAGTCCTACTGGGCTCTCAGTGCTCAGGTTGACACAGGTTGGGCATGTGGAAGATGAGCAGGGCTCTGAACCCTCAACTTCCAGCAGCAAATTCACTTTTTCTGGAATTTCTGAAAGATGATATTAACTTCAACATAACTCATTTAGGAGCCATGCTGAGCAATAGAAGTAAAGGAGGGAAGCTGTAGCTCAGGAGTTTGTCCACCATGGAATCAGAGTAGTACAACTCCTTATGCAGCCCACACTGTTTGCATGGATGAGGGATGTCATTTTCTGCACAGCTAGCAATCCCATCCAAAATTTCCTCTTCAGCAGCCATCCCAGTTAAATTACTCTGTTACTTATCAGGATGTAGAATTGCTGTAAGTTAAAAAAAAAAAAGTGACTCTGCTTCCCTTGTGAAGAAAAACATTGCTAGCAATAAATGCTTTTGTTTCTTCATGAAAGATGCCTAGTCTGGGTGAAGTATTTTTAGTCACTCTGGCTGTGTTGCTGTTCATCTCTTGTGGAGTGACTGAGGAACTAGAGGAGGAGGGTGTAAAGCAAAGAGCATCACAGTCCATCTTTCTGCCACAAGCCTAAGGGACAAAGCCTGTAATTGTACAGAGGGTTATAATAGAATCATTTAGGTTGAAAAAGACATGTTTTAAAATGCAGTTAATCAGAGTTCTTCACTTACTCTGTATGAGAAAAACACTTTTGATATGGCATTGTCACGGCCTGTTGCTGAAGACTCTGGTCAGAGAGAGCAGGTTTCCTCACAGACTGCTTTTCCCAGTGGCCATCTCGCAAGGACACAGGTCAAATAGGTGCCACACTGCCAGCCTCAGACACCCACAGCAGAAGCACAGGTGTCGAGGAGGGTGAGGAGAGAGGCTCTCAGGTGCACAGAGCTGTAGTACTTGCCAGGAGCAGGCTGCATGCGAGTCCATTTGACTGTGCAACCCCTTGTGCTGAAGTGATCCCAATGCCAAAGTCGTGTTTCTTTGTCCTCAGTCCCATTTGGTGAAGTGCCGAGCTGCATGCACTGCTGTCGTTGTCAGTGTCAGTATAATACCAACGACTTTCGGAAAGCACTAATGAACAAGTGCAATTTCTTTTCTCTATTGTTGGGTTTTTTGTAAAGTTGCTCAAATGCTCTCAGGTATGGCGGCCCTGAACGGAGGACTCGGCGCAACAGGCCTGACGAACGGCACGGCCGGCACGATGGACGCGCTCACCCAGGCCTACTCAGGAATCCAGCAGTACGCGGCCGCCGCGCTGCCCACCCTCTACAGCCAGAGCCTGCTGCAGCAGCAGAGCGCCGCGGGCAGCCAGAAGGAAGGTAAGTGCCCACTCAGGAAAACCCAGCCCAAGCGCTGCCACGCGTCTGTTTCCTCATGGAGGGCTCGTGCAAGGCCTCGGGCAGTCTAATCTGTGATTTCTTCTTCCTCCAGTTTTCTCCTGCTTAGCACTGTCACCTTCTTTTAACCTCTAATGTGTTTCGCTTTTCAGCCATCTGTCCTTCAAGTCATACTTTGCCACCCATCCCTTCCTTGTATAAAAGCATTTTCCAGCTGCCATATAAAAAGGTGCCGCTAACAAAAATCATCCCTCTGTGGGTGCAATTTTGTCTTCTGGTTTCCATTTTCTGTCATAGTGAAGTTAATCTGATTAGGGTTCTGAGCTAATGACAAGATCCGTTTTCACTTTGAGTGGTTCTTTGCTTAATTGTGGGTCTTGTGAGGAAGCAGCTAAGTGAATGATTGCCCCCCTCTCCCCACACCAACAGCAAATAAACCTCAGGAAGTTACTGCTAAGAATAAATGAATGCTAATTACAAGGTGTTTAGGAAAATGAGGCTACCCTTTTCCCCTCTTCCCTTCCCCTTCATACTTCCCAGGCATTTTGAAGGGGGGTTGCTTCTGTTTTCATTGCTTTCTCCTGTCCTAATTTCCAGATAATTCTACAAAGACAGGAAAATACTGCATGCTTTCTAAGACTGTATCTATGTTGTCACTACTGTTCTTGCCAAGGATAAGCTTTAGAAATAAACCTAGTATAATATCCTCAAGAGAAATCTTTTTTATCCTCTTTTGAAATAGTATCTTGTACTGTTATGGGTTATGTTTCATAGGAAGACAAATTTGGCATTTCCCCAGCTGGTTATTGTATAGGGACACTGGAGTTAAAATGTATATTTTCTCTGAAGTCTTTCCTTCATTTACTGCTAAAAGCTTGAATTATTTAAAATGAAAGAGAATTTTTTAAATCTTTTTTTTCATTTTTTTTTTGTTTTCTGCATTTGTCTTTCACCTCAGGCCCTTTGGTGACAATAGACTAGTTGACACCAGAAAAAAATTGTTTATTTGGTGTCATTGCAAGATACATCGTGAAGGACAGCTCAATTTTTTTCTAAGGATTGTAATTTTTTTCTGTTCAGAAACATTCAAATCAACTTTAGGCTTATATATTTTTTTTATGAATTGCCAACATCCTTTTTAAAGCACAGTATTTTTGTTATATATCTTGTATCTGTTAGTAGGTGGTTAAGTTCAAGTGAGTGAAGTCCACTACTGAATACTGACAACAGTGTTTTGTCTCTTACCACGATTTCTGATGGAATTGTGAAGAGTCTGGAGTGCATGAGGATAAACAAGTACCAAAGAAAAATGCTATATAAATATTAAGTACTAAAGCACAGTGAACTGCCTCGTGCATATGCTCTTAAATATTATTCAGCATTTTTTCCCCTACTACTTTAAAGAATATTTTTTGCTGGGAATGATAGTTTAGTTGTGCCAAGAGGAAAAAAGTTCCAAGTGACAAGTTTTTTTCATCTCTTTTTTTCCCAGCTCCCAAGAAATTTTTCTTTTTCTTCTTTTTTTTTNAACTCTGTAAATCTGATGAGCGCTTTCCTTTTTCTCTCCAGAAAGCCAAGGACATCACATCTGAGGCAGATTTAGGTTCCATTAAGCAAGGGAATATGTAATCAGGCTATTCTAGGTGTGTTTTTAGCAGAAATGCTTGTTCCCTTTGTGTACCACTTACACACTGGGGAGGCCACATCTGGCTCCATCATGTATCACACTCTTCCTGGCATCCATTGCTTGTTTCCAGTGTGTTGCTGTTGAGCTAGGGGAAAAAAAAAACCTATCAGTACTAGGGTGAATGTTTCAACCTACACCTTTAATAATGTGTATCTCCAATCTTGTCTGTATATTCAAAGCACTTTTGAGTTTACACCTTTCTTTGCAAACTGGACTAAGTCTAAAGTCATTTAATTGCAACCCAACTACATAATTTTGAACTTCTTTAAAATACTTGCTTTACAAAGCTTCTTCCAAGTGACAGAGCTTTCTATTTATATTAAAGAAAAAAAAAGAGCTCATTTTGAAATGAGTCAGTACAAATTTAATTCTGCATGTCTTTTTCTCACTGACTTCAATGCCTTTAAGTCACAAGGTGTGCTTCTTATTATTATTTTTATTCCTGTCTGCACCATTTTCTTGCCCTTTGAGTTTAAATCTGTGGTACTCAAATCTGAGCTCACCTCCTTCCATTTCCATAAGTTCCTGCAACTGGAATTAAACTGACAAACCCATGCAGGTGTTGGAAGCAGCAGAAGACTCCTTGTGCAGTTCTTGGGGTATTTTGAGAGCCAATACATTCTGTACTTGTTTTCCTAACCTTAATTATACTGAAAGACACTCGTGTAAATTGAAGACAGAGGATGAATTTAACTACTTCTGTAGTAGAGTTATGAAATAAACACTTTTCAAAGTAAACACTTTTCAAGATGGGATGCTCTAAAGAGCTGCATTTCAGCTGCTCTCCTCTGATGATCCACTTGCTTTTGTTCCTTCAGAGTTGGAAAGTGAAATGCTTTCTGACCATCAGCTTCAGTAAGTATTATGGAAAAACAGATTAAATGTAGCACTTGTAATAGCTGTTTTCATACTTCTTTTTTTTTATTTTATTTTCCTAAAGGTCCAGAAGGGGCAAACCTCTTTATTTACCACCTCCCCCAGGAGTTTGGAGACCAGGACATTCTGCAGATGTTCATGCCTTTTGGAAATGTTATCTCTGCTAAAGTCTTCATTGACAAACAGACCAATTTGAGCAAGTGCTTTGGTATGTCAAATTTAATAAATCAAATAGTAAAAGCCACATGCACTATACTGAAAAGGGGCTAGGAAAGAAAATTAACAGCAGTGTGAGAAATGTCATACTGGAAAATCATTTGAAAAATAATGGACTGTTATTCCTCAAATGAGCAGGAAGATGCACAGACAAACTACTTCTAACTAAAAATTGGATATGAAAAAAAACAATAATAATCTTCCAGTCTGACATCTTGCATGAATGTGTCAAGTACATGAAACTAATTACACCCTATGTGGGGGAATGTCATTTAGTATAGTATTAAATTGCCTTTTTATGGATACCTAATTATTCTCTATTGTATAGCTGAGCCACTTTTAAAAAGCTCTATGTTTAACCCATTACTTCTACATTACTGGAATTTTTTTCTTCTGAATTAAGTACAAGATTTTGCAATTAGTGACTGAATGGTGTGTACATGTAGTTCAGAATATTTTGCAGACAATTGATGTCTAGATATGCAGCTCCAGCTGTTGTGGGTGGGTTCCAGTGTGTTATGGAAGGTGTCATCTCCCTTACCTTAGGGCAGGGATGAAGAGAGACTCACAAGATCAGTGTCAAGTTTCCCAGAGAATACTTTGAGCTGTCAGAAAATTAGATCACAGCAGAGGAGGAGATGATGTGTTGGTATAAAAATAGTTTTAGGGTTGATTATGAGGGCTGATGTCTTTGGAATAGCAGAGATGCACCAGTTCAGTGTTTTGATGGAGTGGAGCAGAGAATGTGAGTGGTAAACTTTTGGAGTGTGGGTCTAATAATTATGGTCTTATACAAGAAACAGGGAGGATTTAGGAAGAGGAAGGAATCTCTTAAACATGAGTTTTATAAGGGTTGACATAAAATACTGGAATTTCCTTAAAAGTGGCAATTTTTTCCCAGAGTAAAGGAATGCAACTGTATATATGACAAGAGAGAATTGGATAGTACACTTAGAATGTTGATTCAGTTAATAGAAAGAGTGTGACATTCTTTCTACACTTCCCCACAGTCTTTCAGTTCATTTTTGAAGCATTCACCTCTTTAGGCTTTAGAAAAAATTATTCATATCTAGACCAGTATAGTCCAGCCTGTTTCTGCAATGGGTTAAAGCAGTCCCTGAGGCTCTTTCAAATTTGAAAAGTGGAATTGAAATGGACTCCCCATTGATCTGGAGCCAGTTCTGTTAGTATGTTGGGGTTAAAAAATCGTTGTTGAGGTCTCCAGGAATCTTGATGAAATGTCAAATCAAGCTACGTTAATCGAAATGCAGCAATTGTGGTGACTGCTGAAAGAATGTAAATTAGTTTGGGCAGGTGGTTCAATTCATCAGATCATTTCCCACACTTGCTTTTTGTGCATTTTCTTTTACTCTTTGATTACCTTCTTACACATTTTTCCGGGTTTGTGGGACACAATTGCCTAACTAAAAGTGATGCTCCAAAGTTATCTTCTTTAGGAGAAAATAGAGGTGTCAACACCCAACGGATGGAGGAATCCTCTGTCATTTTGGTTTTAGGCAGCTTTCACTGATGTTTCCATTGCTCAGTCTCCTTCCCAGATGCTCTGCCACCAGGGAGGGAGCTCTGCTTTAAAAACAAAAAATAGAAGTGGCAGATAAAGCTGAGTTTTCTGATTCAGTGGGTGACTATTTGGTGATGCTGCGAATCACAGGCAAAGCCAGAACTAGTCCTGCTAGCTTAATGTACTGGCATAGTCTGCATGCACCTCCTCAGCTGTATTGTCAAGAATTGTCTATTTGTTGTTTTGGTCCTATATTTGTGTTTCAAAAAAAAATTTTTTTTTCATGTCTTCCCACTCTAAAACTACTACAATAGTGCCACTGAACAACCCATTTCTCTGCTGAATCATTAGTGGTCATTGTGCTTGGTACAATTTGGGTTTGGATTTTTTATTTGTTGCTTTGGTTTGGTCTTTTTGCCCCTAGTAATAGTAATAGTAATAGTAAAGTAATAGTAATAGTAATAGTTTGTACAAGCTTAGGCCTTCCTGCACTGGAGTTTCCAATCTCCTGCCCAAAGGAGGAGAAGGTCAAATTACAGACGAGAACAGGTTGAACACCCAAAGGTGTAAAGATTGTCCAAGTCTGTCTACTGGCAGAAATGGAAAGGGAAGATTCATTTTGAGTGGGTGATAGACAATGATGAATCTTGATGTAAAACTGCTTCACAAAACAAAAAATACCTTTTCTACAGAAAAAGGACTTAGGTATATTTTCTTTTCTTGTCCAACCCAAAATGAATGCTCAAAGGATTAAATGGTGATAAGGATGAGAGGACAGTGTATTTACACCTGGAAGTGCTCTTCCATGAGTTCTCACAGGCTCCACAGGCTTTAATTGATTCAGCAGACAAAGGGTTTTACTCTTCAAGCTTATCTCTTGCCTTTCACAATCCTTATAATAAGAAAAGTGAGATATGTAACTAAGGCAGAGTAGGGGGGATTCAGTTACATCAGTGCAGAAATGCAGTCAGCCTTACAGCAAAATTGTTACTTGAGTGATGAAAATTATTTATGCTGATTATAGAGAAACCCAAAGATCTAAAACAAAAATAAGAGTTGTCACGACAGGGTCTTTAAGAATTAATAAGAAACATGATTGCAACTTCATGTAACCTGTGGTTTAAAATTCAGGCAAAAAATGATGAATGGGTGCAATCAGAAAAATACAAATAAAGGGAAGAAATTCCAGATTCCTCAGTAAGCTTTATAAATGAAGGTTCTCAATGAGGAAGAAGATGAGAGCGTAACAAGCTAATGCAAGTATTGCATTCTGTGTAAAGAGACAAATTGTGAATAACAACTGAATGATAGGGGTTGATGCCAGCAGTGTACTTCCTTCTCTTCATTCACCATCCACAGATGCCAAGTGCTAGTTTAGATCACTTGCTTACTTTCCAGGTGGATAAAACTAGGTAAAAAGGAAAGGAACTACAGTGATGATAAGTTCATAGCAGTAATGGGCACTTAAGAGAATAAACTGAAGGTCAAGAAAGCTGTAGAGGGAAATGCTGAATTGTCAAGGTAGGTAGGAGTAGCTATACCTCAGCTGTGGAGCATCTGCCTGGACAGTGCCTCCCAACTCATGCTAGTTCCCTTTTCTATCCCTGAGGCAATCCTAGAGCTGATGGAAGAGACACAGGACATAGAGCTAAGATAATGATTGGAGTCATGTGAACAGACATGACCTCCTAGAACCAAATAGGGGAAAGGAAGAAAGGAAGAGAGTGATGAAGCTCCTCAGGATTTGGCAATAAATTTAAGAGGGAATGATCTCGGGGAGAAAGTGAGGAAGTGGCAAGAGTTACTAAAACCAAGGAAGGTATGGAGGAACATTTTTTATCCCTTAAGGAGGTAACAAATAATCAACCACAGGACTATACGGACAGAGCATATTGGCTTTGGCCAGGAATAAGTCTGCAGAGATTTAAATGAGAGGTGGTTTTGAGTGGAAGGAACAGAAGTTAGCCTGAGTTGTCAGAGAAGAGTCTTAAAACTTAAATAGTTTGGTGAAGTTGATTTAAGGTGAGGCCACAAGGATGATCTATGAAGGAGAAGAGCTGGACAAGGGTACCTTGATAAGGAGAGAGGATTTTTTGCAGTGGGGAAAGCCTAATAACGCTCTGACTCTGCAATTGGAAGAGGGCAGCAGTGCAAAAGCCATAAAAGGATAGGTTAAAGTAACGGTAAAAAGAGGTTATGAGTCCAAGAAGTACACAGACACTAAGCACAAATGAATAAAGCTGGTTTGTGAAAAGAGAGGCACTAAGAAACTGTGTATTAGGACTGAAGACAAAGTGTGTGGCATCCATGCTTTAGGAGAGTGAAGGGATATATGTTAAGGCAAATTCAAGTGGAAAGAAGAGGAAGCATTTCAAAGCAGATGCATAACAGCAGGCTGAGTACAGTAATAATTAGCCCGAGCGGAGGCAGAGCAGCAGTTAGGCGAGCTTTACAATTACAAGTGGGAGGCCCAGATATGAAAATGAACTTTGAGTTTCTAGAATCAGGGAGATTTGAATATATTATGAACAGAACATTTTCAGTCTCCCAGGGAAAAGAAATCTGAGCCAGGCCAGCCATTCTGAATTACCCAGGCAAGCATTATCCTCCTAGTTAGTGCTTACATGCGAGGAGCAGATCTTGGACTTCTCATCAAACCCTACCATTGTCTTTATGATGCTGCTTAATTTTGATGTTTGCATACCCCTTTGGGGACCAAGAGACTGAGTTAACTAACATTAAGGTACCCTGAGATCTTGAACTGGAAGGAGCTGTAAAATTACAAAATATTAATATTGCAGCTGTCCTAGGCCCAAAGAGCCCAAAGAGATGAGTGTTCTATAGCACACATGAACTCACACCCAGGTGTGAGTTGAACCTAAACTAGGTTTAGGTAGTTTGGGGGTTGGTTCTGTAACCAGGCTTGCTGTTTCAGCTTCCCTTTTGCAGACTGGCCTAAATAGCACTTCCTAATAGACTGGGAGGTGTGTAGATACTAGACTGAAAAGTGTTACAGCAATAAATATCTTCAGTCTCTAAGGTAGGTAGATAAATAACAGAATGGAAACTGCATTGCACCAAAATTGGCCAACTGCATCCCAGCTAGTAAAGAAATATTACGAAGGTAAAGAGGAAGGCAAAAGGAAACGGGAGAGGAAATGGGATATGAAATGTGATCAAAGACCTAATTGAAAACGAGGTAAATGTGTCAGATAAATTGCAATCATAAAATTCTAACAAAATGCCTTCTGGCATTTGTTCTAACCGAGAGCTGACTTTCTCTCCCACCTGTGTTCTGTGTCTCGCAGGTTTTGTTAGCTATGACAATCCGGTCTCTGCACAAGCTGCTATCCAGGCTATGAACGGCTTTCAGATTGGCATGAAACGCTTGAAGGTTCAGCTGAAACGCTCCAAAAATGACAGCAAACCTTACTGATCTTAACCCCAGATGCTTACTGCTCTTATTTTAGCTTTCTTAGGGTAAGTCCCATGAGCAAACCTGTCCTCTGCAAGGGGGTTAAGAAAGAACATAGAGCCAACCTTCACCAAGAGACAGTTATTTTTACAGTTACCAGTTCCATCTCCCCACTTGTCCTTACTACGCTTGGCTCCCATTTCCTTGCCAAGTAATTACTGAGTTGTGTTACTGTATTTTGTTTTGCAGCATAATTTATCTCCTTTTTGAAACAAAAATAAATGTCTTGAAATTCCAAACAGCACACACACACAGACACAAAAAAAATGTGCAATTTAACTCTGTGAACCCTGGTGCCATTAGCACACAATAAAAGTTGTTTTCTATGGATGGATCGTATTTTACCAGGGTGGCACCAGCAGTTTATAGGTTAAACAAAATGGCCTCATGCCAGTTGAAGCACTTATTTTGCAACAAAAATTGAAACAAGTCTTTCCACTACATCAACTTGTTTTTTGAGAAGATCTGATTTTTTTCGGTTCAAATCAACGTATTGTTATATATTAGTCTGATTTTACACTGGTCGTCTTTATATTTCATTTTTTTTTTAAGTTCTTGTTTTTTTGGAAAGGATTAATGTAAAAAAGATTTAGAGATCTGTTTCTAAAGCTACAGGGTTTAAAATAAAAAAAATAAAATAAAATGAGTGACAATACTTGATGTTTCTTGAGAGATAAATTTAATAATAATAAAAAAAAGAAAGCCACAGGCCTGTAAATTTTATTTGTAAAAAGCATTTCTATTTTTATACAAAATTTTTACTGCCTCAGAAATAATGGAATTTATTTATTGCCTATTGTTAACTTATTGGATACCTAAAGAGCAGCTCTCTATGCTAGCTAGATCCTTTGAAGTAGTCTCTAGAGTAATTGTGCCAAGAATGGGCGCTTTTTCACTGTTGAACCCTCCACCCTTTGCAGTTCATGCTTTTATCCTCTTGTTTGTATTTGTCTGGTTATTTTGTCTGTAGTTTCCATTACCTAGTTTAAAGTTCAGTTGTCTGACCCTTTTCCCCCCCTTCTCCCTGTACCTTTCTGTTACATTTGTAGAAACTGGTTCTTTCCTCTCTTTTCTCCCCAAAGAGGAATCCATTCTCTCTGACTCCATTCAGATGGATTCTTTTGGGGTTCCATTGTGTTCTTGTTGACAAGTATTGTAAGTTAATGCAAATTATGTGAACGGCTCTCGTAGGCTCTACTGATAAAAGATTTGCATTAGTTTTCTCCTGCACCCATAAAAGTGATTTTGTTTGTGCTGCATAGATTCTGTGTAACTTTTTTTCCTCTTCCTTGTTTTTTCCCTAGACATCTCCATGCCCGTTAGCCCATCGTTTGCCTAGCATGTCCCTGTGGCGTCTCAAAAAAAAAAAAAGTTTCATCGTCCCGTCATTGTTTCTGATGTCTTTCTGACCTCACATCATATTTGGTTCTCCTACTGACCTAGTTTGACCTTTGAAATTTGCATGTGACCTCATCTAGCTATGAATTCTGGGAAGTCAATGTGAAAAAACATTGCTGCATTCATGCAAGACTGAAATTTATTATTAGATAAATTAATGATAGGATTTAAAAACAACCTGTGGCAAAATGTTTTTTCTTTCTTTCCTTTTTTTTTTTTTTAGTTTTGGTTTTCGGTTTTCTTCTTTCCTTGGAGTTTTTGTTTCGTTTTGTTTGGGTTTTTGTTTTGGGTTTTTCTCTTGGTTGATTTTTGGTTTTGTTTTTTTCATTTCGTAAAAAAAAAAATAAAAAAAAAACAGACTTGAAAGTATTATACAGGGATTGGCATTCTGCCTGGTCACTGGTGACAATAGCAATATGTGTCCAGAGGCACAGAATGTTGGTTTCTAACAGACTACTTCCAAAACAGTTTGAGAAATAAAACTGTCTGATTTTAAGTCTCTAGAGGTCTGTAATAGTTTTTACATTTTTCAGGCAGTGTAAAGTTTTTTGATAAGGCCATTTTAGGTGGCTCACTTTCTCATTAAAGTATATATATAGAACCACTTTTTGTAGATTAGTATAAGAAAATATTTACCCTGTTTTAGGGCAAATGCTACCTACTTGTGTCACCTTTTGCTGAACTGACTCACAGTTAGACAATCCATGGTTTAATGCACATGAAATTACCTATATTTTATACTGTTTCAATGTACAGAAGAAAGGTTACTGTAAAATGTGTTACGTTGGTGCTTCTGTGAATTAAGTTGTGGTTTCATCATGAGTCTTATGGTCTTAAGTGTTCTATGTTTATAAAAAGACAAGTTTAAAATTGGTTTACTTGAACAACAAGAACAAAAAGAAGATTCAAAAAAAAACCACAAAAAAAAGTTGTTTGCTTAAAAAAAATAATTTCATGTGAAAATAAAAAAATATTCCAGAATAAGTTTGTGTTGGCTTGTGACGCATTGATGTCATTTTTTTATTGTGAACAATTTAGGTGTGTTTGTGTTCAGCAAAATGTGATCAGTTTTTCTTTTAAAGAAAAAAAATCAGTGAAACTATAGTGCCAAATTCCAAAGGTACTTTCTTCCTAGAGCTTCAGTGTGTTTCTTGTGTGAAGTAATTTGATAACATGGGTATTTTATTATGTGTTTTGTATAAATCCCTAATATTTAAAGAAAAAAAGAGGTTAAAAAGTTTGTTAACTTGCTATCCTGTGGTCTTGTTGCCTGAAATTGTTATTGTTTGTTATTTCTCTTTGATGTTTTTTGTAAAACATTGTATAAGTGCCCATGTTTCACTTTTTTAACCACTCTGCACACATCAATGCTGTGAAAGCAAACCTCACTATGTATTTTCTTCATATTGTATGGAAACCTCTAAGGTGAGAAAGTTTTGAACTTTTAACCCTTTCCACCCAGAGCTGTCTTGAGTGTTAATACCTTTTATACATTCACCATTTTGCTGTTTATTTTTATATATATATCTATATCTATAAATATATATATTCTTAGTTTTTTGTGGTTTATTTAATACATGGTTGAAATCAGAACAATGCACAGGGCAGATCTGAAGGACAAAAATATTTTACTGCTGTCTAAATTTCTTCTGTATCTATAACTAAAATTATTTAAAACCGTAATTAACTTGTGGTTTTCCTTTTTAGATTTTTGGGGATTTTGTCTTTTCTTAAAGAGCTTTTAATATGCTGCTGGAATATGCTATTCAGTATTAATAAAATAAAAGAAAAAGAAAACAATTCTTTAATTATCTATTGTGTGAGCCACTCCCAGCCAGGAGCGGTCAATCCACCATTTGAAAACCTTGAGGAGGAAAAAAAAAAAAAAAAGAATAATAATATTTTAGTAATTTAAATAAATGATTTTTTGCTTAAATCAGATGCACTAGATCTTCCTGGGTGAAAATTCAGTGTGCACTGCAGTTAAACTACTTTTTATGGATAAAGTTTACATACACTGTAATGTTTGGTGTTATTTGCCATTATTTGTCACGGCAATATGTTGGCTCACTCCTGCAGACACTCATACAGAGAGGAGTAACTTTACTTGTACCCGTGGTCCATGGGAACATCTGTGTGACTGATGTGGGTGTTTGCTGGAGGAAGCTCTTTGTAAGGAACCAGAAAAGAAATGGTGGTAGCCCTTTTCACTGCCTTGTAAGTCTGATTGGGTTGTGTTTCTACCACACAAACAGTGACCAACAACCAAATTCGGTTCTTTGCCACCGGTTTAGCAAATTCATTGCCAATCCAATGTGTGTGAACAGCAGTACCTGCTACAGGTCATGAAGTGCCATACCTTCTTCCACCTCCTAGTTCTATCTGGTTATATCTGAAGCCACCTAAAATTAAAAACAAAGCCCTATATGAGCAAAATCAGCTGGTGCACTCTTGTCTCTCATCCCCAACTTAAATGCTTCTTTATGTAGAGCCCTGGGATGGAAAGGACTAGCCTCTAGTGATGCAAAAAAAGTTTCCTTCTTATAGCACATGCACTTATAAATAAATGATCTATACTTTTCTCACGTTTTTACTACTGCTGGGGCCTTCCTACACCCTTTGAGGGCTATTTTGTACTACTTGCAGCAATTGTGCGTATTCAAAGTATCATCTCACGTACGTTATATTATATATATGTACATATATATATATAATATGAGATCATCATTTGGATTGTTTAGAGACTGTTTCACTAATTTTTCTCATTGTACCCACCGTCTAAATTTCCAAAGCTTTTGTAGATGCCCTGGTGTGTCCTGTGGGTTTTCCAGTCCTGTTAGAGCGGTGATGCCTCTGGTCCTTGGGCGGTGTAACTCGGCACCAGGCTGCCCTGAATTGCTCCATGGGACATTGGCTTAGCAGTGGGAGACAAGGAATGTTTCTGTACTTCCAGGCAACTGAGATGAGTCATTGCTTAGAAAAGTGTCCATCTCTGGAAAAAAAAAAAGAGTAAAATTCAAAAATAAAAAATAAAAATCAAATACAAAACCAAAAACCCAAATGTATACCTCCTGGGAGGCAAATTATCTACCAGGTCTCTTTCAAAATAATGAAAGGAAAAAGCTGCAAGGGTGCAAGGGCCTAATAAGAGAGGAAGTAAAACAAGGGAAATTGCTTTACAAAATTCTAATCAAAAGACTAGACTAGTTGTTTTATCAAACAAATTAGCTAATTGCAATGAAATGGCAGTCCTCAAAGGAGTAACAAGTTCATCTTTCTTTCACCATAGGGGTTACAGTTCCTTGGCTTGTGCTACTCTGGAATCATTTTACTGTTTCTGTTTTTATTATCTTAAGTGCTAATTAACAAAAAGAAAAAAATATCCTGTAGTTTCATTACCTTTTTGGATAATGTCATACAAAAAGAAAAAAAAAAACAAACCTATGTATTTGTGTTTTTTTCGTGCTGTGGGAATTGTTGTTTGTAGATTAATAATACTATCATTTTGTTTAGAATTACAAACTAGTTTTTAAGTATTGTCTGAGAAAAGCCAAAGTTAATGCAATCTAGTGGAAACTGTAAGACCATTTGAGTATTGTTTCTGTTTTATTGATGCATTTGGATTTTGTTGTTTGATGGAATTTGAGCCAAAAAAAAAAAAGAACAAAAAAAAGGCAAAAAAAAAAAGCAGGCTTTCCTATTTCTACAACTTGATTGTACTTATGCATTTTGTACCAGTGGAACTTTTTATACTGGAGATTAAAAAACAAATGGAAATTTTTGTGGCTTACTCTCGTGGGCCCCCTCGATCATGACTGATTTTCAAGTTTGATTTCTGGATGGTAGAAAGAGAGTTGGTTTTGTTTCGAGAATTCAAAACTTTGGCTTGATTTCTTTTTTTCCCTTTGCTTATATCTAGTGTTTAGAATTTTGTCTTAACAAAAGCGGTAAGTTTCACTTTTTATTCTGTATCGTGCAGTTACACAATAAGGTAATTAGAATTAGGAGTACTCGGTCACTTTGCGTGGATAAATGTATTAGTTAAAACGTTAGGGGTTTGCTTTTTTGCTGTTTAGATCAGAGTTTTTTCTGATTCTTCTGTCCTCATTGTGAACATAACCGTGTAGTTGAAACAGTCAGACTTATTTTTGTAACGTATGTTATTGTGTGATGCAGTTTTTTGCTTCTGTCTCCAATATTAAACCATTTTCCTAATACTTGTCTCTCTACTTTGTGTGTTGTATTGTTGGTGGTCATTCTGTGTTGGTAATACATCTGCACACCTCACTGTTTCACGTGCCTGTTTTTTTTTTTTTTTCTCTATTTGTTGGTTGTGTACAAAAGATACAGTCGATTCCACCTAAGTGAATAGCTGATTGGGGGGCAAAAGAGGATTTGTACATTTTAGACATGTTCTGGTTTCTTTGATTTTTTTTATTTTATTTTATTTTTCTCTCTTCCTCCCCCTAGTCATGCCTTATCACTTGGATAATCTCTTGGAGCAGGAAGCATTTTAAATGAGTTTCCTGCAAAGTCCTATTGAAGGTAGCTTTTGTTAGCCTTCGAACTGCAAAACCTTCTGCACACAAACACACAGAAGACACCTGAAAAGATTTTTTTTTTGCTGTGGCATTTCAGTCAGTCTGGAAAATGTGGATTATGGAGATAATTTTTTCCTAGTTGATAAAAAAATAATAGTAATACTCTGCCACTACGTTGCAAAAGCTTATGAAACATTCAAGAAAAGGAGGATATAGCCTTGGGATTTTTTCCAAACTGCACAGTAATCTGTTGGCATATGGTGTTAGTCAAACTCTCCCTAGAAACTAATCATGTCTTAACTAGGGCTGGGAGAGCCTGCAAAATCTTACCAGGTGATCAAGCTTGTTATGGGCAGTTGTACATATAATACTTTAAAAATACAACAAAATCCAAGTGAGCACAAGAAGACTTTCTACTAAAGCCAGTGGAAGTAAAAAAAAAAAAAAGAAAAAAAATAAAAAGAAGGAGAAATAAATGATGGAAAAAAGATCCCCCGTTGTTCCAACGGGTGATATTTTTGCTGTGGGCTTACAAAGCAGATCATTCTCAGCATTGGCTGATAGTGTTACAGAAATCTCAAAAGGGACTAAAGAAATACCATAGCACTTTTTTTCTCATTATTTTTTACACTTGGTTCTTAGCTTTTTTATTTTTTCCTTTCCTATAATTTTTTTCCTCCTCACAAGAATCTCTCTGCTTTCCCCCAAGCGGTGTCTACCACGATGAAATAAAAGCTGCAGAAGAAAAATCTATGTTGTTCTGGTTTACAGGAAGTCTCTTCTCTCCTCTGATCGCAGATTACAAACCTTACAATTTGGAGAGGGGGGGGAAAAAAAACAAAACAAAACCAACCAAACCAAACCCAAGGAGGAGAGAGAAGCACTGGCGAGTGCTCTCTGGAATTCAAGCCATACGTCCCCATCCCGTTCCTTTGTCCCACTTTCTGTGATGCTCAGGAATCGAAGACCACTTAAAAGTGCTCTTATGAGACCCAAACGACACTCCTCCCTCTTGTCTCCTCCCCCCTGGTCTTTCTGGCGCTCTGGCTTTGGCTTACACACACACACAGCCCCATCACTACCGTCCGACAAGGTCCTGGCGCACTGGGTGTATCCGTGTGGTGTCAGCAGCAACGTTGGTTCCTGTGTTTGGGAAGACTTTTGAAATTTTCTGGTGGCTTGTGAGTTGGCCTGGTTGTTACTGCTCGATCTATTTTTCTAAAATTTTTTTTTTCCTTTTTTTTTTCCATGAGAAGCAAACAAGTGATGAGTCTGGAGCCTCCAACGAGCTCCAGTGCCATCCCACAGGGTCTGTTATCAGAGGTCAGGGGTCCAAGCAGCTCAAGGTTTAACCTAAAACCACAGGAGTCTGTAGCAGACAGCCCAGGCAGGAAAGCAGAACCTGATGGTCAGACTATATCCTGAGTCTTTGACACCTCTAGAATTTATGGTCTCAATTTGGGTAATGTTGACACCAGTGGATTCAGTTAAGTAAGTCGTAACTTGCATGATGGATAAATCAAAATTGCTCTTTGAGGTTTTTTTAGCTTGCTGTGGATGTTTTCTTTTTTTCTTTTCTCTTTTTTTTCCTCCAAACTTGGTCTTAGGAAAGAAACTAGAGCTTTGTGAAGGGTCTTTTCTTCTAAAACTACAACTGAAAAAAAAAGACTTATACTGCAGTTAGGTTTCTTTTAAATACTCAGGGCTGAAAGATACAGGGTTTTCTTTCTTTTCTTCTTTTTTTTTTTTTTAATTTCAACAATGGGAGAGAAATGAGTTCCTTAAAGCAATGCAGCTGAACAGTTTGTCCTGCTTAAACACATGCTTTTAATTTCAATTATGTAAGGCACCTTGCAGTGTTAGCAAAATGTCTCTTTGTTAGCTATATGTGTATCGCCATGGGAAATTACCAAACTGTCACAAGACTTGCTGATTAAAGAATAGCCTGCCAGAGTGTGTGTGCCTTTGCCCAGTGTGACTCTTAGGTATTAGGCTAAGGAAAACAGTTTAACAAAATGTAGTGTGAATCATTCCTGATAAGTGAATAAAGCATTGTGACCAAGCAATCAGATTATTCACTTATCAGGAATCGACTGTACTGATAGTTTGCCTGATCGTTTTTGTTCCTCATCTCTGTTGTAGTTTCACTACTTTGCTGTGTTCTGTTTTTTCTCTCATGCTCTTAGCAAAATCACTGGGAATATCCCTTCGTGTGATCATGAAACGTGCTACTGAGTAACAAATAAAAAAAAAATTAAATATAAAAATGATATCTTAACAAAATCTATGCACTTGCTATCAGGAACACAATACTGGATGTGTCTTATATATATTGAACTATAATAGTATTCGATTTCTTAAATAAAGCTTAAGAAAGGATTCTGTTGTCTGTAAAATTTTATGAGCATTAAATGGAAAAAAAAATGTTTCTAGGGTTGGGCACTTTCTGTTATATTAAACCTTCCTGGGTATATGGTCTTTCACCATGCCCAGGCAAATGTTAACTAATTCGCTTGATATTTCATTAATAATGGAGACTTTGAAAATTAGGCTTGCTGAAATCTGTGGGGAGAAAAAGTCTTGCCATTCAGTGACTTGCAGCAAAAGATTCCAAGATGCAGAAATTTTGATCTCTTTCTGTATTTGCAGAAGCAAATATGCTTGGTCTTGCACTAATATAAAAAAAATGGCTAAAATATGTGAATCAGAAAATGCCATAAAACAATACAATACTGTACTTTTTGGTATATGACTTTTTTTCCTCCTGATTCTAGATAGGTTTAGAGTTAAAAAATGAAAACCCATAAGCTCAAAATTCCACAGATTCCACACTGGAGGTCAAAGCATCTTTTTGGGGAAGATCTATGGCTAACTGTACGTTTCCTGTATTGAGCCTTCTCTTAAAAAAATATATATTTTCACATCAAAACTAAATGGGAATCGAATAGGAAAAACTGTTGAGTACACTGGAAAAAAATTATTCCTTCAATGGCTGTATATTTGCCACAAAATTGTAGATTTTAAACAATCTGATTTTTATGGAAATGGCCATAATTCTTGTATTTATCAAACTTTCAATAATGTCAGCCTTTGGCAGAAAGATCCAGGAGAATGAGGGGAGGGGAGGGAGAGGGGTTGCTTTCTTTTTTTCTTTTGAACTGCATTACTGCCTCACTTTTCATATGCCATTATATTATCTGAAAAAAAAAATTAAATTGTGGAAATCTATCTGCTGCTTGTATCATTCTATTCATGCTTATTTAGTAGATAATAACAACTCAACATCCAGTGGGGCCAGATGCATCAGCCTTGTAAGCCAGAAACACTGCTTCACCAGAGATCACAGGGAAGATTTGCCTTGGTGGGCTGCAGGATGGTCCTGCCCATCCCACATCAGCACAGAGCTCAGGTGGGAACCCTGCCCTGGTTTCCAAGGGCTGCTGATGTAACACAAATATTAAGTAATCGCAATGATTAGCTCATATTTGTATTCCCTCTGATTTTCCTCATTAGCAGACTTTCTTTTTTTTTTTCCATTAAAGGGAACTGGAAAGTTGCAGTCATTTTCTGAATCATTTGCCCCTGTTGATAACCTAATTGTTTTACATGAATGCTAATATTTCCCTCTCACACATTTATATCTATCAGCTAAATCAGCAGTAAAGTAAACTCTTCTGGGATACATTCCTATATCAATTAGCAAGGATTTATGCTCCAAAGCACCATTAGCATTAATGGGAGTGTGCTCTTTAGCATAAACAATTGGCAATAGGTCTGGTGGACTTTATTTCATAAACAAAAGAGCATTTGAATCTTAGAGACTTGTTTCCTCAAGACAGCACTTCAGGGACTGATGTCCCAGCCTCCCCGGCTGCTCTGGGGACATCTCACTCACAGGACATGCATAAATTCCTGAGCTGCCAGTAAAAGGAGACAGTGTCAGTTTGGAAAGTGGGCTGACTTCTGGCACAAAGTTTTGCTGGCGTTTTCCCTTCTGAAAGCCTGCCTGAGAACACACCAGGCAAAACTTTCAGCATTATCTCCTGTCCCTCTGACCAACAGCTTGATAAATTTCACTCTGAGTGTTGTGTGGTGCCTCAGGATGGAGACTACAGAGGGGAGGGAGGGAATTTGGAAAAAGGCAGGAGGAAGAGCAGAGATGAAACCCTGTAGGAAAGAAACTGGTGAGTCCATCCGCTCCTTCAACTGTCAGCCTCAGAGATCCATGGTTTCCAGCAGAGAGCTAGAGGGGACCAGTAAATCACCAAGGCTCAGCTTTCATATGTAGGGCAACAGTTTCTCCCTCACCCCACATCCGATCAACAAATACACAATCAAAATATTTCAATCCTAATCTGAAGGCACTTGGAGGTGGGGCAGAAGTCCACCACTTCCCAGAGGTGCACGATCTGCTGAATCCCTGCCTATGCTCCTGCAGATGTTTTCTCTGTAGGTTTTGGCTTTGCTCAGTTCTGCTACATTAAAGAGCCCTTCTGCATCTGCCATTTCCCCCCAAAGGCACTCGTGAGCAGGTCTCAAGTTGCTTTTCATCCCTCGTTCATAAAATAAATATAACATGCTCTGGAAGCATCCACACACTGTAGTGGTTTTCCAGTCCCTGAATAATTCTTGTGCTTTATTTCTGCAACTTTCTTCTTTTTTCCTCGACATTCTTTCTAAATTTGGGTTACCAGAGCCAGATACGTTATTTCAACTTCAAGTGGTGCAACATGAAGAAATTAAAAATTTCATCCCTACTCTAGTCCTCTGAATGACACAGTCAGGGATAGCATCAGCCCCTCTGAAAACAACAACCAAAAGCCAAAAAACACCACATTAGCAGAATTATTTGGGGCTGGTCCTTTAGGATGATGAAATCTCTCTGGGATGCATTGTGCTCTAGGTTCCTGTGTGTGTGGTCTGATTGCCTGTTCTTCCACTTGAAAGCTTCCTTACAAGCACACTGAGAGCATTTCTGTATAAATCCTAGTCCCCTCCAACATTTTCCAATGTTAACAGCAGTTTTGATATTTACTTCCAACTCATTATTGAAGATATTCAATAGCATTCAGACCCTCCCTAAAAAAACCACTCTCCTACAGTGTCTCTTTTGACAGCTTCTTTGTTGACATGTCAGCCCATTCTTAATCCATTTTATGTGCCTTGTATTGATAGGGTAGAATGCTAATTTTTTAATCAGAATCTGTTTTGCTGTCAAACATACAAAAGTCAGAATATATTCCATCTTTGCAAATACTTTTATCAGCCAAAACCTACAATCACGTCAAAGAATGAAATCCAGTTTGACAACCTTTCCTCCCTTAAAGGCATGTTGATTGGCATTAATTGTTTACCTCATCTTTAATGTCTTTATACCCATATCAATATGTCCATTATTTTGCCAAAGTAATGTCAAAGTAGCCAACCATGGGCTGGGCCATCCTTGTCTTTTATCAGTACATGAGAATGTCACACTTCCCATCTCATCTAGGATTCTGCTGATGGTCTTAAATATGCCTAAAGGGTCCACATCAATGGATCAGAGCTCTCTGTCCTGTACTCAGCTAACTAGGGCTACCACAGCCTTACAAAATGGTAACAAAGCAGACTGTTACAGAGTTAGGAGTTAGACCAGAAACCCTCTTATCCTTCTCCTGACATGTAGGTATGTGAAAGAGGAGAAATTTAGACATTACCTCTCTTCCTGCAGCATAACCACATAACCAGAAGTTTTCCCATCTCCAAAAGCCTAAGTTCAACAATAAAATAAACATACGTAAAGAAATTTTTGTAGTTCTCCTGCCCTTCTTACCCAGATAGAGCTGCCCATTTAGTGTGGAAGCACAGGACAATGCATGTTTGTATGTGATATATTATTTAAAGGTCAATAGGAAGCATGTGTGAAGGGAAAATACCCTTTCATTCACCATCCTCCTCTGAACAGACACAGCTGCTTTCAGTGGTGCACATGTGAATTCAGGCCCTGTGGCTTTGAAGGAGGCAGCAGAGAAGAGTCAGTGCCACCTGAAGGTACCTGGGGCTTAATAGAGAAGTCATTTGGAAATCAGAAGAAATCTTAATCAAACAGACCTGGTACTGCAGCAGCAGTAACAGAGGAAGGTGCTGTGCTGATCTGTGCAACAGCACAGGTGCTGTTTCAGGCCATGGTGTCTGACACAGGCCACAGGGCTGTTGAGGTGCCAATGCATCTGCTCAGGAGCCTCAACCTCAGCCCAGCAGACAGGAGCTGCTGCTTTACCCTGCAGCCCTCTCCACTAGTCAGGGTAACAAAATGCATCCTGCAGGCAATTATTCCCACATGAAGCAGAGTGCTAAAGACCAGGCAGTGAGGGAGCTGTCTGGAGGTGTTGCTGACTTTCCAGTGCCTATAAGAGACAACAGGAGCAAAAGGGAGTTTTCTCAGTAGAGACTTCAAGTCCTGCCCCCAGTGCCCAAGGATACCCTGCTGACTGCTTAACTGCAGCCACTGCAGAGGAGGGCAGTGATGGGTTGATGGCTGGACTCAATGATCTTAAAGGTCTTTTCCAACCAAAACAATTCTGTGATTCCAAGGGCTTGCAGACACGATGCAGGATGAATAGGGCATTTATGACCTCCAGCTCTCCTAGGCCATTTCAAGGGCTCTAAATACTACAAGCGTAGGAGTCTGGTGCATCCAGATATTCAGCTAAGGATCCCTAAGCTTAGAAGGATAAATCTGTGAGCTGAATCCCACTTTAAGACCTATATTCACTTTCCTAAACCTGGACCATGTTGGATACTCTGGGGCAACTCAAATGGCATTGATTCCTGCATTTATTAAAGAAAAATTGAGCTCTAGGGGTCTAATTTGTAGACAGCTGAAGGTGAAATTCAGTGAATCCTATTGTTAACAAATGAGCCCCAGGTGATGTCCCATAGGCCCTAAGTGGGAATTGTACCATACCAATAAAAACACCAGGTGCACTGGAACTGCTTTTTAGGGGATAGATGTATGCAGAATATCCCTCTGATAGGAAAGCCAGACCCCCGAGGACTTGTACATACGTGATCTATAGAGCACCTCTGGCATTAGTTTCATCCTATTCAGCTTTAGGCCTTGGATCCCTAGGAAATGATCACTTACATTTCTTGTGGATGTGGCAAAAGTATCGCATAATTAGTGATACTCGAGCCTCTGATCCTGGTGTAATCATGCCACACACTTTAGCATCCCATACCCCCAGACCATGTATCCTCCTGTTCAAAAGAATAATGAAATAAAAACCAGGCAACTTCACAGACTCCTTGGGCAATTTGTTGCTCTACTGGACTGCCCTCATGGTGAAGATGTCTTTCCTGATACCTCTCCTGTTGCAACTCATGTCAGATGCCATTGCAAAAACCCCTGCTAAAACTTCTTGAGAAGTCCCCCAAAGACACCAGGGCCATGTGCCACTCTGAAGTGCCCCCAAGCTGTCTCTGCTCCAGGCTGAACAAGCCCAGCTCCCTCAGCCTCTGCTGGCAGGTGACAGCTTCAGCCTGCCCAGCCGTGCTGGCAGCCCTCCCCTGAGCTCCCTCCAGTTTGTCCATTACTGTATGTACTGGAGGCACCAGTATCTAGGTGTGGTATAGCACATGCCTCAGTAGGTAGGTTTTTTGCAGGGGTGGGAGGGTGATAATAACTTCCCACACTGTCCTGGCTCTGCTGCTCTCCATGCAGCCCAGGATGTTGGCTTGGTTTGCTGCCAAGGCTCACTGCTGGCCTGTGGTGACCTTCCATCAGGGCACACACCCACCCCATGTCCCTCCCAGCAGAATTCCTCCCCAGACTACCCATTCACAGGCTTTATCACTGCAAGCCCCTCTTCCCTTCCTGGGTGTGGGTCTCTGCATTTGTCCTTCTTGAATTTCCCACATTTCCTGCTGGCCCTCCCCTCCAGCCTGCTGAGCTTGCTCTGAATGACAGCCCTGACCTTGGTCACCCCTCATCAGTTTTGTGTCATCTCCAAACTTCACAGCATGGGACATGTGGTGTGAATATAAGTGTTCCACTTGCCTTTGGTTGCGCTTCTCCTTCTACATGTGGGTGAATCTAAGGTTGGTCAAGGCAGAGGAGGCAGACAGCACATTCTCCCTTCTCCCTTCTCCCTTTACTTTAAGATGAAAATAAAATAAAAAAACAAGGGAATTCCAGAAGGTGCCAATAAAGGAAACAGGTTGTTCTCTAGCAGGCACATGGAACTAATCACAGAGTCCATTCTGAGCACCCCTGGGCATCAGAGCTGGGATTTCTGCTCACCACCCTGCTGTGAAACACGCTCAGGCAATGCTTCACTGGTCCAAACACCTACCAGTGCTTGTGGATGTCCACAACAGTGACAGAGCTGTGATCCAAGATCCTTGTGCTTGCAAGTGACAGGAATACACCCACCCACCCCATTCCCTTGCCAACCAGTGTTAGCCTGCTGCAGTCAGCTAAAAACATTTTTCCTTTCCACAGGCACAAACACAACTTGTGGCACAAGGTTTTGGGCCTCCTGCTCTCCTGTCCTGACCCCAGCTTTTTTGGAAATTCACCTTTCTCCCACACACCCACAGCAAACCTCAGGTTCTAGAAAACGTGGGTAGAGAAAGGGGAAATAGTAACAGCACCACTAAGCCAGGGACTGAGAACATGGTGGATACAAAGGTGCAAAGACCTTGACCAGCATAGGTGCAGGGAGACAGAGAGGTCATGGAAGACTCTTTCTCCTCCCCATCCCACATCCCAGGTTTCTGTCCCAAACAATGGTCATACAAGTCTAAAAAATTTGGTGGCACAGGCAGATGTACTGTCAGATAATTTTTTTTTTTTTTTTCAAACACTATTTGCCAAGCCAGTGGATTCCATGGTCATTTTCATGGGCCTTACACAGTTAATACTATCACAAATTCCCATGTGAGATATCCCTCTTGCCTGTCCCCTTCCAAGCACCTTCTGCATGACTGGGAATGCCTGCTTACTCGACAGCTTTCCTTTATGCCAAAATTTACTTTCCAATAAAAAGAAAACCCTAGTACAGTCCCATCCCAGCCCATGTATCTCCCTGTTAGTGTTCCTGCTTCCTGCAAAAGAGTTACAGCTGCAGCCAACTTCTGAACACCAGCAGTGGGGCTGGGCAATGTAAGTGCTACCACCACTGCTGAAATTGTATCCACGATTGTGCCACAGCCTGACTGTTTATATCTTCAACGTCCCTGCAAAATGGCTTGTCACTGGGTCAGAACATAATTTCTTTGCCATAAATCACCTCCTGTGCCTCCTGCAGGAACAGATGCCAGCCATAAATTCACTCCTTGTGGAACAGAGCTCCTGGTTGAGAGGTCATGTTTCCAGGTGTGAATAAATAAAAAGTTCACAGCTCACAGAAACGACACCAACAGGCTGGATTGTGGCCTTGCAGGGAGGGCAAACAGGATTAATAGCAGGGTTCAGAGTGTCCCCCTCTCCTCCAGACTCATTTTCTTCAGCTCCTTTAGCCTTAGTGTGTTCTGTTAACAGTTGGGCACCTCCCTACTTGCTGACTGGTCTTCACTTCTTTTGTCAAAGTACAGAAATATTCCTACCTACAGTCCCAGGGCTGCGGAGTTCAGCCCAGAGGATTTGTGCCAAAATGCCTTCTGAGCATTAGAGCTTTAGTGTGGCCAGCCCTCGGGCTCAGGCAACAGAAGCTCTTCGTTGTTTGAACATCCCTGTACACTGGGAATGGTGGAGAGGTATCACCACAAGCAGGGCAGACTTCAGCTTGACCAATGCACTGGAAAAAACTGCTCATTCTCTGCTGAAGGAGGGTGAGGAAGGGATCCTAGTGCAGAGATCTGGCTTTGGCATCCTGACTGGGATGGACACAGTGCTCTGGGACATTTCTTCAGCAGATAAGGAGCCCTTGTGCCCAAAGAATGCACTTTGGGGCTTACCTAGAAATTTGTGATCTTCAGCTTTCAAGATATAAGGAAATAATAATAATAATACCACCACCAAAACACAACCCTTCAAACTGGATTTTGCACAGCAAAATACACACGTGCTCCCAGCGCTCCCAGTGTCCTTGGGAACATAAGTTTGTGAGGAGCATTACCATCAGTGTGCTGGAAGTTCTCCTGAGTTCTGCTTCTGTACATATGCAGGACTGCCTTCACCTGGGCAGCTTTCACCTGCTGAAGGCTTTTTGGGCACCCAGATGGCTGCAGGGCTTCTGTTCATGGTGCACTCACCGCCGCCCTCATTTCACGTTCGGCTGCCCAGCCGTGCCTGGGGAACTGCCTGTGCTCTGCTGCTGTTTCAGACTGACAGGCATCAAAGGCATCCTCTTCTGAGCAGAGCACTTCAAGACCCCAGGAGGAACTGTGTTATGCCTCCCCAAATTAATATGCAAAAGTAAGCAGCATGAATCAGCCACAGGGCACTGCAGCTCTCCTGTATCCCTTTTACTCTTTTCAGCAGCTTGGATTTTATGCTTGGAGCATTGTTCCTTCTCCATTCCTTGCCTCTCAACTGGTCCTCTCTCATCTAGTTCCCATTCCTTTTTTGCCTATGAGGAATTCTTGGTCTCTGCTCTGTATTCAACAAGTGTTTGAAATGAATGAAGGAGGTGATTAATTATTTAGAATTGTACAAGGGAATCTAACTAGGTGCAGTGGGAAGGAATTAAGCAAGGGAGACATAAAGGCTGAAGATCAGGAAAATATTTCCTTAAAGTGAAATGTAATAGAGGGCAAGCCTGCCTCTGAGGCAGCACAGGAAGTTTCTCCTCCCATGGGATTTAGGATTGCAAAGAGCAGTAAATGGTCTTTAAGAGGAATCCTTCTGGAACAAGGCTAGCCAGCCCAAAAGACTACATTTGTCTATCCCTTCTAGGCACAACGGTGGGACACAGTGTGTGAGAAAGCACTGAAACGAGAACACAAAGAGATTTATTCATGCTGCAAACTTAAAATGCAGTGGGCAACGTCCCTTCAGCGCAAACAACTCCTTTTATAACCTGTTTGAAGAGATTTTTTTTATATCTCCTTATTACTCAAGTAATTAATTTTCAACAACGAATGTGAGAGGACACTGCATTAACACAGCAGGTAAATTTGGGAAAGAAAAGAAAGAGCACTAGCCCTTAAAATGAGATTTATTTGTGAAGACTACATCTAAGTTTCTAATGGCACTCTGAGCAAAATCAAGGTTTTCTGCTTTCATTTGCTGGGCTGTCTTCTTTCATTACACAGTGTCCTAGCACAAACTGATCTGCCACACTCCTGAATCCTTTTATCTCTCATTAACTCTCTTTTTTTTTTCCTCATTGATCACTTCCTTCTCATGCAAAGACTTGATATGTTTAACCTTCATAATCTTTCTACTTTGCAGTTGTGGTCTGTAATTACAGGCTGTTTGAGGGTTCAGCCAGCAATAAATCAAGTTGTGCTAATTGAACAAAAATTTGTACAAAAACCTTCTCACTGAAGTGGTTGTTTTGCCCTTTTATGGAAAATTTTACAGCTCAGGAATAGCATGCAAACTTATTATTTATGTGTGTCAGGATTATTTTCATACAATCATAGAATCATTAAGGTGGGAAAAGACCTCCAAGATCATCAAGATCATCAAGTCCAACCTTCGACTGAATACCACCATGCCCACTAAAACATACTGTGAAGGGACACAAATACTCAGTTTTTTAACACTTCTAGGGATGGTGACCCCACCACTTCCCTGGAAAACCTGTTCCAGTGTTTAACCACTCTTCCAGTGAAGACATTTTTTCTAATATCCAGCCCTGGCCCACTGTGACTGCAGATGAAGTGGTCCCCACAGCAGGTTAGGCTGCATTCTGTGGGCAACCGAAAGGAAATGTGAGTGACCAAATGTTGGTTTGGGTGAAACCAATCCTTAGGGGACAATTCTGTCACATACCACAGTGTGATATTTTACCACTACAAACATCCATTCTTGCCTGAGGGACTAATTAGAAAGGCAGAGCACAGGATCATCTCAAAGACAACAGTGCAACCCACCTGTGGAGCACACGTGGCCTGTGGATTTGGCTTCCACACACATGGGTCTCATAAGTTCACAGTGACTGAGGCTGTGCTGACACTGGAGCAACCCCCAGACTTTTGGCCAAGTAGAGGCAGGGTTATGGCAATACTTGGTGATAGAAGACTCAAAGATTTTGAAGATTTTTGGGTGCCTGATGCCTGTGTCAGTTGATGGGAGACACCTGCTGGCACTGAATCTCTACTCTGCATTGGCATGCAGAGCAGTACTGGCTAATAATTAATGATTTGCTACTTGCTGGTAACACCAAAACTACTTCTCTTTGTTGTCCCTCAATTGTCACCCTGCCTGCTCTTTTTTCTCTAATTTCCTGCTGTTGAGGTCAGGACTGGCTGGTATCTCCAGGCACAGAATGTGTCTTCAAAACTCCAGTGCACCAAAGAGCTGACAGCAACTTCACATTCCCACAACCATGGCTGAGGAAGCAAGGAAAACAATTTTATAGTACAGAATCCTGATGCGTCAGAGCTGGAAAAGCCCCAAAGTGAGCAGGGGGATGCAAAGGTGACACAAGGAGAAGGTTCCTCACCACTTTTCCTTTGTCTCAGAGGGTAATGGCTGCGTATTGATGCCAAACAAGATGGTGCATGTTCTTTAGTTTGGCACAACAACTCCTGCCTTGCTCCTTGTCTGTTCTCCTGGATAGATCAGTTGGCTCATCTTCGAGATCTTCAGCTGGAATTTCTTAGTGTACCAACAAGCCAAACAAATCTTCTGTGTGTCTCAGTGGTTTCAGAATCTTTCCCTCTCATTTAATTAATTTTTGTAGTAGCTAATGGCCAACAAGTCTGGTCTCTGTTTTTCCCTGTGGGTTTTGAAAGTCTGATTTGGAGATGGTTTCAGAAGGCATCTTGTAGAAGCAGAGGGCTTTGCCACACTGACCCCCCAAATTCTTATACTTCTGGAGATTCTTCACTTCCAGGCTAAATGTTGCCGCAAAGTGACAGGATCCAGTGGAGGATAACCAAGCCAAAGCTCCTCCTCCACTGCCATTTTTAGAGAAGGAGTTTGAGACTGCCAGGACACATTGCCCAGGTTAACTTCACCAGCTGCCATCACTCACAAGTTCCTCTTTGGCCATTGCACTGTGCAGCACAAGCTGTTCAATACAGAGGGGCTCAGGCCAATCTGAGCTTGAACTAACAGCTGTAATCTTCAGCAGCTCCTCATATACCTCAGTGTCCCACGGATGTCTGAATGCCATTTTCCTTCGCAGAATATTAAGAGGGAATAGTGGGAGAAATTCTGTATCCCTGAAAAAACTTCTTATTGGTGGCTGGTGAGTAAAATTCTGGAGAAATTATTGTGTGCCTAGAATTAAAGAGAAGCTTTGGCAGGATCTTGGAACGCAGAGATTTTGTCCATGTAACATTTCAGTGAGCAAAGTTGTGCCAGGGGAAAGAAGATAGGGAAGGTTAACAGCAAAAAGCAGCAGCTTTCAATTGAATTTAAAAAAATAGAAAAAGAAGATTCTGTGAAAATATTTAATGTCTTCTTACAGTGAAAAACCTGAACTGAGTCTTTCCCTTTTTTTTTTTTTTTTTGCATTTCCCAGTAAGTATATTATATTTTTTCAATGTTTTTCTCCATAAGATGTTAGTGTTACTAAATTATGCTGGTTCCTGAGCCTCCATTTTCAAGACCCTGCCATGAATGCTTTGCAGCAAAGATGTGCTGAGGCTTGCATTTGACTCTGTAGTGCTCAAAGACTTCAGGTTCTCATTATCACTATGGCAACTATTAATCATTCATTTGTTGTACCATAATAAATACATGCCCTCAACTAAAAAGCATGTTACAAATCACTGGAGTACCCTCCAAGCTTCTTTGTGCAGCTCTAGGTCACCCAAAGGAAGGCACAAGTACAGCTCTGAGTATGTGAAAATGTTGCATCAAACCTTGTGGTTTGGGTCATCAGAAGAACAAAGTAATCAAGTAGTCAGCGTGGGCTTTGTGTGATTCCTCAAAAGAGTAGATGCTCACGATGTAAGGCATTTGCTCTAAAACATGGAAGCTCAAAGGTCTGATAGTCACACACATCTCTGCCATGCCCTGGGAGATGGCAAGGTGACCCAGCACACCACTTGCAAGGAGCTGGAACTTTATGCAAGAACCAAATTTGATATCTTGGAGACAATATAGGCACATCTGCAAGGATCTCCATTTTCCAAAATAAGGCCAGTGAGATTTTTCTTGGGCACAGTGTGACACTGACAGGGCTACACCATGCCCTGGTGTACTTGGAGGTACCATGGAGGTGCCTCTGTTGTGTGACACAGGATGAGCACATTGTCTCTGTGTGGTCACAAACCAAGAGCCAGCACAAGACATCTTCTGCTCTCCTCTCTCCTTTCCCAATCCCAGCTAGCTCTTCCTAGTCACCAAAAAAAAGCTTGAGGACAACATCTGTAAAGATATTTGAGCAGCCACATTAATGAAAATTAAAAGTATCTCTCTTGGCCACACTGCTACACCAGTGCCCACAGCAAAGGCCATCCATTTCCTTTCCCCTTGCCAAGAGCAGCTGAGGCAGGCTGGTCCATATCCTGACTCCCTGAGCACAGTATCACAGAATCACAGAATCACAGAATGTGTAGGNGCCAGTGTGAACATTGCTCAGCAACCTGACTTAGGATTCCTATGGGATGCTTCATGGCCCTCAAACATTAGTGGGACAAGGGCCTCCATTCCTATTACCAACTGTTCCTGTTCTCTCCTTACAACATGATGCTGAGGGTGAGGGCAGAGCCCCAGGCCAAGGGATGAGAAGATACCTGAGGGTGCAAAGCCTGGTTAGGAACATGGGGGAGAACTGCTCCAATACTATTTCCAGAACCTACAGTGAGTCACCATGGCAGCTATGTCCAAAAGCCAAGTGACTCTGCTGAGTTACCCTGGCAGCAACCCCTGCAGCCAATGAGTATGGTCACAAGGACCATCACCAAAACAGACCAAGAAGAGACACTGGCAGCTGGAGACTTCCAGCTGCCTGGGAAAACCTTAACTCTCACCCTGACAGGCCACAGTAAAGAGTAAAAACCCACAGAGAGCATCACTTACTCCTTGGATTCCTCTGAAACAATTAATGATTTTTATTTTTCCTGGATCAATGTGAACCTTATACAGTAAGAACAGGCCTAAGGCCACCATTTATACAGGTCACTGGCAGTGACAGCTGGCAGCAGTTTCAAAAGGCTCAAATCAAAGGGTAGCAATGTATCCAGAGCATCTCCTTTGCTCCAGAAGTGGGTCAAGGGAATTGATTACTCACTTTTATTTGGTACTTGTGAGATCACATCTGGAGCCCTGGGGCCAGTTTTGGGCCACCAAGAGAGTGGTCAGCCAGTTGGAGTGAGTCCAATTTGGTGATTGTCCAAGATGCTGAGGGAGCTGGAGCACATGATGTGTGTGGTGTTACTGAGACAGAAAGTTTGTTCATCCTGGAGGAGAGACAGCTTCAGGGGAAGCAGGGGAGGATGGGATCTTACAGCTGTGTTCAACAGCCCAAAGTGCATAGAGACAGATGTTTCTCAGGAGCCTACAACAAAAGGACAAAAAGCTACGTGGACAGGACAGGCACAAGAATTTGCAGGAAGGGAACTTCAAATTAGATATAGGGAAGGAAAAGTTCACCATGAAAGGAGTTAAGCTCTGCAACGGGAGTCATGAGAGGAGGTGAGATCCCTGACCTTGGAGACATTCAAAATTCAGCTAGGCATGGCCCTGAAGCAACCTGAGCTAACAGGGAAGTCGGCCCGGCCTTGAGCACCACGTTGAACTAGGACCTCACAAGGTCCTTTCCAGTCAGAATTGCACTGTGGTGCTGTGATCTTTTATTTAGGTGATTCCTACCTCGCTAATCCCCAGCAGCACATCACTGCAAACAGCAGCACATCACTGCAGAATACATGCTACTTAATCCACCACTCTTTGATCTTTAGGGCTGGAGTCAGTGAGGGGATCACTAGATGAATCCAGCTCTGGTGAGATCTTGTCTCCAGAGATTTATGACAGCTAACTACATTCCTCTCTCAGCCTACATGGCATTTTATTGTCTTTTATCTTGCTCCACACACTTCCCCCCGCCCCCCCCAAAATCCCTGTGCCCAGTGTAGGAATTCTCCTCTGTGCTGTACAGAATCTGAAATAAAGAATTCAAAAGTGTGTTAGTGCCACCAGGAAAGGCCTTAGAATTAGCTGGTTGCTGTACATCTTACATTCAGATTAATCAGGGAAATAATCATATACTATGTTCATAAACAGACGGATTCTGTGTTCCTAACAGAGGCTAAACTTGCAAAAAAAAAAAAAATCAAAGGGTGGTTTGCATGTGAGAACAGCAAGCTTAGCGGGTGGAGAAGGAAAATCTTCTCACAGTATTTCTGTTCAAGACCAGCCTCAGCATAAGGTGATCATGTTATGTATTTAAAAATGAAAAACTTCCATTTTTCTGAAGGAAGTTTTATCACAAGGATTATCTACAAAGGCTACACAGAAAGATGTCACAGCAAGGAATAACGTGCCAGACTGGATAGGAGCAGCAGTAAAGGGGCTCTGTGACGCCCAGCACAGCCGAGATCCTGAGATAACAGCCTCTTTATTCCAGAAATGTTTTTCCATAAAGCTCATAGCTGAACTACCAGAGCACTTTAAAGTCATGCACCAGGCAACATGACAAACATCTGTCATGTTTTTCCTTTCATGCTGTCCCCAGTGGCAGAGACTCGTGCAGTTGTGAGGAGGGGAAGTTAATTCATTCACACGTTGGTACGCACGCATGTGACCCACGCACACGTACACGCTGACAAAATCTTCTTCCTCTAATTTGCTTTTTGTCAGCAAGGCAAAGAGCTAGAAGACGTACTTTCCACTAGAAAATGTACTTTCCACAACCATCAGGGTGGAGATTTGCCACACATTTAAAAGCAGAGATGCAATTCTTTGAAGTTCTGAAATCCCAAGGTAGCACATCCAGAATTGCATCCTACAAGTAAAAGACAAACATTATCTTAAAAAACATAATCATCTCTCCTCCAGAAGTTCCAGCCCAGAATAACCTTCTCTGTTCTCAAAACAAAAAAAAAACAAACAAGTTTTGGCTGCAAAAGGCAATGTGAGACGTGGCAATGCAAGAGATGTAACGGTGTTCTATTCCAAAGAAAACACTCAATGCTTTTATTACAGTGAAAAACAATAATGGGATACAGAGTGTACATGATGTAAACACCTTTAATGCAATTCTAATTTTATTGTTGCTTCAAGACCACAGATTGTTATGGCAACTAAAGAGGGAAGGGGGGGGGCAACCTGATCACAGCATTAATTTGATATCAGATTCATTTGTTCCACATTTGTGGTTCACTGCATGCATAATAAACAATCCTGGTTAAAGAAAAATAATATTGTAGCTATAATAATGGAATAACGTAGTATCCACTTAACCCCCAAGTCTGGTTAAAAAAAAAAAATTAAATCCATTATGAGTATATTACTGCTCCAGCTGCAACCCAACACACATTGTAATCAATAACACTTGTAGAGCAGGAAGGCAAATTTTCAGAAACACAGTCTATTTAAACCCTGAAAACTGCTAAACTGACAATTACAACAGTGCCCCAATGTCACAGCTGTAAACTCCAGGCAGGAGACTCAGCAGCAGGAGAAGATCCCACCCCACTCTCTCAAACAGGATGTGAGCACTGCAGCCCCAAATGTTGGGAGGGACTCTGCAATGCTGGCAGCTCCTGGGTGCAGCCCTGCCTGGATGGGGAGGGGAATCCCTCATGCTCTGTGAACCTGAGCCATGGTGTTGAGCTGGTGACGCTGTTTTACACCACAACGACACAGACTCTGAGCTTCAGAAGGCTGAAAGTGACTCCTTTATTTTTGGGAGGTATCTCCCTTATATACTATTTTACACAGACCAATTTAATTGGTGAAACAAAGGCAAACCTCTTCAATCACATTGGTCAGACCAGAGGGACATCAAGAAGAAGTCTCTCCTAGGAAAGGGAATGAATAACATAGTACATTTACAAAAACACTTCCCTTGTTTACAGAAAATTCCCTGGGAAAAGAATTTCAGAAAACCAAAACACCTCAGGCATGGAACCAGGGCTACAAGCTGGGATTTGGTTTCTAAGCTCAATGTGAGAGAATTCACTGCAGACAAGCAGCTCCCCAGTGCTGTTGGAGCACTTAACCAGGGATGCCACTGACCAGCTCAAAACCCTGCACTGGTCATTAGAGCCAGGAACCCGAGCACACAGACCTCCATCAGGGCTTGAAGCAACTTGGTCTAGTGAAAGGTGTCCCTGCCTGTTGCAGGAGGGTTAGAACTCCGTGATCTTCAAAGCCCCTTCCAACCCAAACCATTCTGTGATTCTAAGACCCTTCCTGAGAGTAAAAACTCATTGCAAAGCCCTAAAAAATTTTCCACTAACCAGAGTGCCCATTCTGCCCAGAAGATCAATAAGTGTAAAGTGGAAAAAAGATTGAAGCTACTTAAATTAGGATTCTTAGGGGAACCATATCCATCTCTGATAAAGTGAAAAAAAAATAGGTTGCATCAGAGAAATGGAAGATACAAGCTATTGCCCTCCAAGGAATGTGATGTCTGCAGTTTACCCAAACATAATTCTGAAGGCTTTGGGGCATGAAGTGTGGCTTCACTTTGAAAGGGACCCATTATTAATTGTGTCATGGGTTTCTGGGATTACTGTGTCTCAGAGGTTTATTGTATGTTCATTTGCTCTGTCTACTGGCAAAATGTTTCTCCTCCAGATTCTCATCTTCCAGGGCTGTAAATGCAGCTTAGGATCTGAAAGTCAAGATGAGCTCTTCCAGGGTCATCCATCAAGAGTAATAAAGTGTCTCCTGGAGGTTACACATGGGTAAGCAAGAGCAGAGCCTGACAGCAGTGGGATTACACCGTGTGTACTACAATTAGGAATTAATGATCACTCCTTTCAGATAATGCAGAAGAGAGAAAAAGCTCCAGTTCTTGAGTTCTGTTAGTACACCAGGGCTGAGGGCAGGAAAAATGGCATGTGCTTCCCCAGAAAACACAACTGCCAACACACACAAAGCATCCAGGCTCACTGAGGGGGGAACCTGCCTTTTCTGTGCCCCCCATTTTCAGAGGAGAGGTAGATTTCCCTCACACTTCTTTCTTTGAAGAGGTGAAAGTAGTAAGGCAAGATGTGGCCTGAGGGTCAGAAAGATGAACACCCTGCAAACGCAGAGTGAATTAAAACATGACAAATGGTTTCACACAATTGGCTAATAAATGGTAAAATGAGAAATTAGTTTGTTCTGTTCCCAGAATAGAGCCTCATTCAAGTGAGCCTGCAGTGCAGCTTTCAGAAGCATTGTCCTGTGCTTGGGAGCCAGGTAAAACTGTTTTAGCCCAGCTGTTCAAAATCTATCTGTATTATTCTTTCAGTGACAAAAAAGCAACAGGTGTCTTTACAAAGGACTACCAGAGTCAGCAATATTTGCATTTACAAATCATAAATGACCAAACACAGTTCAACAGAAGAAGTGTCACATAGTTTCCAGCCTCTAGTTCAGTGTGATTTAATTACTCCTAGCATCACTACTTCATCTTTTTTTAAGCTATTTTCTGAGTATTCATATATGACAAAGAAAACCAGTATGTCATAAACTAACCACACGTGTTCACCCTCGTTGGCACTTAGTGCATAAGATGCAGCAGTAAATTCTTAATTAGCCACAGCCCCAGACAGATCTTTTTATCTCCTCTACCAATCTGTCATCAGTCACTCCAATGCAAGGAGACAAAGACTTTCAAAGTTTTGGTGATCAGGGCTGACTGACCTTCAGCCTTTGTAAAAGCTTTAGAGGACAGGCCACTTCCACCAAGGGGATGATGGCACAAAACCTGTGCTCAGGCTTACACCCTGCCACAAACATGAACTTCTAAGTTCTTCTGACCTGCCAGGGTAATCTTTAATAACTGACATGTCATGCAGAATTGTAGGAATTCATTTGCATGGTTGAACCAGCCATGACGGGAAGTGGAAACCTGACAAAACTTCAAGCAGGAAACAGGGTGGAAACAATAAGCTTCCTACAGAGGAGACCAAATTAGATAAGACAATGATCCTTTTGAGGATTGAAGGCCAGGAGTTGCCTTTATTTTTCATAAATAAACATGAAATTGGTGCGCTTATCCAGGTACTTGGATAATGGTTTTCTTTTTTTTTTTTTTTT
>VXBB01022883.1:228201-374942 GCA_013399915.1 Illadopsis cleaveri
TTTTTTTTTTTTTTTTTTTTCCTCACTATCATCCAGGGCTAGCAAGGACAGGTTATTTGTGCAGGAATTGAAATATTTGTCCTTCATAGTTCATTTCTCATTTGACATTCTTTATTCCTGATTGTTGTGCTTTAAAAGATAGGAGCATCCAGCCATGGAGAAGCAATAATCCCCAGCAAGAGAGGAAGCTGATGACACAGCACAAATAGTGCACTTTGTGCTTGGTGCCTGGCACTCAGCAGCACCACGGGAGCTGAATCCAAGGGGGAGTTTTGCATAAGCCCATTTAGCAGATTCTTCCAAATAACAAACATGTCTAAATGAGGCTCAGCCCCATAAGCAAGAGGCAATTAAAAAAAAAAAATTAAAAAAAAAAACCTGCCCAACTTCTCCCATTGGGGTTTTGCAAATACTGACAACTGGGTCATGAATACTGGCCACAAGGTCTTGAATGGAGAGCCTCCAGATATCCTCAGTTTTCTTCTGGAAAAAAAAACCTCAGATCAGGAGTTCTGGTGCTGCCTACAACCTCCTGATTTCTTAGGAACAATCTGAAAATGACTCCTGTAGTAAAGTCAATGTCCTGGTCAAATAGATAAATAAGAGGCATGACAGGTCCCTCTCCCAGGGGCTTGCAGCATAAAGGGTCTCTCTATGGGTGTTATAAAGGGTGTAGTTTCTGTAGTGCTGTTTCCTATTCTCTTATTGCTGATCTTTATTCCTTACCATCTGTTGCTGTTCTGGAACTGGAAACCACATCCTGAAGGAGAAGTAAAACCAAGAAAGGATTCTTAGGCAATTTAGGCAAACTCAGATTTCAACTCCCATGTCTTCTTTTCATTTTGGAAGCAAAACTTCTAAAAGGTCTTTTCCAGACAAGAACTGAGCATCAGGAGGGATGCTTTAAGTCCCATCGTCATGGTGTTTTAGAGTATTGCTGCCCAGAGCTGAAGTGTGAATTCAGATGTGAATTTTGGATTTGGATTTGGTCACTTTTGACCAGAATGCTACTTTTGATGTCTTTTTGATGGTACATTTTAGATGACATTGACTTGAGCTAAGAGAGCAATCAAGCAAATACAGTGAGCCCTCAGAGGATGAATCTGCTCTTCTTTTCCATGCATAAGTTCCCAGTTACCAGTACTATAAAATAAGTACAACTTTCAATTCCAAAGTTGATTTTTACAGTGATTTTGAGTTTTTCTTGTTGAAGTTTGTAATGTTTAGATCATTTTGCTCTTTCAAGCACTTTCCTGCTTATGATCTCTCAACAACTTACAGTGATTAATGGAAGCTCCAGCACACCCTCATATGACAGAGGAGACACAGGATTACAGCAGTTTCTTCTTCAAGAAATGAAAATTGCACTCTCTAAGCCACTAGAATAAAGCAACTGGTGATGAACATTGACTTTAATGGCTACTGGGGATGTCTCACTCCACTATTAAAATCCAGCCACTTGTCAGATGAGAACACATCTGCCACCCAGCCATCTGCAGCCACAGAGAAAAGCAGCTTGGAGATGGCTGTGTCAGGGTCACAATGCAACAGAAATGGAAACTGACATTCAACAGAAGCAGCTTCCCTAGCCTGAAAATTATTTTTACATGAAATTTCGATATAAAATGAAATTTAAAAACAGACATTTTAAAAGGACTGACCTCTTTCAGTTAGGAGCAGTTCAAGGCAAAATGTTTTCACCAAGTTCAGATTAAATATTGGGAAATGTAATTTGTTTTTAGATTCTATCAGTTTCTGAAAATCCTCTTGGACTTGCAGTATTTTCAGTGCAGTGGAAATGCTGCTTATAACACCAACAGCTCAGAGATGAGCCTCAAGACACTCTGCAGATGGATGGGAAGAGATATCCCATGTACCAAAGAACCTGGAGCCCAAAGACACGAGCCAGACAAAGTTTGGAAAGAGATGGATGGCAAAGACCAACCAGCAAGTCCAGGTCTCACAAATCCCACTCTGGTGTGTCTTTTATGGAATCCTACCTTCTGATGGTTTTTCCTTGGTTTAAATTTCAAAGGACTCTCAGCTGGTACCTTGACTGGCCAGGCATGAAGGCTGGGATTTAATTCCTGATGTTTTACTCTTTTGTATGATTATAATTGGCTCAGGCTTAGAATGAAAATAGAATCACAGAATGGTTTGGATTGGAAGGGACATTAAAGATCATCCAGTTCCAACCCCCTGCCGTGGGCAGAGACACCTTCCACTAGACCAGGTTGCTCAAAGCCTCATCCAGCCTGGCTTTGAGCACTTCCAGGGATGAGCAAATGATTTGTATTTAATGTGTTTAGCATTAATTCTTTCACCTAAAAGGTAGTTCAGATGAGTTTCCTGGCCAATACAGCCTATTTTCTTTAGAGATGTAAAAGCTGTTATGTAAATCTGGGAGCCAGAGGATTTGTTTCTCCCTCAGCCTCGCAGACAGAGCCAGCTCCACTGAGTGCATGGCTCTGTGGGCTGCCCTGAAATCATCCCATTCATGCCCTGACAAAGCAAAGCCCCACGGCCATAGTTAATGTGGCACAGATTAAAGACATCCTTTGCTAGGCAGCTTTCAGCCAGCACAGCAGAGCTCCTGCTGCCTGAAAGCAGTTGGGCAAAAACACCTTTGGTGACCCAGGCAATACCCAACCACGCCATGCACTCATTGCCCAGGGAAGAGACCTCTTATCTGCAAAAAAGTGCCTGGCATGATCAGTTTAAATATGTTAAGTTCCCTCTGAACATAACCAAACATCACAGCTTGAGCCCTTCAGCCAGGATTTCCTGGATCTTTGAACATCCTGCTCTGGGCTCACGAGGAGGTGAGACAACCCTGAGCCTCTGTGTGTTGTGCAAGGGAACCCTCTGGAGAAACAGCACATCAGTCCTCAGTGATAAAAGCATCTCCTGCCCTTCCTCTAGCTGTTAATAGATATGCAAAAATTACCTGCTCTGCATTAGCAACAAGCAGTGGTTGTTTGGAGGATGTGTCCTCCTCTGTGAATACACGACCTTGAACTGCTGGTGATGGCTGTGGGCTGCCCAGGGTGGTCCCCACCACTGGGAAGGGATGCTCTGCCCTTTCCTGTGCCATGTCACCCAGTGATGGAGCTCTCAGCTGTAGAGTACATGGCTGGGAGACATGCTGGGAGGCATCGGGTTTTATCCTCTAATGAAGCCTCATATACAAAATCTCCCGCAAAAGGGAACAAGTTAGAGGTGGAAGAGACTCCACAACACAAAGCAAAAATAACATTCCCATCTCCCTTTCCAGCTGAGCCCAAGAAGCTGTGCAGGTGCACTGGGGAACCCAGCCTGGCACAGGAATCAGTCCCACAGTGGTGCAAGGGCCAGAAGGCACACGGTGCAGGGCTCCCTGTGAGCCCAAGGTGGTGGGTTCATGCCTGGAAAAAATTCAGATGATTGTTGGAAGAGGTTTTTCATTATTTGCAGTAGACTTCCTCTCATTGTGACATTGCCCATTTCCTTTGCCTTGGAAGAGAGGTGGGCTCAGCCCCCAGGTCAGCAAGACTGGGAGAGCAGGGAAGGGTGGAGCTAAGTTAAAGTCTAATTATGGATTTAGTTGTCCAAGGCTTTTCTGTCAAGTTGGCCTTGAGGTACAAAGACTGGCTCTTAAGGATCTCAGAGGACAGGCCATCCCAGCTGATGGAGGCCAGGAGAGTTTGGCTTGTCCTTGAAGCTGTATCAGAGTAAAAATGAAAGATGAACAGCTGGGATGGGTTTCAGCACAAACCAGCCTCCCATGCCTGTCAGGAACAAGGGTGACCTTCAGTGCCTGCCCACCCATCCTCAGCCATAGTGGATGTAAGGGTGGGACATGATTAGCCCATAAAAACATAAAAGTGTTTGTGGCTGCTTGGTGGAAGCTGAGTCAGGATTTGGCAATTCAGGGCTAACCAGGGCCAGTGAAACATCTGGGGGTGGTGGGGGGTGAAAATAACAAATGTGATGATAAGCTGGAGGGTGGAACTGATGGAGAAGGTGATGTGAAGAACAGACAGCCAAACAGTCAATCTAAAGGCAAGAATCCACTGGGTGAAATAAAGGCAGGAGCAATGGAGCAGTGGAGGCAGCAGGGCAGCCAGAGTGAGACAGCAGCTGACAGGTAGGGCAGGCAGTCAGGGTCCAACCGGTCAGAGGGAGGCAACTCCAGAGCATCAGTCTGTCATTCCCCTGGCATTTATTCCCCTCCACTTCCCCTTTGATTAAATAATTGCCTTTTCATCCAAAAACCCCTTTTGTCTCTGCTGCTGGCAGCCTCACTGTTTATTATCTTACCCAGCCCTCTCTAAAGTCATCCTTCCCATCACTGCCCACTCACAACCTCTCCAGCTCACCCTGCACTCAAATGTTCATGTCCCATCTCATCCAAAGCCAACCCAGTGCTCCCAAAACTCCACGTGCTCCCATGTTTTTCACTGCTGTGCAGCTGGGACACCACTCACCACATCACCAACAAGCTGTGCAGATGTGCCCCCAAACAAGGCACACATTCCTGCAGCCCCCACGTGTTCAGGGAGTCTCAGGCTCTGGGAAAAAGATCATGCTTGCTTGGGTCCAGGGCAACGTGGGTACAGCACCAGAACTTCCTTATCCCCACCCCTTACAGCAGAGAACTGAAAAGAAAAGAAAAGAAACAACAAAACCTAAAAGCAATTACCTGTGGTATTTGGGATAACGTATTCCCTGACAGCTGAAAAATGTCACAACCAGCTCTCTGAACATCTGTGACAGAGCTGGCAACTGCTCCAGGTCACAGCCAACCTTTGCTGAACTCAGGCTGGCCCCACAGAAATTAACCCACTCTGGCCCCAAATTCCTGCCCACACATCCTCACACCTCTCCCAACACATGACCATGAGCTTGGAGAAGGGAACAGTTTGCACCCTGAAAAGGGCAAAGAAATCACAGTTTTGAGTAGAGTCCAATAAAGAGTTTGGAATTGAAAGAAGGAGAGAGGGGAAAAAAAAAAAAAGAAGAAGAAGAAGAGCTCCCCTAAATCTCACCAGTGTTTAATGTTTCCTTCTCAGAGATTTACTAATTTTCATCTGTCATACAGCATTTGAAGATTCCAAATAGAAGCAATACCATCAGAACCCTCCCAGGTGACCTCACACTACTTTTGAGCAGGGACTGAACTAATTAGGAAAGTTTGTTTGTTCTTGGTCAGGACAGTCCTAGAAAGAACATAGTTTAGGATTGTTGTTTGCTTTGGCCCCATCAGTAGAAACAGAATCGTTTTCAGTGTGATTCACATCCAGCTTGTAAGTTTCTTGGAAAACAAGAAGGAAAAGATAGGCAAAACTTTTCCTTCTGCCACAGCTGGCTTCTTGGGAGGATAACCAAGGCAAAGGCAAGCCAGAGAAAGAAAAATTGAAACAAACTGAATTTTTAAAAAGTTTTCAAAATCCTTGTTGAGGTTGTTCTTAATGAAAGATATCATGGCTCCTTTTCCAAAGTATGTTCTTGAAAATCCTCTAAACCCAGATTTTCAATCACTGGAAACTACTTATTTTCCAAGTACTGTTTTCAAAATTCAAAAAGATGGAAAAGAAAACCACCCAGTTCAGCCATTTCAAGAGGGGTTTTTGTTGGGTTTTTTTTTGGCAGAACACTACTCCACCTTTGGGACATTTGCCACAAGACTGTGTTTGGAACATTTAGCTTGTAGCTCCTGACAGGTCTGGGAGACACAAGGTGCTGCCCAGAACAAGATATTCCCATTTCTCAGCTGTGTGAAGATGCAACACCATGAGCCCCTTCTGTTACTGTGCTCCAGCATCTGCAGAAGAAGAGAGGGAAAAAACTGATTTTGTATAAAGATGCACAGGCTCAGCACAAAGGAGGAGCCAGGACATACATCAGGACCAGGGAAGAAATATTCTTTCAACTGATGGTTTTCATTGGCTAAAGAAAAATTTGAATCCTCGGCAAAAGAAAAGTACAATTTTTTTAATCCAAAGAGGTAAAAAACTCAGTCTTTCTCATTTTTCTCAGTGAAATTTTGCTGGAAAGGAATATAGAAATTCCAGTAAATGTGTTAAAAATGTTCTATGTGCCTTTTTGATTTTTTTTAATTATGGGGGGAGGTGTTGCAAGGGAAGTTTAAAAAAATAAACTTACCACCTGTCTTTTCAGCTTGTGGGTGTCAAGCTTACAAAAAAACCTAACAGCAATGTCAAAATCATAGCCAAATTTAGAGCAAACATCACATTTCATATGAACCAACCACATTATTATGCAACTTTTAAAAATGACAGATGATAGTTATTGAAAGTAAATGATAATGAGTATTCAGATGGAACTGTTAGGAAATGCACAGGCAAGCATACAACTTGAGCTTGCAATCTGTATGTGTTGAATGGAGGCTGTAAACTATATATTTTAAGTGAAATGAGAGTGAAATGTTCCCTAGAAGAGCTGAGCCTTAAGAGTTAAATTAGCCATTCACATGCTGAGTTCCTAAACAGATGTCAAATTTCATGTGTATGCACATATTATAGATAATTATTAAAAATTAACATTTAACTTCATTAAACATTTTATTTCATTAAATAATACGAAATAATATAAATACATTAGTGTGTGTACATAAATGTATGCATACACACATATCTATGGTTTAATTTTTTTAATGTATTTATGGATGAATGTGCAGACACACATCTCTACATGTGTTGGTGGAGGCCTGCACTTTGTGCACATATGACTGATCCTATTTTGACACAATGGATTTGTAAAATAGAGCGGCAAAGACCTATAAAAATGAACTCTGCTGCAAGGACAAATTAGCATGTTGTGAGATATCCTCCCTGCAGAGGATATCAAGCATACAGACATTTCAGCCCACAATGTCCTGCAACAAAGAGATTGCTCCAATTGCCTGCAGTCATAATTTTTAAAGATGAGAAACTAATTAGCAGCATTATCAGCATAACTTTATCAAAAAATCTGTATTTTTCCCAAGTTGGAGAATGAAGTGCACAGGGAAAACATTGACTTTAACAACATAATAAGAGGGCCTTAGTGGGTTCTCAGTATAATAATAATATCAATAACAAAAGCAACAATAATAGATAAGATAGGTTTTATCTTTTTCCATAGCAGTTGGTGGCACATCACAGGTACCTGTATCATTCTTTCTTCCTCTGGCCAGAAATAATTAAAGAAATTAATTCAATCCCACCCCAATTTACTGAAACTATTCAAAATGTACCTCAGGGTCCGTTATAGAGCGATGCAAGGACAGAGAGGACCAATCTTGGTGGAGTCAAAATGAGAAGAGAGAAGAGATTCCTGGAGCAAACCACTCTCAGAGCTGCATGTTGGGGAGAACAAGGTGGGGAATGAACCTACACAAATTAACCTGCACCTGTGGGCACAGCACAGATGGCCCAGGGCAACCTGGAAATCAAACTATTGGAGTAGATGCATTTTCAGGCTGGAAAAACCCCAAAAACAAAATAAAACAGAACAAGTGGCTTCTTCTGGTTTCAGCTGGGATAAACTTAACTTTTTTCCTTGTAGCTGGTATTTAGGATGAGAATTATGTTGGTAGCACACTGACCTTTCAGTTATTGCTAAGCAGAGTTTATCTAAGTCAAAGACTTTCCAGTTTCCCAGGCTCTGCCAGGGAGGAGGTGCATGGCAAGTGGTCAGCAATTGTGTTTTGCATCACTTTCCTTTTTTAATATTTTATTCCTTTCTCTCTCTCTTCTTTTCGTTACTATTATTATCATTGTTATTATAAACATTATTATTAAATTTTAATTTGTTTCAATTATTAAACTCTTCTTATCACAGTTTTTGGGCGGTTTTTGGGTTTTTTTGGGTTTTTTTTTTCCAATTTTCCTCCCCATAGGGGCAGGGGGTGGGAATGAATGAGCAGCTGTGAGGTACTTAGCTGCCAGCAGGGGTTAAACCATGACACTGTCTCCTTTCACTGTGATAAAGATGGAATAATTCCATGATCTGTCCATCAACAATCCTTCACCCTCAACCAGGGTCATCAGAGACATCTGAAGTCCAGGGACAAGTAAACTTCCACAGCCAACCAGAGATTTTTAAAATAAATCTTAATTAATTAATCAAATCAATACATTTTTTAAAAAATATGAATTAATTGAATTAATATCAATATTCAGGCCAGAGAAGTGCAAGCAGTGATAACACACTCAGGAGAACAGTGTTTTATGCAGCTTTTGTTTGCTGCTTGGTGTTGTCAACTGCCATGATTTTACCAAGAAACACACAGTAAGTGGTGCTTTTCCCGCTGGCCAGCATTCCTGGAATTGTGTTTGTACTTTGTGTGTCACTGAAAGCTTGAAAATTTCAGTCCTGTATGTACCATTACCTAAAAAGAAGGCAAAAGCAGTTTTAGTTTTCTTTTTAGTCTTCATTTTCAAGCCATTGTTGGAATTCATGGGAGCGAAAAGTTATGCTGGACCTTGTATCACTGAGCACCCAGTGACAGAGGTTTCCACTGTGAGTTTTGAGGTTTTACATGAGAAACCCACTCCCAAAGTGTGCATACCATGAGCTGCAGAAGCAACACAGTCACTGCTGAAGGGCTAAATTATCCCTGCTGGCACCTTGAGCAGATGATTGAACCTGAGGCTCCAAAAACTGGACTTGGGAAATGTCACAGAAGCCTGAAGAATAATAAAAACATGGAAATATCTCCCGAGGGAATGCATGTCACTCAATGGTCCCATCAAGGAAATTGCAGAAAAATCTCAACTGACAAGTACACACCCCCCAGGAGCAGCACTACCCTGGGTGACAAACCCATCACACCAGGAGCAGTGATTGCTGCACCCCTTCACACTGCGGCCTCATGGCTTGGGGACAGAGCATTCACGGGAGACAAACAACCCCCAGGCCATGCAAACTGCCACACTTCCTGCAAAAATACCCTTCCTCAAACCCCCAAATCAGAAATAGCCCTCATAGGAAAGCAACACGCTGCTCTTGCCATTCACCTCCCACCCAGGTGCCACTAGGAACTGGAGAGAGGAACCAAAGCTTCACAAGGAACTGTCCCATCCAGAGAGCAGAAGGCAGCAACATTTCTTGGACAGTGCTCTGGACTTCTGGGTGTTGTGTCACCTCTAAATGGAGTGAAATCAGCCCAGAGGGAGTATGTGTTGCCAAAAGTAATCACTGAGGTGAGGCACTGCTCACACAGAACCCTTTCTCACCTTGAGAGGGATCAGTTAAACTGAGCCCTCAGCACTGTCTGCAGGTGTGGCCATGGGTGGTGCAGGGACTTGAGCAAAACAACTTCTATGGCTTCTGACTTGTTCTTCTGACCATAAACTGAGTCTGGAAACACACCTGGTGGCACATCAAGGTAGAGAGAGAACAGGATTATAAAAATCACTGGAAATCTATGTAGCATCTATGTTGTACCTAAAATATTTTCCCTGCAGATTTAATCAAAGCATCCTCCCAACCCCAAAATCAGATTTGGAGTGTTTCATTTGAAAAACAGATGAGGTGGTGTGTCAATGCCAGACCTCAGCTCTGAGGCACTGTATTTAAATAACACTGTGGGATTTTGGTGCCTGGGTTCCCAACAGAGCCCACAAGGCAAGTCAGCTCCACTGAAAGTTAAGCTTAGGGCATGGGGCTGGCAGGTATGACATGAGACCTAAGCAAGACTTCTTTTCTGGACTGACACCTGCATTGGGTCAAACAAATGAAGCCCTGACTGTCTGCTGTGCCCTGAGTGTGCTGCTGTCAGGATCAGCCTCATCTCCACTGAAAATAATGGGAGCTAAAGACTTCAGCATATACAGAGCAACCTAATGTAGATCACTTCAGGCTGAAACCCACCCTGAGTTCTAGAACCAAAATGACAACCCATCCTTTGTTACCCATCTGCTTTGTATGGAGAATTTCCATTTTGTCTATCTACAGAGATGGGAGAGCAGCCACAGGATGAAGATGGACATCAGCTGGGATGGCCACTGGCCAACAAACTGACAGGCGTCACAGACAGACAGAGGGAAGTAGTTCTTGGTAATTACCAAACCAGCTCAGGGACTCCTGGACCTGCCCAGAGACTGTGGCCAAAGCTGGGCCAAGCCTGCAGACTTGCTGATCTGGGATGTGACTTTTCATGAGAGCAAAGGGTGTCTGTGTTGTGAAGAACAGGCTCTATCAACTGTGCAAGTCATTCACATGGCCAGCAGGGTTTTTGCTAGAGCAGTGTAGAGCCTGAGGGATTTACACTTCACTCTTATCTCTCTGCTCACCACAGAGCTCTGGTCTTGTGAGCAACAAAGGACCCACCAGTGACCAGCTCAAGAGTCCAGATGCAGCCAGCTGCAGACCCTTCCCACTGGGGGTTTGTAGGAACAAAACAAACTTGTACAAAAGCAGAGATCCCACCATTCCTCCTGACATGTCCAGAAGGAACACTCCATGTATTGTGGTCATCTGTGAATGATGCTTGAGAAAACACAACTGAAAGAGCAGAGGGACTGGGAGGTGCAATATTTCTGAGCTCAAAGGGACAGCAGCAAGAACTCTGCTGAAATTTCATCCCAAATCTTCATCACTCCTGGGAAGGCTGGACCAGTTAGAAAGAGGTGAGATACAGTGTTTTTAAAGGATAGACAAATTTTCAGAGGCTGTGTTGGGAAAGCTGGAAAACCCAAAGAAGCAGGAACTGCCAAGAGGCAATGGCCTTCTGGTACACTAAAAGTGTGCTGAACAAGGCAAGGGACAGTCTTTTCCAGGTTTGGGGCATATAGGACAATTAATGGGATTAAGTTAAGAAGAGGGAGATAAGTTTAAATATGAGGGAAAAGATTTCCAGTGGCTGGGATAATAGAGAACTGGAATAAATTTTTCTGATGTTGAGAGGTTTATGGCCCTATAACTTTTGGGATTTAGAATTATATAGTCTATTTACACTACATACAGTATCATGGTTTTATGTATTCTAATAGTGACTTACCAGCAGCTGCCTGGTCCTTTTTGAAGCTGTGCAATACTAGTATCTATTTATCAAAGTATAGTGCATAAAAATGATGCCTAAGTTGGGAAAAAAGTTTCTGCATGTCCCAAGTGGACAACTTTCTGCAAAATTCAGCAAAAAATTTGCAACTGCTTCTGCATTCCCTGTTCCAGCCCATGGCTGCTATGAGTTATGGTAGCTTTGGGAATGTGGGAGCTTTCAGCAACCTGCTCGCCTACTCTGATGTGGTTCCTCACCTTGTTAAAACTCTTTTCCCTTACACATAGATATAAGCACACACATGTGCATAGAGATTTTTAAAGGTCCTTAAAGTCAATCTTGGCAAGTGGAAACAAAGAATATTATTTGAGACGGGCCTAACAGATTGGATGAAAAAAAATAAATTAAACCAGCAACAAACAGCCCTTCAGTGACCGTGTGCCAACTTTAATCCCCTCGTTAATTAAAAACGGCCGAGTTATAACCCCTTTCAAAAATCAGGTTTATAGCAGAAACGCCAACTGAACAGACTCTTCAGTGCAGCAGCCCTGCTGCCGCCTCCAGAACACAATCGCGGAACGGCAAAACATATTGGCACCTCCTGGATCCGCGACTGGAATATTTGCTCGGTGCCGTCTCTTCCTGCTAATTGCTGTGTGGAGAGCGGTCCCGGCACAGCCTCTTTATCTGCGAGCCTCAGAAGCGCTGCCGGCGGCCGCGCACTCCGGGGGCACAGCCNTCAGCAGCCTCTTCTCTCTTGTCAGGAGAGGACCACTCCCGAGCTCCTCACTCCTCACCGTTCTCCTCCGTATAGCAGCAGCATAAGGCTGAAAGCCTCACCTGCCTGGAAAACCAGGCTGCTTTTTCCTTGGATCCTCTGATGTCCGTCTGCTCTTTGCTAAAATTAAGAGTTTTATGAAGCAAGGCTGCTCTTAATTAGGAGTTTCTACAATACCTTTTACAGTGCAACAGCACCCTGATATCAACTATTAAAACCCGTCAGGCTGAAGGGGAAATGCAGTCTGTAAAATGGCTCCTGCATTTGCAGATGGATTCCCTGTATGAATCCAGGACCAGGGGCCAGATCTCCACTGGAGCTGTGCCAGTCCACACCAGCTGTCAGCACAGCCACAGAGGATCAAGTATTNAGCCTTGGCTCCCGGGCCGGCGCTTGGCTCGCCCGCTCTTGGCTGGCGAGGGGCTGTGCAACAGCTTGTGGCCTCGCTGGGCGGGATGGGATGCTGGCTGGGCAGNGATGGATTCCCTGTATGAATCCAGGACCAGGGGCCAGATCTCCACTGGAGCTGTGCCAGTCCACACCAGCTGTCAGCACAGCCACAGAGGATCAAGTATTTCTGTGCCACCCCGTCTCTTCATCACAACTGTCAGCTCAGGCCCCACCATAGAATATTTATTAGTGGTGACAACAGGAAAGAATAGAAATATCAGCTCTTAGGCTGACTTTTGCAAAGCCAGTAAGTAAAAAGTCTACAATTTTGTCCTCATAAAGGGATTAAAGTTGTTGGAAAATATATAGGGGGGGAAAAACAAATCCTTGGGGCTTAGGGGTAGGTTTGCTTTTTGCTTAATGAAGGATTGGTAAAGGACTTGCACTGCATGAAACCAGGCAATGCTCTCAAATTCAGATGCTGAGAAATGAAGCAATCAGTGAAAGCACCAAAGCACTGGCATATCCATGGATCTGACCATGCAAAAGTTATAAACAACCAAGTGCTAAGAGTTGCTCTGTACTGAGAGACAGTCTCAAGTCTTTGCATTTACATTCCAGCTGTCATCAAGGCTTAACCAAAGTGTTTCCGATTTCTTTTTATTGTATTTTGTGTTGTGTTTATGTGTTGGAATCAAGGCACAGAGCCTGCAAGTGAGGGTGAAAAAGAGGACAAAGACAAATTAAGTGAGGTACCAGTGGAATTCAGGTGCTTAAATGCACAGAAAGCAATATTAAACTCTGTGGTCTGCTGCTAAATCTAGAGATATCTAAATGCCCATTGTACAGTTCTTCACTACTCAAATATTCCTTTATTTCTCTCCTCTACGGTAAGTTAAATAATTTGCAATCCTCACTGATGGCCCTCAGTCCAAGCCCCTCCATCCCACAGCCAAGCCCTGTCATGATCCACCACCTCCCCTTCCCACCAAACTGGGCCCAGTCCCAGGTCAAAAGAGCAAAGCTCCCTGTGGGTTGTGTCTGGTTGGAGGAGCTTCCCAGAGACTCCATGTTTGGGACTAAACAGGAGTTAAGGTTCATCTGCATAGTCTGGTTTTGGCAACTGATTTATGGCATCACCCGCTCCCACCTGGAAGGTGGTTGAGTCTGATTCCAGCTCTTGTTTGGAGCCTCTGAACCCCAACCAGAAATGGAGAAGTGGAGATCACTGGGTTTCCTGCTGGGGAGACACATCTGCAGGTGCCCCACAGGGACTCCAGCCCTGATCACTCTGCCTACAGCTGCAGTGGCACTCGGTGTGGGGAGCTCCTGTCACTTCTCCTGACTTCTCATCCAGGCTGCTGATAAGAGCTCCCTCGACCAGGAAGGCATCACTGCAGAGAACAAAACCATCTCCTGCTGAACTGATTATATTTACTGTAAAACACGGAAGTAAATGAAATCTCTGATTGAGAGAGAAGGAGAAAGCTTTTAATCCCACTCTGTGGCATTTGCCAGATTGACAAGTCCAGAAATACAAATGGAAGAGTAATTATACAAGACTCACATTGCTGCTCAGATTTATTCTTCCAAATGTAAGAAAGAGAAAGAGACAGAAAAGGCCTGGCTTGTTATACTGGTTTCCATAGCTGTTAGTGCAAATTGATTAGAAATCAAAGCTCAAGATGTTCCAAACTACTCAAAAAAACTTCTCCTCTGAGCTATGGCACAATCGAAATGTTATGGATGACACAAGACAAAGGGAAAAAAAAATGAAGAAAAGAGCCATTTGGGGCAAAGACATGTTTTCATTGTTGCAAGTCCTAGAGCTCTCTGTGGAAAAAGGGGGAAATGTCTGTGCTACCTGGTCTAAACAATTTTAAAGTTATGTGAGTAAACTCTAAAAATATCCATTCAATCTTTGAATTCAGTTGCTAAATGAAAGTGATAAGAGAACAGTGAAGTGTCTGTCAAGTTATAGTCACTAAATACTGGGAAAAGATGCATCAGGAGTTTGGGTCAGGGTTAAACTCAGAGCAAATGCATTTATTTGAGGGCCCTTGAGGACACTGTACTTTATAATTGAACTTGTAGTTCCAATTTGAGACCTGAGCATCCATCACACAAGGCATTTTTAAAAAATACAGCATAGACAGGATTCATCTTGCCTAATTCAAAACATCCACACTGGAGACATCTGTGCCTCACTGATCCTCCCATCCTTTGTAGCCATGAAGGGAAACAGGCACTTTTACAGCGTGCTCAGCTGACTTATTTTAGATATCAGCTTTAGGGCAAGATGAATCATGCCTTGAATGTGCCAATTTCCCTGTGGTGCCAAAGCAAGACCAGACAACCAGTTTGTTTGCTCAGATGAATCCCATGTGGCTGAGGCTGATAGATTTGTGCTATGATCTGGCTGAATGTGGGCTCTCTGTGGTTCCAAGCCTTACCTCATCCTATGGAGAGTCCTGTGTAGCTGTGCCTCAGTGGATCCTCAGAGGTGAGTTGGAAAACAGCAACTGCCTCCAGATATCATCAGTTCTGACAATTGCCATGGTCTGCTAATGAGTCTGGATGGCTTCCCTGGAGAAACAAATCACCTTAAACATTTAAGTTGTCCCCAGAGATTTTATAAAGTTTGAATTGAGCAGTGATAGATTCCAACTAATTTCAGCAATGTTGGTATGGACCTGTAATGGGAATAATTTGCATGCTCAGTTTTTGGTCTTTAGTGGATGTATATTAATGTTCCAGATAGCAGTATCAAGACAACAATTCAATTTACATTCTAGTCTTTCCTCCTTTGGTGAGGAGCTTTATAGGTAAAGATTCACACTGCACAAGGACATTGAATATTGAACAGGAGCTTTGCTTCCAAATTTTGTTTCCAGAAGGGCTTTAAGAAAGATAACCAGAGTTTTATGCATCTGATTAAAAAGCCAACTCTTCAAACTCTGTGCATGTAGGTTTCTGGCATTATTTCTGTTATGGTCATAATCAGCTGCTTGCCCATTCCAGCTGCTAAAGCACACTAGACAAGACTTGAATTCCAAATATTATTCTCATCACCATGGTATCCTGTGCACAGATCCCCAAAGGTAATTAAAGAAGTTTGAGGCTCTGACTCCAAAGGCCAGGTCCATAAATAATTTCAGCTCTGGCAATTAGGTGACATAGTGTTTTGTTTTGAGACTTTTGTACTGCAGGGAGTGAATCCAGAAGCTGCCTGGTGACAGGGAGAGGTCTAGGCACCCCCACAAAAAACCACACACAGAGCAGAAAGTGAGGTCAGTGCAAGCTTACAGAGGATACTGCACACAGGGACACATCTGTGTGCTCACCTCTCCTGGAGGGTCCTCACCCAGCCTGGCAGGGAAGCAGCTCCATCTCCTCAGGGTCCTTGCACAGAATCCTCCTTCCCTCCTGGGTATCAGTGTTAAAACCTATGTTAAACACAAGCACAATTGGCACACAAACAGCAGAGGACATTTTGGTCCCTTTCCCCATTCACCTGCCAAATTCACAGCAAGAGCTTGAACTGTGAGGTGACAAAGCACAGACCCTTTGCTATGCTGGCCCAGTATTCTCATGAACATCCCAAATCCCACATTATTTTCTAGACAGCAGCACAAGCAAAACCAAGTTACTTTTTCAGGGACAGGGCAGTTCTGAACCTTTATTTTTAATCCTCCCTCCCATGATAAACAAAAATAACCAGGATTCAGAGTTCATCCTTTCCTGCTTTTATCTAACATAAAAAGTAAAACTGTTGAGGCTGAGCAGCAGCAAAAATGCAAATATAGAGGACTCATAAAGTGCAAGGAGATACATAATCAAATCAGACCCTCCAGAATTGGGTGGTGATTGGAGACAGGTATTATGTGCTGTTATATTATATTTTACTTGCATCATGTGTATGTGTTGCTTTAACTGCCAGGTCCCTTCTGGACACAACCCTTTCTAATCTGCATGCAAATATTTTCTTGTGGGAGTAGGGAGAGGAGAGCAATTCATAGAGCTATGAGAAGAAGAAAGAGCAGAAGGTTGTTTTAAGATAGGAATGGAAAATCCTGGAAGGACTGGTCCCTTGGAAAGATCCCACCTTCTGCATAAGGGGTAAAGGACTGGCTTTGTCTGAGGAGCAGCAGTGTTTGTCCTGGATTAATAGCAATTAATGGGTTTTAATATGTAATTTTATACACTTCTAAAGATGGTTCAGGAAGCACAGGATCAGTATAATTCAGTTGCCTGTTTTCTCCATTTTAGATCCTGCAGCTCCAGGTTTTTTATTTCTATCCATTTTGTCCTTCTGCTCCTTTCCTTCTGCTTCAAGGATGAATTGCTGGTAGTCCATCTCAGGTGTGTTGTCAGTCCTAAACACTGTCAATTAAGTGTCTTCTGAGGAAGATTTGGTCAAGCTGCCTTGTCAGTAATGAATATCTTTTTTGAAATTACAACTTTAAATTATGCTATTTGCCATAATGTAAGAGCTATGAAGGAGAAGAGAATAAAACTCTTGGGAAGAGACATGTACTTTTCCCTCAAGTTCTCTTCCATCCTTGCCATCTTCCATCAGTCTGACAAAAAGCTGTTTGTAAGAGCCTCTTGAAATGAGGAATCTAATATTCAATCACAAAAAGATTAGCCTTTGACTGTACTTCACTCCATGCTACACTAATACAATCAGCACAGGAAATGTTATCCAGGAAGAGGTTAGGGGAGAGGATGGAAGACCATGTGGTGCTGGAGACCTAAAATTATAGAGGATTATTTTTCATGAAGCATGACTTTTATTTGCTTCTAACTTTAGGAAGGAGCCGTGCTGGAGATGAAGCACACAGCAGGAGATGTTCAATCACATGTGCAAGGGCAGGTGTGCTGCTGAGTCACTGCTGAGCTTGGGCTGACCTGTGGAAAGGAGATGGGGAAACTGGGATTACTTTGGAGAAGTTAATTCAGAACTAGAGCAGCCTGCATGCCCAAAGTGTGGGCACGAGGAACCACAGGATACCTGGACAGAGTGTGGGCACTCAAATGTGGGAGTTGCAATCCACAGAACATTTATCACCTGAGGCTCCTAAAGGGCCATAAACAAATAATTTTTGCCACTGTAATTACCCAGCTATCTTGAGTTTTGCTGCTGCACTCAGAAATGTTGTCATCTCAGCAGGACTGTGCAGGTTTGCATCTATGCCATGTACCTGCCTGTTGGGATCTGCAAATTAGGTCTTTCTGAGCTTAAGTTCCCTGAGCAGTCTCAGCTTTTCCTTAGGTATGAAGCACAGGGGAGGACGCTTTGCACAGATTCTGTCTCACAACCCAGGAGCTCAGACATCTCTTTCAGAGCAGGAGATGGGACACATCATCTCACCTGCCAAAATTGCTGCAGCACAGGAGGAAATCTAAAGCTGGAGAGAGAGAGAGAGATGCGTGATTGTGCAGCCCTGATAAAAGCTCTGACCCTGCACAAAGGCCTGAGATTCCCAAACTCTGTACAGGCACCAATCTGCATTTTGCATTATTTTCAGTAAGTCATGTAGCCATTCTGCACGTTTTCTGCCTCAGCAGCAGAAGAGATGTCTGATCCCCCACAACAGGAGCCCCCCTCACAGGATAAATACGTTACATTTTTGTGGCACACGCTGTCAGATGCTCTCTCAGTGCTAGGATAAACCAGAGTTCATGGAAAACAGAACTGATGACAAGTATCATTAAATCTCCAAGTAACTTTTTTCCCCCCTGAGATGTCCTTCATGAAGCCACAGAGAAGGACATTGGATAAATACACGTGTCACCATTACTTACATCAGTAATCTAGCAGACAAGATTGTGGGATTGACATGATGGCCACAGGGGCTGAATTTAGGTCACCTACGAAATGAATTAAAAGCTTCTCCTTATCTCAGTGCCACATCTCCCCCTCACTCACACCCTTGTCGGGCACAAAGATGATGAAATCTAACCCACTGATTGCCAAATGACTTCTGAGCACCACAGCTCCTTAATCAGGGTACCAGACCACATTAAACTGGTACAGCCACAACAGCAAAGCTCCAGATTGTGTTTGTCCCCATGTAGTTACTGATACAGATCTCAGTGACCAAGGTCTGTGTGTGAGCTTATATTAAAAAAAAAACCAAAACAAGCAAAAGCAAAACAACCCCCACAAAAAACAAAACGCACAAAAACATAACATGAAAACCAAACAAAAACTCTAACAACCAAAAAAGAAGAACCCACACATGCAAGATTTGGGCACAGGCTTGCACCAGATCAAATGGCTGGTGACACCTCTGCTCCTTATTTCACCTCCACTTCTACAGAGTGAGCTGTGCAGCAGAGATGCCTTTGGGCTGAAGGACAGACTGCAAGCACAGACTACCACCTAGAAGGGCCACTCCGGCCCTGTGCTGGGAAAACAGCTCCCTTGTTTCCATTTTTAAGTGATTTATGGTTTTATAAAGCACACTAAATGTCCTCAGTGCCCAGATTTGCATGCACTCATTACTGATGTCCAAACAAACCTGCAGCCAACACTAAGGCACGTCCTCACCTGAAATCAAGGCATGTTTGAGTCTTCTTGAGGTTGAAGAACAGCAGATGAAGGTGTTTTCTGGGTGCCTGGAAAGGATTTTTCCTGGACAAGGTGGATAAAACCTGAGCCTGGCAGCTAAAGGAGCTCAAATCCTTCATCATTCAACTCTCAGGTGTGGAAAGGAACTAATATGATGGGGTTGAGGTTGCAGTGCTGACAAGAGAGGTCTGGAACATTTCTTGTGTTTGGTTCTGCTTGGGAACCTAGGAACAGACCCTGTATGCTTAATCTGAAAATTCACACTGTGCCAACAATCTCCTGGGCTTTCTCTCCTGAGTCAGCTTTGCCAACCTCCACAGTTTTGGCCAATGATTCTGATGAAAACCAGGAGCAACATCCTTTGTTGCTGCCTCAGAAACAAAGTGTGACCCCTGTGTGAAACCTCCTGCTCTTTACAGGGCTGATGGGGTCCCAGCAGCCCATCTCTGGGTCTGGCCAGCTCAAACCAGTGAGGCTTGGCAGAAATTAAACAGAGGTTAAAATTACTGTACAATGCTTTGTATTTGCTCTGATGCATTAGGATGAGATTAAATGAGGGGAAGGGGGACTTTCCTTTTTAGGATTATCCCTTGTATTTTGGGAGTTTTGTCCTTGAAGAGCTTTTTGAAAGGTTGCCAAAAGAGGCAGCAGCGCGTAGGTGTGCAGCCAGAGCATAAAGCAGCATCCCGTGGGGAGACAGGAGGGTGGGATGTCCTGCCCAAAGCCATCTGCCTGCAAAGGGAGAGGCTGCACAGGAGCAGCCTGTGGGCAGTGAAAAGTGTGTGCCTGTGTGTGTGGGGAGGCAGCAGCAGGGGCTGGACAGCCACAGATGCCAGCAAGGGCAGTGGGCCAAAGCCAAGCCGGAGGAAGAAGAGGCTCCAGGGGATGTAAGTCAGGTCAGGGTGGTCAGGACATGCATGCAGATGACACCCAAATAGATGATCTCTCCTGTCCCCATTCAGAGAGGCATTTTAGAGTCTATTAGACCATGGATTAAGACAACCAATTTAGCCATGCCTCGCGTTGTACTTTAGCCTGTTCCATAATCACCGCAAGATAGAATTTGGCTTTAATCATTTCTCATCCCAGGGACAAAGCCTGTTTTCACCCAGAGTGCCAAGACATTCTATGAGATTAAAATTATGTCTCTTGCAAGATTGTCCAGATCCTGCCTTCAAGGGTCTCTTTCTAATTGTTTTCAGAGGCTGCCAGCCTTGCAGGGTGCAGCGCTAACTTCAGAAGATGTGGGGTGGAAAAGTCTTTTTAAAATGATTTTTTAAATCAGAGGAAGAGAGGAGGCTCTTTAATTCCATACAGAAAATCACTTCTTCCTGCCAAGCAGCAGTGGGAGCACAGGCCTTGGAGTTCACGGTTCAAGAGTGCAATCATTTGACATGCAAGCACTGCCAGGAGGCAAAAGGAGGGGAGGCCAACCTAGGCTGAGACTCTGTGACTGACCTTCCAGGAGAAAAAACCCAATTTGCAGAGCTCTTCCTCAAGGACCTGGCCCCACAGACATTCATTGCATTCACCTGGGCAATCAGAAAACAATAACAAAGGTATCAAGGTTGAAAAGTTTGTACTTAAGATTATAAGGTTGGGAAAGAAAAAAGGGGCTATAGCCACCCAACAATAACCCAAAAAGCCCTCATTGGGAACGGCGCTTGGATTTTGGAAGAATGTGTAAAATTCTGATTTTTTTCAGTCTCACTCTTTAATTAGAACACTTAAAAATGCAGAGCAAAATGACAACAACAGCAACAAGCCTAAACACACCCTATCCTGGGATAAGTCTGTTGCCTGGCATTGAAAAAGCCACCAAGTGACAGAATGTTCTGTGGTAATTCATGTCTGTGACATTACAGTGATTGGCTTTAATGCACTCACCATAAATTACTGCGAGTCAAACAGAGCACTCCGAGGAGACAGACAGAAAGGAACATTCAAGGTTCTTGATTATTTATCAGTTGGCTGAAACATTTAGAGACCAACGAGAGCATTCATTACATATCCTACCCAATGAATCACATCACAGAAAAGGATTTTACATTCAGATGAAAGTTTCCACCAAGGGCTGGAAGGAAAGGACGTGCAAACAAGATCTGTGTGACACAAAGAGGTTTCAGCAATGTAGACAGTGAATTTGGATCCCTGGAAGCCACATCAAGGATGCTTCATTAGAGAGGAGTTATCAGGCTAAACACATTTCCAGTTTCATTGCTATCATCTTTAATTGAAATTAAGGATAGTTAAACCACATAATTTATTCTTCCCTCCTTGCCCTGTGTTTTTTTCAAGATACTTCATGCAGCCACCTAAGCAGCTTAAAGTCTTTGCCTTCCATGAGTTCCCATTTTGGCTCTCCCACGCCTCACAAATGCTGCACCATGAAAATACCACACTGTTCAAATGCTGAAGAGAACCTTGTCTCAGATGATATTTTAAACCATTCAGGAAACATTGATCACAAGTAGATATTTTTCCAGTGCTTTTTAATATAAATAACATTTAGGTTTCTGCCACAAGTCACTTGTGTTCCTCCATTAGTGGATAACAACTGCCAAGTGCAGTGATTGTGAGTGCAGTTTGATGGGAAGAACCAGGTTGGGAGCAACAGAGAGCAAATAGGAGACAAAGTAGTCACCTAACGTTCCCTAGAAACCAACATGAAAGGCTTGTAAACTGCTATAATGCTTCCTTTTTCTCTATCATACTTAAATTTCCTTTGCATTACAAATTCTTCACTGAAGAGCACTGTAGACTTGGTGCTGCCTTTTTACAAAGCCATTCTTAAAAACTTCTTAAAAATTTCATCAAGGTGGAAAAAAACTTCAAAAAAAATCCTAAGGCCCTCATGTGATGGCACCCCTCTCGCTGATGCAGCCTCTCACACTGGATTCAGTCTGTTCTTAACAACATATGCAATAATTTCTGCATGAGCCATGGGAGATAAGGACCCCCATGGTTCTGAACTGCCATCGTGCTGGACTGCATGTAAGTGATAACTTAGCATTTTGGGATAGAAAATACTGAGTATTTTTTCTCTCTTGTAACCTCCTCTTCATCTTAAACTGTCTTTCATATGATAATTTGAAAGATTTTCCCCAGACCTTGTATCTTTAATAGAAGTTAGACAAAGCCTGAATCATCCTGTGTTTGGCAAATGTTTTGCTGTGGATGCATTTTAAAATAAACATCTGATGCAAAGACCTGAGCACACAAAGAGTGGGATGTGCTGCTGTAATTCCTCTACCCAAATATCTCAGTACATCTGTGATGCTGCTGCATCACCTAACGTTAACATGTGCAATTTATAGGGAAGAAATGGAGAGAGAAAATGTGCTGAAATAACTTGCCTATAGCAATATGCTGAGAGATCCGGTGCCAGGGCTGGGAATTAGAGCTCAATTGATTTCTGGTATCCAGCCCCTTGCATAATTCACTAGGTCACAGTGACAAGATTTAAATATGGGACTAATTGAATGTTCATATAGGTACTGCTGCTCTTTTGGTCTGGCTTGATGCAAAGTTGGAGTGGGAGAAGGATAGAGAGGAGAAACTGAAGCCTCTGGAGGAAAATCCAGGGAAGGGGGATAGCTGAAAGAGAAAGCTGCTCTGTCCTCCTCCTGTTATCTCAGTGGCAGGTTAATTCTGGATGACAATTTAAATGTCAAATGTAGTCCATCTATTTCACCAGGGAAAAAAACCCATCCCCTCAAATCCCTGCTGACAGAGCAGGAGCAGAAAGCACCTAGGCCCCCAGTGGGCTGCTCCAGAGGGGAGAGCTGTGCTCCCCAAGAACCATGAAAGTGCCTCCAAGAGCAGGAACATCTCCTGAGGGAAGTGACCACAGACCCAGGGGTCTTGCTGAAGTCATCCTTGAGCTGCTGTGAATAATCATAAGCAGAAACATGAGATGACAGAAAATATAAACATTAGGGTGAATATCTTCAAAGGAAAACCCTCTCAAAGGTTTGAAAAAACCCCAAATGGGTCAGGGCAATCACAGCTTCTCCGTTTCCTGGGCTGTCCATCACACCTGGTGCAAGATTCCTCCTTCTCTTTGTTGGGCAGGTGGTTTGAATCCTGCATGTCCTCCAGCTTTCCTCCAGCTCCTGATGGAGCATTGGGTGGTTGTGCTTGCTGGGAAGATGTTTTCCCAAAGCAGCCTGCCTCGGGAGCATCTTGTGGCTCCACTGAGCAACTCCAGGTTTGCTGTGTGCCTAAGCACCCACACTACAAACACTCCTACTCCTCCCCACTGGAAAGCCAGGACAGTCTTTTTCCTCCTCCTCCATCATTCTGCTGGCACAGGAGAGGACTTACACTGCTGCCCTGACTATGTGGCTGGTCTCCAGGGATGGATCCTGAAGAAACTGCCCAGGTGTCTTCCCCTACCTCGGCAGTATTAAAGCATATTCTCCCCAGGACCCTCTCCTGCAAGACAGCAAATGCCAGGAGCTTGGGGTAGGATGAAGCTTTACATTCTTTGTAACCTCTAAAGCAGCCAATTCTTCCTCACCCACACGGTATTCCTTCAACCTCCCATTAATTTATGCAGGATGTCCCTGGGGTACTGGAAGTACTCCAGGTATGTTTCCCACTGTAAGACCTGCAGCAACACCTGCTTTTCCTCTTATGCCACAAATGGCACAGATTCTCCATCTGCTCCAATCTTCAGGACCTCTGGGAATGGCACTATCAGGTACTCCCAGAGGAGTGCCACAGTGAGCAGGTGATGTGTGTGCTGAGGTCAAGTCAGGCCAACAGAGTCTGTTCTCCAGAGGCGTGTGCTATCAGCTCCTAAAGGTTTTGTATGCCAGTAGCTAAATCATCACCCAGTCTTCCTAAAAGAGCATCTAAACAGTTTCTGTCCCTCTCCCAAAAAATCCCTTTGTTTGGACTGCCCCATGGAAATATTTACTTTTCAGAGTTCATTTAGGAGCAGGAGCAAACCACAGCTGTTCCCATCGGCAAAGGTGAAGCCTGCTCAGCTGCAGGTCTAAAAACCCTATTTCAATTCTGCAATCCCCATTAAGAAGGTTTTATTGAGCTTGGTAGTATTTAAGGTTAGTGTTAAAAATTAAAATCCTTCATTCATGTGTCTGTGCCCATGTCCCCTGTCCCTCTCTTGCCGAAAAAAAGCAAATCCAAAGCCTTCAATAACTCTGAACAAAAGAAATTTTAAAAGTTCATATAAAAAAAGAGAAAAGCATTTGGTTTGGTTTTTCTGGTTGTTTCTTGGGCTTTTGTTTTAATTAATCCAGTGAAATACATTCAACAAAATTATTTCAGAAAAACTTCTGACCAAAACACACAACTTCTTTAAAATGCATCACCCAATGGCAGCAGGAGAGAGAGATGTTTTGAAAGAAAGGGAAAGCTCTGTGTCCTTTTTATATGTCACCACCTGGGGTGTCTTCCCAGTTCACAGACAAGCTGTACTGATTCCTGTGCTGGAAACTCTGGACACACTGATGGAACAGCCAGTTCTTCCAGAGCCCTCATGCTCAGACAGTTTCTGTGGGCAGGATCTGTTTATGGAAACGTAAATCCCTTGGCTGGGCTCTGAAATTACTTAGAGCAGCTAAGAAGGTACTGACCAAAATCATTACAAATGTTGCTCATCTTCACAGGGTCATCTGGAGATGAGCAGATACAACTCACCTTTGGACTGTCACCAAGGCAATATTAATAATTATGAAAAATAACTTGGGCTTTGCAAGACATCACAAATCTGGAATGCCACGTCTGGAACTGGCCTTTCCTCAGTGACAAATTCTAAACAACAAACATTCATAACACAAGTCCATGAAGTATTGGCTGTAAAGGATAATAAATCCTTTGGCAATACGAGGATGGCAGGAAAATCTTCCTGGCACAAGTATTGTTAACACTGTCTGTGCATTCCAGTGACAAGTGCAGCTGGATTCCCAGCTCTGGAGGAGAGTGTAAATAATTATTATGGAAAATGTTATGCAAAATATTCCTTCCAGATAAATGCTAACTGAGACATACACCTGACTACTGTCTTTAAAACATTTACACTTGGAATAGGTTTTTGGCTTTGGGACTTTTTCTTTTATCTCATCTATAATATCTCTATATATCTCTACCAGCCAGAAAAGACACCCTCTACCCAGGGCCACAGGAAATGCATTTAATGCTGTTTCCCTCTCAAAATCATTATCAGGTTTTAATTCAGCTCCTCATGAGCAAGAGCTCACCCTATGGCTTGGTCCTCGGAGATATTCTGAGCCAGACTCTGAGGCCTTTGAATACTCAGGGTTATGATCAGTACAACACTGACATGTGAGCACAAAACCAGATGTAGTGAGACAAGAGAGTGAACTATTCTACAAAAATCACTGTATAACGTAGATAAAGGACAGCTGATCTATCACGAGGAAGCACTGCTGGACAGGGGCTATGCCTAGCTAACAAAATACAGAGTTTCTGGGGAAAAAGTAAAGGTCTTTCACCTGACAGCAAAAATCCCCCAAGCTCAGCAGACACATAAAAAGTTGTGATCTGCAAAAAATACGTATAGTTTAAAGTACAAATAATTCACTGAAAAAAAAAAATTAAAAGCAGAGCAGGAAATGGCAAAGAGTTCCAGTCAGGTTGAAAATACAGACAAGTAATAACGGGGAGTACAAAATTCAATGAGAACTTTATAAACTTCAAGAACTCAGCATAATAAAGAAGGCAAGTTGAAACAAAGAAATCCCCAGTGTCAGGTACAGCTTTATTGTTGGACATTAATGTTGAAATTGTAAACACTGATATCAAAAGGCGACTTCACATTGTGTGTAATCGCATTAGTGGGAGATGGGAATTGGTGGGGCTTTTCCCAGCAGATTTCCCCAGGGACTAACTCTTGGCTCAATATTATTTAACATTTTATCAATGTTCTAGATGCTCATGTAAAAATTTCTGTAGATGACAAACAGATGGGATAGCAGTAGATGATCAGAAATTAGTTTTACAAAAGAAGCTGAGTTTGGGGGTGGGTTTTTTTTGGTTTTGTTTTGGCTTTGGGGTTTTTTTTGAAGGATCACAATACAGGCAAATTGATTCAAACATAACTAAACACAAAGAAATCCTTCTGGGAACCAGGAAGATTTCAACAAAGAATTGGAAGCCAAAGCATTATGAATTCTTGTCTGTCACAGAGGTCTCAATTCAACTGATCTTTGCTTGGGAGCAAAAGCTTAGTTTCATGGGTGCTTCATATTAACACACTTATTGACCCAAATTATTTGCATATGGCATTAAAAAAAAATAAAAAAAACCTGTAAAGACCTGTGACATATAGGAGAGTCACCAATCAAATAGCATCAGTTAAATTGTCAATAGTTTGTAGAGACAATACAGCAAATGCTCTTTGGAAGTCAGTGCCTTTGTAAATCCACTCTCTACTCTGGAAAGTTATTTTTCTAGACAATATTTGGGCTCTTCAGCTCTAAGTTTTAAGATGTTCTCAGCTAGAAGCAGAGAACAGGAAAATGTCTAAGTTGCCTTGATTTGTTCCCATTTTTACAGCCAAATAATAGATGTATTCTTGAAAGTTTCTGTTACTCATAAAACCCACATCAAATATCGTTAAAAAACCCCAAACTCACAGACAAGGAAGGTCAATAATTTCTCTCTAAATATAATGGGCACTCACAGCCTGATCATGCCTGTCTAGGGACAAGTGGTGACCTGAGCCAGCAACCAAAGTCACAAACACAGATTCTACCTTGTATGAAAACTGTCCTTGGCTATGTTTAATTACTTATAAAATAATCCTTTCAGTCTCACAGGACAGAGACTTGTTGAGCCTTTGTGTTGAGAAATGTTGCTGAGTGGCTTTTTATTATTGTTATTATTGTTATTTCTGTGAAAGAAGCCCAAGAGAAGTTGTCTCACTTTCACAAGGAGGTCTGGGTCCTCCATCTTACACAAGCCTTTGTTGGCATCTTTGTCCTTGATTTCAACGCTCTTTACATCTGACACCTCTGAAGCAAAGATGTGAAGAACTTTCATAGATATAATAAGTTTCTTGAAGTTTGTTAGAATTAACACAATACATTTCCCTCCTGCTACATCTTTGCATTGTGCTGCCACTTCAAACACAGAGCCCACTTAGCTGCTTCTGGAAGACTTCAGATGTCAAGGCTATGAGGGTCCTCTTGGAGCAGTTACAATAAAAATCTCATTTCAAATACATGCTTTTAAACAACATCTTTACAGAAAAGATTCCCATTAAAATAACAAAAAAGAAAAGTTTTTCACTGTGAATTAATAAACGTATTGCAGAGCAACAGGTTCATCTATGTTGGAGAGAGGAAAATATTTGGTATCCTACAGAGAAACTCAGAGAGAACTTAGTTCAGTATTTCTGAAAAGAGATAAAAGCATCATCCCATATCTGTGCATGCAAAAAAAAAAAAAAAGCAAAAAAAAAAAAAAACCCACCCAAATCTGAGTGAAATTAAAGTTTAAAGAAATGTAATTTAAAAAAAAAAATGGAAATCAGACACAGGAAGAGCTGTTTGTACAGTGCCAACCCTGCATGAAATGTATCAACAACAGTTATGAAGACCTGCCCCAATTTTTTAATCTCAGGCATCAAACATGCAAAAACTAATGAAATTTTCACTCTGCTTATGGAAAATTCTCTCACAGATCAATATCCCAGCTCTGCTGAGCTCAGTGGGCTGGTGCAGTTTGTATTTACAGCCTTGGAGGACCATGGAAGGCTTTCCCCTCAAGGACAGAAGGAACTGTCCAGCTGCAAGCAAGAAGCAGGGCAGGTTGGGCAGGTATCAAGCCAGACCCAGGTTCTGAGCCAGGTGGTTTCTCAGTTCCCCTGGTCAAGGAGACAGAGACTGGGGTGGGCAGGGCTCAGTCAGCAGAGGATGAAGGTTCCTGGCTGTGCCTGAGCCTGCACAGGACAGAGCTCCATGAGCAGAGGGTGGTCTGGCAGCAGGAAGAGCCAAAAGCAGAAACTTGGCAATGAAAATCTTGTCAGAGAGGTTTAAATCCTGCTGGGAGGGACAGGGAGTGAACATCCCGTGGGGACAACTCTCTGTGGGTGAGAGGGGCAGCTCAGAGCTTGCAATAACCTCCAAAAACATGGCTGGGTTGACTTAAGAATTGGAAGAAAAGGTCTGCACAGAAAGAGACTTAATGGACAAGGGCAGAGAGCACTTAAATATTTAAGAATGTTCTTCATAGCTTTGAATTCTAATTAAGATAATTAAGTATTCTAGCTGACATTCTAATAAAGCTTTTTGAATTCAAAGAGCCATTCTCATTTTCTTTTGTTAGCTCGCTGCAGTGAGAGGTTCAGGTACCCACCTCAAAGAATCACCAGCATCCTCTAGGCCTATTCAGCTCCTAGTTGGGAGAGAAAGGAAGCAGGCAGTGACTGAAAAAAAATGCCCCAAGTCTAAAAGGTCAGACCAGACTTATCACAAGTTGATGTGATGGAAAATACTTGAGAAATTCTGTTCAGCACAACAAAGTGCAGTTACAAAGACACCTCAGGAATTAAATGTTGCAGAGCAGGGGAGGCACTTTAAATCTTGTTAGGCTGACAAGCATTTATTATTTTTTCACAGCAAAGGCAAAAAAGCAAAGAGGGAATTTCTCCCTAAGCATTCCCATCATTAACACAGGAGTTAAAAATAAAAGGGCTGCAGGTTTTCCAAAAAAACACTATCAAGGAAGTGTCAGATAGAAGATGCAGGCTGGGGAGGTTTTATAAAGTAGCTCAGCTATGTGAAGGTAAAACTGAGCATGTCAGATGCCAAGGATATGAAAACAGGAGTTCTTACTTGCCTTCCTAAGCAACGTGGACATTGGCTCCTCAAATTATACAAAGAATGGTGGGTACTAGGTCACTCAAGAGGTTGGACACAACTCTTTGGCCTGCTTCAATAATTTAAAATAATTAAATGCAATTCCCTCACAGGAGCAAGATCATGGAAAGTGCTCCTTCAGCAGTGTCTGAGCACTGTTTGCTCCTATGGCTGGAAAAAATTCCAACCCCACAGCAATTCACTCCGACTGTATGCTTAAAGAGAAAAGAACTGCAAGACAGAAGTTCAGACAGCTCAGCTTCCTTTTCTGAAGATAAATCCCTTAAAAATTACTTCTAACCCCCCAATGGTCTCCACAGGTCATGGGTTAGGCTCATAGATGGAAACAGAGTCCTTGGTTTAGCTCCAAGGACATCTACTGAGGTGGCCAACTTGCCAGCTAAGGTTTTGCTGAGCCCTTCCAGCAAACACGGATGAATCCTTCAGCATACAGTACTCAGGGGATACACCCAAGGTATCTTTAAAAAAGGCAAATCCAGTTCAACTACCTTGTTAGCAGCTGGCAAGCCTTTTCAAAGGTACAGCTAACTCTCCATCTTTGGATGGGTAGTTAAGTAATTTTCCTTTATTAATCCAATCCAAGGATAATTAGCAGTCATGGAAGTTTGGCTTCCCTCCTACAAGCCCCATTAGTCCAGCTGGAAAGGAAACTTGAGATCTCAGCTTAGGGTCATTTTAATATCAGAACATGATTCACTTCTAAAAAGGGAGGTAGACAAGGAAGTCTGGCCTTCCAGTTAATAATAAAGTAATTATCAGGGTTGCACAGAACATTATTCTGGAGCTCAAAGGCCTCTGTAAGAAACCACTTAAATGAACAGGAAAAACATCACCTGACCAACCCTATTGAGTTTAACATGAAGGTTATAATAAAAGTGATCTGCTTATGAGCCCAAAATCACACGTTCTGAGAGCATTTCAAAGCCTTTCAGACATAACATTTACAATGATAAATGTGTGCCCAGCGTGACACCCCACCCAGTCACTGAAATAGTGGGGTTTTATAATGGCATTTAAAGAGCAAAACTATTTTGTTCCTTTCTGAAGTTCGGCTACCAGAACTTTTCTCTGTGGGGAGCAGACAGAGCTGCACAACTTCCAGCAGGTCAAGTCCACAGATGTTTGACTCCAGAACTCATGATTTTCCCCTTTCCTTTAGTATTTGGCATAATTTGGACAGAGTGGGTCGGACAAGGAGACGTGAAAACTGAATATATTCTAAATTTTTGTCACAAAACCAATAAACCCCACAACCAGCACCCAGAAGGAGCCATAAATACTTAGAGCAGACAAGGGGCTAATTTATTCCCCTGTCAGACTTGATGTGCCCAACAGAAACTGAGTCCACCAGGAAAGCCATGGGAGCAGGCAGGGCAGACACTGCCCACCTAGATGCACACCAAAAAGCACACCAGAGCGAAGTGCTGCACTTTTACACATTACACAGCAAAATCACAATGTACAGCATCAAAAAAGTTGGGGTGTAGCTCTGCACAACTCCAGCAGCCACAAGTTACTTTCTGTGGCTGTGAGCGTACTCATTCTACGGCAGGGAGAGACTATTCCTTCTTTATTCACTAAATGCGATGAAATCTATACAGAGAATTCTGTGCTCAGCCATCTAATAAAGGCTGACTCGCTCCTTTGTGCTGACCAGCATCAAACTGTAAAATCATGGACACAACTTCCCACACAAGCCAGGTATCACTGGGGGAAAGAGCTCAGCAAAGCCACTGATCATCCCAGCCCTTCCAATTAACAGGGTAATAATAGATAAGCACCTCTATGATGATAGAGGTGCTGCTCACAGCATAACCACCAGATAGACCTTTCTAAAATGCCCATGATTGGCTTTTACACTCATAATTTCTGTTCTATAATCTCCAAATCATGTACTTTGTCCCTTTTTCAGTGTTTTCTCCAAAGCAAAGTGACAGCGCTGCAGCTTGAAGACAGACTTTGAGACGGATTGGAGAATGCAATGAATTGACACAAAGCATGAAGCTCATGACAGGCTGACACGAGAACTGAAAGAAAACTCATTCACTGGAGAAGCAAAGAGGTGGACATCTGTACTTGAATTGAAAAAACTCAGACAAAATCTGACATGGTAAAACCTGGGGAACAAAAAGGGAGAGCACTCTGAAGGGTTTCAGGAGCTCCAGACACAAAGTCTGAACAAATGACATCAAAGAAACATCTTCTAACACAGTTGCTTTCTTTGGAGACTGAAAGGTTGACTGGGTGAGTTGTCTCTAAAGAACACTGAGGCCAAGGGGGACTGTTTGAAAACCACTTTAATATAAACACACCCAGTGTGTTCTAGGTTACCTTCATGGGGCTTGTGGCCAGGAATTTGAAACTGCTGACTTCCAGAATGCACCCAACTCCTCCTTGTCCAAGAGTACAGGCTCTCCATGATGTGTCTCAGCCAGGATACTGCCAACCTTGAGTACTGTGTGCAGATCTGAGCAGCACAATGTAAGGGAGATATTTAACTATTAGAGAGCATCCAAAGGAGGGCAACAAGGATGCTGAAGGGTCTGGAGGCCACATGAGGAGTGGCTGAGGGCACTTGGTCTGTTCAGCCTGGGGGAGACTGAGAGGAGACTCCATTGCAGTTACAGCTTCCTCGTGAGGGGAAGAGGAGGGGCAGACATTGATCTCTGCTCTGTGGCAACTGTGACCGGGAACAGCCTGAAGTTGTATCAGGGGAGGTTTAGGTTGAATACTAGAAAAGGTTTTTCACTCAGAGGGTGGTTGGGCACTGGACCAGGCTCCCCAGGGAAATGGTCACAGCACCAAATCTGGCAGATTTGGGACAAGAAGCATTTGGACAACACTCTCAGGCACTGGGTGTGACTCTTGGGGTATCCTGCAGAAGGCACAGAGCTGGACTCAATGATCCGTGTGGTTTCCTTCCCTGTGAAATTTCAGAGGAAGAAAACCCAGGTGCTGCTAGAAACAAGCTTGAACTCCACTCCCAAAGGCTAAGGCAGTTAAGCATCATCATGTTTGAGAACCAGCCCTTCTGCTTCAAAGTTGTGTGAGTTCTACTATAAAATACACATTCCTGCTGGGTTCAAGGGGAGCCTTGCACCAGTAAAGCTTTTCCACTTACCTCTATTGAAAAACCCCAGTTTTCATGCTGGGTGCCTGAAAATACCATCCAATCCACCTGATGGCAGCACTGGAGATCACTCACTACCCACATGGTGTCATTCCCAGATCTGAGTTCTCTTTGGGGAAATATGGGAACAGAGAAGTTTAAAAAGAAGGCACAGATGAGACAAAGTAATCTAACAGACCTGTTATTGAAAAACCCCAATTCTTAAAGGACAATAGCACAAATTATTCTAAAAGATATTGCTGAACTTACAAATACAATGATTGAAGTGGATGGTTTGAAGCAAAAGCCAACTTCAGTTCTCCTAATTACAGAGAGGAGCTCAGGCACTCCAGGCTTCAATTCTTTACCTCATTTCCAGCAGAAGAATCTGACAAAAGCAATGAATTACCAGGAAATGGGCTATTTACTTAACCAAATCAAACATATTAGACGGGCAGGAGGTCACCTGTAGCTCCAAGCTAGTATGTTTCTGTGGCAGGACACAGCATTTTGCAAAAAATTCTTCCTTGGCCTCTGTGTAGTATGTTTTTGGTGCTTGACCTTCAAAGCAGAAACAACCTTAGACTTTGGATTCCACAGACTTGTACCTAAGTCTCCACCCTACAGCATCCTTCCTCAATTGCCAAATTCAAGTGCCTTCTGTCAGGAATTACCCTTCCTGGAGAAGTTCTGACCAACTGCAATACTGAGAATTTTTGTTCCCTTAATTTGCACATAATCTAGAAAGGAAACGCTGAAGAGGCAAACAATAACCTCTGATATATAGCAGAAACAGCAGCAAAAAGGCATCACAAAGCCTCTGAAAAACACGTGTTGGCACATTATTAGAGAAAGAAGACAGAAGAATCACATCACACACAGCTCACCTTGACAAGGCTGACAATAAAATCAGTAAAACAAACAAAAAAAAGGAAGAAAGAAAAGTCAGAACAAGATAGCTTTGTTTTCTGATTATTCATTCTAAAAGTTCCATTGATTTTCTACTAACATATTAACTCCATAAGCACAAAGAAAAGCAGTTGGTGTAAGCAGAGAGAATTAAACCACTCAGAAGAGGGACCTACATGTTCCCTGCTGCAGCAGGAATTTCTCTTGGCACAAAGAATCCAGAAAATGGTGTCTTTCCCAGGATTTGGCAACCACTTAAAGGCTATTCCAAAATGACTGCAATTATATTTCCAATTTCAATTGTTGGCCTAGTCATCTCCTCATTGCAACTCTGCCACTAAAAGCATTTGGATTGTCTTAATATTGCCCAAAAGAAAAAAGAACCTGCAGCAAATTATGCAGTAGCTTCATGCCAGCCAAGAGGAGCCTGAATGATACTCGGTTAAGTAGCTGTTAAACTGTAACTATGCTACCTTTACAGAACTTTACAAAAATGCAGTATTTAAAGGACTACAAAAAAAGATTGTATTTTCCTCTCACTGAAGTATCAAAAGTAGAATGTTCTCTGCTGGAAATGAAACGGTGGGCGTTTGATGGCATATTTTAAATAGTATTCTTCTTTGTGCATGCAGTGTAATGCCACCCAAGGGGGAGATTAAAAAAAAAAGTCTGCAATTTTCAAGTCCATTTCAAAGTCATATTGAGGATGATGTGAAATTCAGGATAGGATTCTTGAGAAAAATCTCCCTGGAAAATGTGTCTGTACCTCAGGGAAGCTTTGGATTTGCTTCCCCACACTGGAAGGATGTTCTGTCTTTTGATATTTCAATGTTGTTTACTGTTTGCATCTAATTTTGGAATTATTCTGTGGTTTATTACAATGATGTACCTTTGACTAGCAATAAGGTACTTATTTCTCTTCTGCATCCTCCATGATTTCTAAAAATCCCTGGCTATTTGTCTTGAAATTTTACTGATAGTGAGGACAGAGCAGTTACTTTTGCAACAAGGGATTCATCCTGTTGACAGATATTACAGAGGTAACTGGCATTTATACATCCTGGCCCTGAGAAAAACAGGATTGTCCACTCCAGCCTGATAATTTTGAAACAGCTGCAAACAATATCATGCTTTAAGGTTTTAGGTAGTCATCAGCAGGTGTAGGAGGGAATACTCTCCTCAACAGACGCCTGGCTAAACAGGTTTTCTCCTTCCTTGGTGTTGCCTTCCCTAAAGCATTACAGACTGGCCACAGATGGATCTGGGGAAAGGGAAAGAATTTTCCTGAGCTCAGATTCTCTTCCTTAGCTGCCCAGGCAAGTGGATGTGTAGACTGAGATTCATCATCAAATCTGATGGCAGAATCTTCCCCTGGAAGGAGGAGCAGGGATGGCTCCGGCTTCACTGGCAGTGCATAACATATCTTGGTTATACAGGCAAACAAGCATCTGGATCTTGCAATCACATCCCACTTAACAAAAAGATTAAGAGTAGCAGCAATACCTTGATCCTTCCTGTTTTTCTTCCACGGCCACAACAATTTGTACTGCACAAGACTGAAATGTTTCAGTACCACACTGAGGTCACTAGATCTAATCTAGCAGAGCATCCAAGTGAAAGGAAAAGCAACCTCAGCCTATACTCAGGGTCCTTTCTTTTCCCTCCATATCCTAATTTTTTATTTTCACTAAAGTTTTGCCATACAGAAGTTAGACATGTCTCCTTACTTAAGTCTTCTGCATTGATTCTCCAAATCCCTCTGCTGAATTTGTCTCACCAAACACAAGGAAAGCTGTGACAACTAACTTGGACAAGAAACCCACAGTTTATATAGCTCAAAGCAGAGATCTTGGAAAATTATGAAACCATAGGAAGAAAAAAAAAGGTTTTGAATATTTTATGTTGATACTTACCACTCCACTGTTTTCAGATCAAAGAAAACAGTGACAGCAAAGCTCTTATATCTAACCCATGACACAGAGATGAGCCTCTCCACCAGCAAGGCACTGGCACAGCTGTGTCTCACTTCACTCTGCATCAAGTGGGTTTTGTTACTGGTATGAATAACAGACCCAAATCTGGCTGTACCTTGAGTCTGGTTTGTCCAGTTAAATGAAAATAAAAATGCATTTTGCACTACAGTAAGATGCCACAAGGCTGGGTTGCTTTTAAAAAAAAAACCAGAACAACTCAATAGCATCGTCCAAACGTGATGGATAGAGGCCACAGTCAGACTATTACTTTGCACTTTGATCAATGCAACTTTGCAAATTCCCTATGCCAACAATACTCTTTTAAACTGGTATTGGGTGAGATTATTAGAACAAAACCAGAAAATTATGATCACAGTTTATGTTCCTAGCTTTGGCAAATGATGGGCTAAGGTTTAGCAGTGTAATAAACTATAATCAATAACCTTGCCACTTCTGCAATAATGAAAAGTACTATATAGATTGTATCCACATTGCTTAGTCTAAAAATAAACACGTACAAATTAAACAGGATACATGATATATGTACACATGATTCATTTATGAAAAGCAATTATTTGTGCTGAGAATAGCAAAAGTCCAGTTTGGAGCTAATAAAATAATTAAGAAGAAAGACAAAACAACATAAGCTTAATTATTATTATTTTAACATGTTAAAAATACAGTCACATCAAAATAGGGTACACAGTTATAAAACTGTTGTAGATGAAATAAGAAAATAGTGTGTATATATTTTATATATAAAAATCTACAGTATTTACTAATGCTGATACATATTTTGGAGCCTCATGTTTGCACAAATAAATTGTACAGCTTCGTTATGAATTACAGAACCATCATTAAACACTGAGATTATTACATTTAGCCACAATATTATATACATACATTTCTATGCTGCTGTAAGCAATCAGAACTAAAGTAAGCCCAAGTCATATTTATCTCCACAATTTTAGTCTAGGATTTCAGTGTAGTGCTTGGCTACAGTTACTTCGCTGCAGTTTGCAATTTTTAAAATATAAAATTGCCCAGTTATTAAAAATTACATCAGACACATTATATACACAAAAAAAAATGTTTTGAAACATACTAAGTAAATGTTACTTCCATTTGTAAAAATTGTTTTACTTCTGTACCTTAAAACTTACAGAGCCAACCTGCAGCAATAATAGGCACTAAAGCTCATTCTTTAAAGGAAAAAAAAAAATACCCATTTCTATGTTTTCAGTTAACAAACCTTACAAAACAAAAGGGAACAGGACAACCTTGCAAACTGGTGTTGATACCAACGTTCAGTACTTCAGTATTAGAGAAATCTCTCTGTTCAGCACTCCAAGGACCTCTCCTGGCAAACCCTCCTCTGCCTCAGCTCTCGGTGAGAGGCCGAGCGAGCCCTGCACCTGCAGGACTCCATCCTACATGTGCCACTTCACCTGCTTTTAATTTCACCCCTAATTCACAGTCAAGGAAAGGAAAACACGAAGTAGAAAAGGCTGCAAACACTAATTAGAATTCCTTACATCAGCAGGAGTTTAAGGTTCCTGTTAACAACAGTCAGGGTCATTTTAGTGTAAAGCACCGCGCAGTGCAAGCCCGACAGCACAGCAGCACACGCCCCACCACAGACAGGAACCTGCCGGCAGTTCGGGGGGAAAAAGGGAAAAACACAAAGGAATCCACTCCACAAAGCTTAAGAGAAGGGACACTGCATACTCACACAGCTCAGGGAATATCAAGCCTGGAGCAACGCTCAAACTCCTGCTCAAACTCCTGCATGCACTTCACAGAGGTGTCAACGAGCTGTGCAATTCTCTGATACCTGTGAGATTTGGTCCTGCAACCAGTTTTAGTCTGCCAGCACAGCATGGCAAAAAGTGAAGGGTGCAGCACCATTTCTGTATATCTGGCATTAGTTTCACTGTGCTCCAGTCTTTTGCATATAGAACGACATTCTGAAGGTAGATCTGGGTGAGAAGGTACAAATTCTCCACTTTCGATGCACCTAAAAAACCCCCTAAACACTGCCCTGAATTTATGCACCATTTCTTAGTCAGATTAGAGAGACATTTTTGGCTTTCTGCTTTTGCCTGCCTGCTCCCTCCTGCTGAGGAAAATGACAAACAGTAGTCAAAGGAGAGGAAATTAACTCTCACTTATGATTAAATTAATAATCCCAAAGCATCTCTCCTGCCCAGAACAGATACTGGGATGCTGAGGCAGCTGTATAAAAATGACAGAAATTCCCATTCAAAATGAATGGCTTCTCAAATAAATTACAAAGAAAAATTAATATGAAATAAAAGTACTTCACGAGCTTCGCCCAATGTTAAATGCATTTAAATTTAAACACTTTAGCTCTTTTCTGCATGAGTTTGTGTACTGTGAGTGCACACTCACACAGGCACACACACACACATCTGTACAGTGCATTAACAACGTCAGTTAAAATAAAACTTTTCAGTGTGTTACAGGTTTTAGGCAGAAGGATTGTAACACAAGTTATTTAAAATGTAAGGAGCGACAACAGCATGAACCACATGGTGTATATGAGCTTATTGCTATGTCTATGTGCATTAGATCACTTCCAGTAGCTTCCATGCAAGTCCAAGAACTCCACCAGCTTTCAACCAAAGTCTAGAACATCTCTGAAATAGTGCCATTATTTTTGAACTCACATGAACCACCCACAATTCAGAGAACTGAAGTGGATACTACTAACACAGCACTGTTCAACTGGTTTTGGTTCTTGCCATTTTACTAAGCACAGCCAGACTCTCAGAGAAGCACAGATTCATGCATAGACAATCCATCAGTTCTGTTCCGATAGTGTTGGGCTTGAGCTGACGGGCTTGGATATTGGTACTGTGGGAAACCATTCTCTTCAAAGGCTGGGGAAGTCCTGTATCTCACTGGACTATCCACGGAAACAGCAGGGAGGCTGCGCTCTTGCAAAGGTGTTGGCTGAAAATGCTGGTGTTTCTGGAAATGATCCAAGTGGCCTTTGTTAAGGTCTTGGCTCCAGGGCTGCCGGTAGGGTTCGTGTCTGTAGGTGTAGGCGGCGTCCGGCCACTTTCTCTCCTCTGGTAAATAACCTGCTGGAGGGATTATGAACTTGACACCCGGGGAGGACCTTGAGTTGCTGGTGTAAGCATCAACAGGAGCGACTTCTATCTGAGCAGGGGCTGGTGGAAGAGGACTTTGGCGACTGGCAGGGTAGGAATTCATGTGCAGTTTATTTGGGGAATGATCTACTAACATGAAAGGAGCGTGTGGCCTTCCAGAGGTGCTGGGCCGACTCCCGTGGTAATGCAGAGGTGCAGAACTTGTATTGCCTATACTGGAAACATGCTTTGGAGAAGTCCCATAGTAAGTAGGGGGATTACTATAACCTGGCAGTGACTGTTTTACATTCAGTCCATGAGATGGACCATCAGATTGAGAAGCGTATTTTGGAGATCTGGGTTGTGAAATGAAGGTGTAATTATTGGGTATTTTTAATGGAGCTGGTACTTTTTCCATTTGCTTTCTTGGACTATTAGAAAATGCTACATGCCCAGGACTTTGTGGATGAGCTTTCTCAAGCATCTCTTCAACAAGATTCTCGTTCTCAGTTTCATCTTCTGAAACATTGTCATACTGAGATGCATTAGACCCTCGCTTACCCTCATCAGCATCCAAAACTCTCACCTTCTGCTTTACATTCAAAGGCTGCGTTTCTCCAGGACTTGGTGGTGGGCCCAAAACAGAATGGTTTACTGGCCTTCCTTTCACCTCCGCAGTGAGTTTCATTGTCTTTTCCATTATCTTGATATCAGACGGTTTATTCCACTTAGGTACAAATTCCCTTCTTGTATTGGAAGTAGCATTAGAATTTTGATTAGCAGCTGCATTATTGTATAGACTCGAGTTGTCTTGCTCTGTTGGTTGAGGCTTTTTTCTGGTATCAACCTCATTCTTAGGCAAACTGTTTTGTGTCTCTATTGGTCGAATCTTTTGCTGTTTTAAGGAAGGTTTGTTTTCCACAGAATTAATTCTTTTTCGGTCATTTGATGAACTTTCTGGTTCTTCTTCCATGGATGGTCTTCTCTCTGTCCTTCTTGCTGCTTGTGTACCAGTACTGTTCTGTCCATTAAGCAGTGGAGTGGAGTTAAGCACAGAAGGCGAAGGTCCTGACGGAATCTGCCCCAATGGCTTCTTTGGAAATTCATCTTCTTTACCTAAAACAAGAGCAGGAACAACATAAATTCACCTTTGTGCAGAAGCCTTCTTTGATCTGTTTGTCATGCAAGCACAAATAGCTAGAAATTAACTGGGCCTCTCTCTGGGTCACCATTCTGCTGAACACCTCGAAGGTTCTTCTGTACACTGACATCGAGCACAGATTTTCTTTAGCCTCTCATCCCAACCAGTTTTTCCTTCCTACATCTGATGCAATCTCACCAAGCTTTTGCTCTATCATGACCCCATTCTGGGCTGAAAACAACCCCATTTTCCTAGATGACATGTTGGTTACAGTACCTACTCTGTATGGAACCCTCCTCACACTGTTACATTAAGCAAACTACTTTGTCTGCTTTAAAAATTCTTCCCACTATCACTCTCCCAATCAATTGTTTTCCATTTATTCATCCTTTAATGCTCACCTCTAGCAAGCCACACCATCAGCTCCTCCCTCACATGCACAAAGTTCCCAGATGACATCTTTGAACTGTCTCTCACTTCAGTTTTTGGGTGAAGCTAATCATTAAGGTCTACACAATTACAACGTGGTTTCCCCTTCAACCCTTTCCTGCCTAGAAATTTCACCCTCAGTATTAAATTAAATTCACCCTCCAGTAAAAGGCTATATACTCAGAATATTTTTTTCAGTTCAGCTTTTTATCAATACAGAACAACTGACGCAACTGATACCAATACTGGCTACGTCATGGCTTCAATTGAGTGTTCCATGGACTGGTTTTGCAGGACACAAGGACATCATTTACAGGACAAGGACATGAATGGAAAGTTCTCCCAGACTGGAGCTCAACACATTGCAACAGCCAGTGGTAAACATCAACTGTGTGGGGACCCAGAGCAACCCACACTGACATACAGAAACAATAAAGAAGTGTTTCATGGCTGGATGCTGCCTACAGAACAAGTCACATCAAATTTTCTACTGCAATCCTCCTCCTTAGCAGTCAATGCCCTTCATAATCACAGCCAAAGTATTTTATCACATCTTATATACTTGCATATAACTTATTTTCTTAATCCATTACTTTCTCATTATAAGAAGAAAAGGTCATGCACTTCTCATTAAATGTATTCATCTAGATTTAAATCATTTGATGTTCAGCATAAAAAAAAAAAACACAGAAGCTTTAAAGTCAGCATTACCAAACAAGTTCTATTCACTATCTATTTATAAACAGAAGCTTTGTTGTAAGGAGGAAAAAAGAAATGGCTACCCTTGCTGAAATGTTATGCAAAATAAATTATATAAAATGGCTGTTGGTAAAACAATTTTGTCTAATCCCTGCTTCTTCCTAAGGCAAGGACTGCAGAATCTCTTCCTATCAGAGATCAGAGAGTTAGCACCTCACTTTCTAGCTATTTGTAATTTAAATTCTTTTTGTCTATAAGGGTTCACAGGAGTGAGTACACACTCTCCCTGACAAGTGCTGTAGTTACAACTGAGCTATGTTCATTTATACAAGCACGAGCAGGAGCTCAATCTTTGATGAGTGGTTCATGATACAGATACACGGAGGAAAGCCAGCAGCCAAGGTCACTGTTATTTGTTATAACAGAGTAACAAATTACCAGCATGGATCAGTTGCTATATAAACTAAAGGAAAACTCTGGGTTTGAGCCAGCCAGGCCATTGCAGGAGGACAGCAGACAAGAACACAATGGTGCCGTCAAACAAGACAACGAAATAAATGCACTTAATAGTAACAGCCTAGATTTGCCAAACAATTAAACTAGTGTTTTCTTGATTTTTCTTCCTAAGGGCCAAAGGTCATATGGAAACCTACCCTTTGCTTCAGAAATAACTTCAGAAGTCTCACTTCACATATAGCACACACAGTGGGGCCAGGCCTCAGCACTAGGCTCCACTGAGTGGCTCCTGGAATTACAAGTCTGATGTTTGGTCTCTTTCCATATGGGCCCTCACTGTGCCCAAATAAGATCTGGAACAGGGCTCTCAGACCTGCACCCCCCAGCAAGGGAGTGTTCCACCACTGGAAGAACAGATGAGGGGACAAAGGAAGGAGCTGCATGGATGCTATAAAAGAGGTGATTTAAGAGCTCTGCAATACACAGACTGCTGCACCATCCTCTCCAAAATTGTGCTTTAGTCTTTATGAATAGGAGTTCACTTTCTGAACTAGCTTCTGTTTGGCAAGAGGCATTGGCATAACTTAATTCCATCTGCATCCTCAAATACACTGTTCGGCAAAGCTGAAGATCTTGTCTCCTAAATAAAAGTGAATGTTGCACATAATAGATATTCCTGATGCTTAAACCATAGATTGCAGTAATTTCAGTCTTACTAATCGTGAAGGTGAAAATAGCATGAAGTCTGCATTAAGAAACAATACTTTGGTACATACAAAATACATACCAAAAACTTGCCATCTAAATCATACAGAACTAATCTTTGTGGGCTGCGGATCCATTTATAGCCTCCAGGAGATCCAAAGTAGTTATGGAATAGCAAAAGAAAACAGCTCTGCAACATGGTTAAATGGCTTAATTTCTGCCCTTGTATGAAAGGCATGTTTTAGATAAAGTGCTTACTTTCCTCCACACCTGAAGTTAAAATATTCTAGTCATATATACAAAAACCTGGAGACCAGTTCCTCTGGTAGCTGCAATGCTTCCTTCACTTGCCCAGGGTCATCAAAGGTAAGAACTGATTTATTTTCTCCCAGCTTTTACCCTAAGAAATTCCTACAGAGCAATAGGAGATCCTTTAAATATACTTGGTTGCACAATAAAGGTGGGGTTTGTGTGAGTTTTTTGGTTTTTAATTTCACACACTTAAGGTTTCCTAATTACCATTAAGCTCTAATAAACCCAAGTGAGAATACTGCAGACCTGCAGACATTTTTACACAGAAATATCAAGGCTGCTTTCTGTCACCTTTCCCTCCAATTTCAGGGTAAAGGAACACCCTACAACCAGGCATATGTGGGCTGCATGATCTAGGTGATGTATCCTGTAACATGAATCACAGCTGTAAAATGACTATCAGAGAAATGCCGGCAGTGAAATTGTTAGAACTCAACATTAATTCACATCCTGAGTAACAAGAAAGTGTTGCAAGACAACAGTTCATTTAGAAGAAAACCTCTGCATTTTAACAGCATGATACCGTGTTTATAGGCTGGTAACACCAGAGCTTAGTGCTGTCACGGAAAACAAAATACAGAACAATGAGAACAAGTGGAAGAAGGTTCAGCAGGGTAAAGAAAAAATACAGGTTGAATCTCAGCCCCAGGACTTCCACAAAATTTGGTTTAACTTGACCTTGGATGCAAACAAGTGGCACTGGTTGCTCAGTCACCAAGGTCTGCCTGTGGAACTAAGCAAGGCCACATTGCTGGAGGTGCAAACTCAGGAATCAAGGCTGCCAGAACAGGCCTTGTTCTGGCTCAAAGGTGCTCCAGCACTGATCACCTCCAGCCATACAAAAGCACTGGGAGGAAAGGAATTGTGTAAGGATCTCTGATGTTGCAGCAAAAAGACATCTTGCAAACCAATCACCTTCTAAAGGAAATTTTCTGAAACTGCAAAACGGCTACTTAATTCTAATTGAAGTGTACAGATCACACATAAATACCCATACACACATGCACAGAGTTGCCACTTCCAGTGAAACAAGAACTTAAAAACTCCTGAAGTTCCAAAAAAGTTAACAAAATAAACAAGTAGAGGATAACCAAATTACCACCATGCACATGACTACAATGGGAGACTCTTCAAACGCACAAAGGGCATGCCAAAACTGTGTTTGGGAATGCTTTAAGCAGTCCACTATCAGCAATAACAGCAACAAACCAAGAATGCTGCATGAAAGCATGCCAGCAAGAAAGAAAGCAAGCAAAAAGCTGAGGAAAAGAAACCATAATGTCAATGCAAACAGAAGAAACCAAGTCACAACAAACATCTCCACCTGAAGAAGTATACAAACAGCTCACCAGACAAGCATGCAAAAGCATCAGTTCCTTCAAGCCCCATTTCTTTGATCTATCATTTTCCCACTCCAAATCTGCCTAAAGCCTCATGCACAGCTCTCAACCACCTCCTTTACTACTTCAACTACACTCACTGTTCAAACTCCTCAAATTTGAGCACAAAGAAATTTTATTTGGATGTTTTGAAGGAAATTCAATTGAGTGTCTGTGTTGATGACCAAGATCTGAGTTAATTCACTGTCTGGACCTATTTGTCTCACTGAGAAATGGAGAAACTGCTGAATTCTACAAGAAGTACTTTTGGGACAAGTGCTTTTCTATACAATCTGTGACGTTTACATACAACAACTGAAAGCATTTTAAAACTAGAAGTTAAGAAAAAAGCTGTCTAGTTCAGCTGTGACTGTTTTGACCTGTGCCCTTTTGTCCTCTGAAGCGATCTGGGCAATGAGATTTTTCCCAAGTTGCCAGTACTCCTCTGAGATATGAGTATCTCTACTTTCATCCTTCTCTCCTTCCTTCCTTCAACGGAGTAGGTTTATAGACAGTTTAGTTACTGGCTTTTCCCAAAAACAAGCATTATAATAGCTTGTATCAGAGTTTACAGGGCAGGAACTATAGATTTTCTATTTTCCTTTAAAAGAAACGTAGTGATTTAGCTGGCTTCTATGCAGTATAGCATAAAATAAGCAAACAACAAAGGAAATAGGGTGAAAAATGGGTGAAGAAGGAGAGAATGGAAGTAGAGGAAGACAATTTAAGCAAAACAAGAACAATCAGGTGCTTGTTTGTAGTTGGCAAACATATTCCCTGACATGAAAAGGAGCAAAGCAAATATGAGCAGGTCTGACTGTTCCCCAAAAGATAAGAAATACAAGCCATATAAAAGAAAGTTTGCCTCTTGTCTTCCCCCTGCTCAAACAAGCCTTGGCCACCACCCAGTGGAAGTCGATCTCCACTACAAGACTTTTACAGATAATTGCTTCAGGAGGCACTAACAGCCTCGTGCATCGAGTAGCAGACATATAATTGGAGTAAAGTGCTTTAAGTGCTCTCTCCAGTGAATAACAGTCTAGTCCTTAATTTCAGCACCAGAATACATGCACTTTGACTCTTCTAACACAATTTTCAAGGATGGTAATGGTCATAAAAACAACTCTTAAAATGACATCTTGAAATTTTGTGTTTATTTTCGATCAGTGACATCCCATCTTCTTCAGTTTACAAGTCCAAGAGAACTTTAAAGAAATTTAAGTGCCTGCACTAGAAGCTCAAGCTGCTGTGTGAAAGTCAACCTCTGCTCCTCCTTCCTTTATATGCCATCACTGGCACAGCAGTTGCTCAATGAAATACAGCTGGACAACCTGAAGGGAGAACTAAAAGCACTGTATGCCTCTCTTGCAGCTGTGTCACTTTTATAGTACTGACAGGAAAAGGTATTTTATAGACATCTGCATTCAGATAAACAACAGAAATCTTAACAAATTTAGTTATTAGCCAGAAGATACAGGTGACCAGCTGCATGTCTGTAAGGTGCCCTTGCAAAAAAGAAATTTCTGAAATTAACCACTGCTTTACATTCCTAATTCCACATTTCTTCCAGAAAATATACTTCCTTGAAAAGTCAGTTTTAAACAGCAACATGAACAATCACGAAACAACAACTATCGGGATCACGTATTTAAAGATCATGCAAGTTCTAAACAGTAAAGATTTTTAAATGATGCAAAGCCAAAGTCTAAAACTGCTAAAGATATATACTAACTGTATTAGTATAACTCCACATATTATTTTAGTCCATAGTATTGTAGAGTAGTTGCATCACACAAACAAGGCAGAAAAAATAGTTTAGTTGATTAAAGCATGAAGTGCATTGTCTGAAATAGCTACTTGTGTATTCTTGAAGTACAAGAGAAAAATCCAAAACTCCTCTGAAACAAAACACAACCAAAAGAAAGACACCATCAGAAACAGGAAAGTCAAGCTGATTTACATATTTCTACTGTTTTGGCTGTCAAAATGCTCATTAACAGGAGAGAATAGACATTATTTAACAGATTACTGAGGTAGTATACATTTCTGCACTGTCGCTGATGACACTGTAAAATAGATCATTGAATAAAAGATACTGATAATATATTTAAAAACATGTAACTTCAAAGACAAATATCAGATAAACATTTTAAAATTTATGGCAATGCAAAATTCAAACTTTGCTAGTTTTCTCTGAATACAGAAAAGATTGGGAAAACTAGAAGAACTGCAGTTTAAAGTTAATCACAAGGACACAGGCAGATTCCAAATTTGCCAATATTGCTTTAAAATTAAGGTACAAGACCTTTATCTTTGATTTTAGGCCTTCAGCTGCTGCACAGTCTATTAAACTTTCAGTCATAAAATCCAACCCAGGACCTCTCTACCCACCCTTTTCAGGACCCTTATATTAAAACACAGGTGACAAACTGTCTCAAGAACAGACCTGAGGGGCTTCACACCTTGAACATGGGCCTGGCTGTCTTGTTTACAAAACACTGGATTAATAAACTATTTTCAGCAACATATTTTTAATATGGAACTTCCTCTGGTAAGCACTTCTGTTTATTAAAGTCAGACACTATAAAAATCTATCCATGTATAAATACTGTTTATTAAGCATTGCATTATTCATGTAGTCCTACAGGAAAAAAAAAAGTCACAGCACAGCTAGAAATTCTATCCCGTATCTTGTGAGCATTTACAGAATTTAGCTGCTGTATTAAATAACAGACAAGGAAAGAATTTGCATCAAGGAATTTTGGAAATCAATGGTGTATGCCAAGAAAATTCTTCTCATTATGGTCTTAACACCACCCTTGAATTAAGGAAGAGATTGTTGAATTTACATTGGCTCTGGCTCCAGGAGAATATGTAAAGTCACACAGATTCAGGTGAGAATGCTCTTCAAGAACCAGTCATGGTGTGGACATCCTTCATCACATTTCAGGCAATCCAGAGAATACCAAATGCCTTTTCTTCTTTTGGAGGCTGTGTCAGAGAGGTTCCTTCAAGGACAGTTTCTATGTCCAGCTGTCACAGCCTCCCTTCTCCAAGGTGTCAAGAAGCACAGCTCCTCATAAGAGAAGTGCTTATCACACAGCTCCCTGTCTCCAGAACCATGGGAATAAAGGGATGCCCATCCTGGGTTGTAGGAACAGCACTGGAATTTCAAACCACCCTCTGGATGTTGTAGTTGCTAAGTATGGGATACCCTGCACTGGTCAGCACTCAACTAGAAACCAGCACAGAAAGGAAGAAGAATCCATGGCCTTCTTTATGCAAAACAAGCCTGGTATTGGCAAAACAGCTCACTGGCATCCAAAGTTAGCAGGATCCCCTTAACACCCATGTCTTCTGGCTGGACATTTTAAGGGCTTTATCAGTGAGAAAATGTTGAACAAGTCCCTTCCTTCTCTGCTCTGAAGGGAACAAGGAGCTCCTTAATTCAGTGAGAGAAGCCATGGAGGAAGTGAGCCAGAGAAAGTTACATCAGGCATAAATAGACATCCACTTTAAAGTAACACAAAAGTTATTACCTCTTTTAATATCCTACTGCAGCTTACCCTACTAGGGCAGGAAAATCTATACAGCCTAACAAAGGATGCCAGATGGAAAATTCCACTGAGCTTAATTAGCTCACTGCTATTCCTGGATGACTGATACTGATGCAACTGCAAGATGAAGATTTTTTTTTTCTTTTTCCTAACACGCATTTTTACTTTAGTTCTTAAAGGTGTAATTTTCACTCAGTGAAAAAAAAAAAGTGCAGATAGGAAGCAGAGCTTTGATTTCAGCTGAGAAAATGAAAATAAACATTATTTTCTCAGGCTACAGTGAATACTTAAATGAGCAGGTTGGTATTTTTTGTGGCTGTACCACATATAACAGTTTCATATGGTTTAGATGAAATTAGAAGAAAAACAGTGACATTCAAAGTGGCAAAGAGAGCAGAGCCAGACATTTGCATGGGGGTTGCATGGCCAGGTTTTGGCTGCCTGTGGGTCCCACCCTAGGGAAGGGGAAGTGTGAAAGGAGTCCTCACCTTGGAGAAAGAAGCAGTAGAAACAATGTATGATGAACTGACCACAACCCTAATTCCCTGTTCCCTGTGCTGCTGGGAAGGAGGACGTAGGAAAAAAAATAGCAGCGAAGTTGAACTGAAGAAGGGAAGAGTGGGCCAAGTTTTTTATTAAGGTTTTATTTCTCACTATCCTGCTCTGATTTAATTGACAATAAATTCAGTTAATTTCCTCAAGTCACCTCTGTTCTGCCCATGATGCCAATTTGCTGAGTGATCTCTCCCTGTCCTTATCTTGATCCAGAAGTCTTGTTTTCTCTCCTCTGCCCAGCTGAGAAGGGCACCTGGTATCCTACCAGAATCAACCTGCCACAACACATGACAAAGCTGAGTATCTAGAGAATGTTCAGAACCTGAAAAAGAACACTGCTTGAAGACAGTGATTAATAAAACCAAAATTAAGAGAGTGCAGAAAATTTTAAAAAATAAACCCAAAGCCTTATGAAATTCATACGAAGAACAAATGAGGCAGTCTCTCAAACAAATCAGCTAGATTCCCAAGGATTAGGATGAAGGCATTCTATTTTTAGTTTGTGAAAGGTTAAATAATGTTCCCTTCCATCCCTAGCAAAAACATACAGAAAGACTTGTCCAGGTTAATCTGAAATCAAAAAGGAAAAAGCTCAATTCCAGCACCAAAATACACTTCACTTTGGCTTTGCTCTTCCTGTTTTAAAATTAAATTAAACCTTCTCATTCATGTTCAGGGGAAAAAAAAACCCCAACACACAAAAGACATTTTGTTCCTGATTTTTCTTTAGCTACCAAAACTAAGAATCAACGTGGCCCAAAACATTTAGCACGCTGTCAGCTCACTGCATCAGAAGTTACACCTAAGTGTGCACGGTGTGAAACCAAACAACTGCATCCCACTGCCAAAGTGTCTCAGGAAGAAGACACAGTCACCATTCCTTGCTGTTGGTATCCACAAGACTGAGTGAGTCTCACATTTTCTGTCACAAGGGGAGTGACTCTTATGTCACCTAAATCCTCCCTGAATTTTCTATGAAAATCCAGAGGATTCTCAAACAAACTTACACTTGAAGGCATTTTATGTTCTACCAAAACAAAGGCCTTAAAACAATTAAGTTAAGAACTGACTTTCTCCCTTCTGCATCAGGAAAATTTCCAGTAAACTCTGTATTTTCCACAGAAAATCTCAATATGACTTACATGGATGTGATTTTCTAGGCTGGAAGGCACATTACCTCCATCAAGCAGCAAACTACAAAAATCTTTCCCAATTCTTCCCCTACCACAGTTTCAAGTGGAACTTTTCACTGACGAAATTTACTTTACCACATCCATTAAAAAAAATCTATCAACTTGTTGGGATAACCCCCTCACTGTTCAAACATAAGCATGGAGAACTCTGTATTTAGGACTGAACAGACAGGACTCCCATGATCTATCTCCTTGTAACATGGTGGAATGGAACTGAGGCTAAAGGACACAGCTGCTGGTATTTGTCACCCACTGCACAAGACATCTGAGCTGAGGCAGCACCTGGCTGACGTGGAGGGATAAAGAGCAACTTGTTCTGAAGAGAAAGTCAAGACTGAAACTCAACTTGGGGAAAAAGGATGGAGAGATGGCAGAATGGGAATGCTGTGGTGAGAAAGGGGAAGCAACAGATGAAAAGGCAAGGGCAGAAAGTAGACTTAGACCTATTGTGGGTGGAAGAAATTCTGCTGGACAGATTGTCCAGAAATTCAGGAACAGGGTAAAATACAGGAATAAGGAGCAAGAGAAATGGAAACTCTGAGAAGAGCCAAAATAATAAACAAATATACAGAACATCTTTGTACTCCATAGGAACAGATCTGAAGAACCAGGTAAAACAGGTATTTACTTGTGATGAGGAGTTCTGACACAGCCCAATACTGCATGCAATAAATAATGTCAACAAAACCAGAAAAATGAAGTTCATTAATGAAAGAACAAATTATCACAACAATGCTACACAGGCAATCTTTATTCTGACACTTCTTAACTTCTGAAAGCTAACCATAGCAATTTAATAAAGTTACTTCATGGTAAATTCTGCCATGTTTGTAATTTTTTAAAAAATATTTTCTCACATACTTTTTTACAATTAGCAAGGATATAGTAAAAGGACTCTGAGTAATCACAAGAAAAATTCCAATTAAAGACTATGGAGATAGGGATAGAACAGAGAATAGAATCTTAAGAGAAAGAAGAGATTCTGATACATTCCATAAGTAAGGCCACAAGAAACAACATCTCTTATCTGCAACCAAAAAGCACAAAGGCTAAAAATAAATAATGACAACTATTCCATTAAACACCCAGCAAGTCTATCACTTGCAAAAAATTAAAAATCTGGATTAGACAAACAGAAGCTATTTGACCTGAAGTTTGGTCTATATCTAATCAATCTACAAAACAGTCTGGATTCTCAGACAATATAGTGTTTCAGACACTTTGAAACCTTGATATTTGATCCTCTGTCTGAAAGGTTTTATAAATTCAAGTTAATAAAATGACCAGAAAATGGTATTTTTCACAGTATTTTGCCATTACCTTAAAAACAGTAAACAAAACACCAAAAGATGAGGAAATTCATGAAAGGAAAAGTGGTGATTCTATACTGTAAAATATTTTTGGGTAAAAACTCCCCAAATCTATGCAGTGATGAAGAGGAAAGTATTTGCACAGTTTTCAACAGCATTAATTAACATTTTAAAAATTACCAATGTGTGAATAACTCCAAATATTTAACTCTGCATATGTGCAAGTTTCTTACCAGCTACTGGTAAATCCAGCTTTGCTCGTTTCAATTCTGATATAGAATTTTGGAGCTGCTCTATTACAAAGTCATCTTCATAGAAGAAATCCTTGGCTAAAGTCTCCTGCAGAAATTCTACAAGCTCTTCCATTTGTAATTTCATCAGATGCTCTATATAAGGAGAAAATATTACATTATACATTAAGATATCTTGATAATGAACACTCAAAAATGTACTTTAGTCATGAGGTGCTTTTGTTTTCAAAGTAGAATGAAAAACACTTGTTAATTAAGGAGATAACAGACTTCTACAACCAGAGATCTAAAAATACATTAAAAATTCACTTGCAAGTCACCATGGAAATCCTTTCTACACATTATTCTTTACTTAGGTCAGTGTTTCCCAAAAAACTAACTACAAGTCACCCTCCTTCAGCCTTCTCATGTCCAACAGCTTCAGGTCTTTATTTGTCAGCCTGCATCCTCAATTAACAACCACTGCTGTGGATCTGTACAACATACATCATCTCTCTTATAAGGAACTCTGAAAAGCAGAAAAACATTTCAAAAATTGCTATTTACAGTACCCTCATTCACAACTGAATTAACTCCCAATGAAATGATGATGGCAGTTCACACTTCAGAACCATCACTTCAGGCTCTCTGAAAATTCAGGTCGTATTTTGAAAGTCATTTTACAGTTATCAGATTATTTTTCTTTCCCATCTTACACAGCAGGAAGTCCTTGCTTGGACTGCAAGGCTATAACTGCATACCTGTGTCTCTTTTTTCATCATTTGTACATCATCAAAACTTTCAGATGTATCATTTCAATATGGAAACCATAAAAAATGTTTTGGTGCTGTAATAAAAAAGGCTCACAGCACGTATTCCACAATGACACTGAGTAGCTATACCATCCATGTTTTTGAGGGGAGACAAAAAATTGGAAAACAAATCAGAATCTGTCTCCTGCCAGCTTTTCTGCCAGCCCTTTCATCTCCTCTGTTGCTGTGAGGTTCTCTCAGTGTTTGATCATGGAGGAAGTTGCTGGGTACTTGCTAAGCAAGCAAATCCACACTCAGACTTTTTCCTGAGGTCTTCCCATTAAAAGAGTGGTGAATAATAAAAACAAAATCAAGTAGATATCTATTTGCAAATAAAGAAGAGAAACCAAAATGTCAAGCCTAATGATTTGCCTCTAAATGTTTAGCTTTCTCAAGTGCCATAATGCAGAAGGCAACCTTTTCCATTTTTCAAAGTTGTTTATGAGCAAACTAATGAAAACATCGAAGTGAGACAGTGAGGCAGCATCCCCACAGTTCAAAAAGGATAAACTAGCAAGGAAATTACAACATTGATGCTATGGGCCCCATACAGACCTCTGTATTTACACAGAGTCAAATGACTTCACTCAGAAAGCTGAAGTCCCACAGGAGGACTGTCTCAAAGCAGAGCTACAGTGTATCACCCTTAGAAATGTTCACATCTATTAGAATCCAACATCCACCCTCACAAGCTTTTTGGGTCCTTGGAACCTAGGATGCCAAGCCACTTTGGGGAACCAGGCATAGATGCTTTAGAAAGTTCTGTTCAAAACCTCAAATTTCAAAAGTGAAATTTTATTTCACCCAAAGTCAAGAGATGAAGCAGGAGGAGACACAGGCAGACTGGAGAAATTCTGGATTTTAATTACATTCTTGGACGAACAATGCTATAAAGTGACACAGACTGGTGATTCCTTGTTGCTGAGGTATTTGCTGGTAGATTTTCAGCATTTAGTGGCACAGTCTTGATCCTTTGTGTGCTTTTTTTGATTATTTTAAATCCTGTGGAAGCTAAGAAGCCATCTTCAGACCATGAAGCTACGACACCCTACTGTTTAATCAGTAATACAACTGACTTCGGGTCCAAATAACTTTCTTACTCTAATAAATACTTCTGTTTGACAATCACACTGCATTGGGCCCAGCTGAGATGGAGTTAATTTTCCCCACAGCTGCCCTCACAGTGCTGTGCTGTGCACTGGTGTCTGTAGAGGTCCATCTTGTTTTCTGCTTCCCCCAATCCTGCTGAGGAGGGGAGGGATAGAGCAGCGTGGTGGGCACCAGGATCCAGCCAAGATCAACCCACAACACACACATATTAATAAAGCAAAGATTTTTAACTTTTTGTGCATAAGGAATGAAAAATATCTGTCAGAAGCAGCATAAGGTACATGGGAAACTAAGATTTTCACACATTAAGGTCAAACTACAGAAAATTAGAACAAAACTAGCTGAACTTCTGTTTAAGTTTCAAATGTTTGACAGATTTCTTACTTCTGTGCAGTTTCAGAATTGTGTAAGACATAGCAGTGAGAATCCTCTCTCCTTCAAGTATGTAGATATCCCATATCCTGAGGCTTAATGTAAAGGGAGTCTGCAATGACAGAATCAGGCAATGCTGTGAAAACAGTCTGCCCCAAGCCACAATTAAAAACAGCAACAGAAAGAAAAACACACTCACACGATCAAGAAAACACTGGAAAAACCACTTGGTTGTGTAGAAGCTGGTGGGCATATCCTGGGAGTCCTGCAAACAACACAGAAGTTGAAAAATACTTTCAAAAATCCAAGTAATGCCTTGCACTGTCCATGAAAAAATATTTTCCCCTTGAGGCCAATGTACTCTATAGTAACCATAAAGAATTAATTAAACTATACAGGACACTGTTACTTCAATCCAACAGATGGAATTTCTGGGTTTTATAGCTTTTCTTCATCAATTTCACCATCTGAAGAACATGCACTTGGAGGTGCTGAAGTGTTAATACATCCTAGACTTTTATCATGTTCTGGGGACAGAGGTAGCAGAGGATAAAATCCTCTCTCAAGAAAATAAATCAATATTCTGGAGAAACCCAAGTTCAGGCACTAGATCCATTAAGTCTTTCATTTCTCTGTAGCAAGGATGATAATTCCTGCCCAAAGCTGAAAGGACTTCCTTACAAAAATACATATCCACCAGAAATGACTGGAAAACAACCAAATTCTTTGACCACTGGGCCTCCAACAGGATGTAGGCTGATAAGAAATTTTATTTCTTGATTAAGGAGCCTAATTTCCCCCAGAGCACAGATAATCCATGAGATATGACACCCATTCAAATATTGCTAAAGCTTCTCTGCAGCTTCACGCAGCTTCAAAATGCTTTGCACAGTTAGAGGAAACGCTGAAATAAAAGCTGAAAAGTTAAGAAATCCTGAATTTTAACTGTGGGATAACATCATATTCTATGCTTGCCAGATTCATCTTTTCAAAAAATCATGGACCAAATTCCAGAAGTTAGTTCTAGAAACACTGAAAAAGCAGTGGGCCAAATCCCTGTGGTTCATGTGCACGCTCTACTTTTGTCTTTCAGGAGTTAACATTGGCTCACTTTAGTGACACACTCACAGGAAGAGATGAGGAAAAAGATGTTGTTACAAGTGAGCATCTCTCACACCATCTTTTAAGAACTGGAGATGGAATCTGGCAGTACCAATGTACTGTAAAAAGGAAATTCTTGATGCCTACTGGAAGGGCCTTTTTCTCCCATTAGAAAAATAATTTACTTCTTCGAATAAATATAGCCAATATTAAAAAAAGGCGTATTATTTTCTATTTAAGAGTGTTAGAAGAGGTAAAACTCTCCATGTAGCTTCATGAAAACAGAAGTATTTTAAAAGTACCATTAACTCATCTTATAAAGGTTATTTTTTAAACAGAGATTAAAACTGGTTGGTCCTAAAGTCATCTCTGTCCAGAGAGCCACAAAGCTACACATACAAAAACCCCCTAATAAAATTCTCTAGCATCAGTTTGCTTATAGAACTTACACAAGGCCAATTGGAAGAACCACACATTGTCCTTAATTCAGAGGTCCAAAGTGAGACAGACACCCAAATTAATCACTCTTAGGATCCAATTTTATCATAACATTGTCAAGATGCACCATAACTTTGTCTATAATGAAAACAACAGCACTTCTGCCTCTTAAAACTTTGCTTTTTTTCCTGAGGTTTTAGTATTCTTGATCTAGTGAGTTCACCTGAACTGAAACAAGGTAGAAAGCTGCAAATTAGCATTGCTTGTATAGTGAAATAAATACTTACCATATGCTGCTTAAGTTTGGACAAAAATTTCTTCAGTATTTTGTCATGATGTTCCTGAAACCTCAATAGTTTTGGGAAACCAGGAATAAAAAAACCTAAGAAAAGAAGTTGACCATGTAACAGGTGTTTGTACTCTAAAATGACATTTAAAAAAGCCATTAAGGCTCCAGGAACATTATCCTTCTATAAGACCACTGGACCTTATGAACAGATATTCATAATAATATTTTGATGTCTCCATACAGATATGCACATAGTCCTGCCTAAATAGCTACAATCAATACATTCCCTTAGTGACTATTACTAGATCAGAATGACAAATGACAGCAGATCCATCAGTCCTACATTAGTCAAACCAATATAAGATCATGTGAAAACCACATTTATAATTATTCTTTAAAAGAAAACCAAAACAAAGAATCACAACCCTCACCCACTAAAACTGAAATTATAGCCCAGAAAATTCATGATAGAAGGGCATCTACTACAACTGTCTGCACTGAAGAAAAACAATAAAAAAACAAGAGGGAGATTCTAGCAAGACAAGTATGATTATATCCCGTAAGTAAAGACTGTGAGGTCACACAACTGAAACAAGGGGCATTAAAAAATCTAATTGTTGGAGTGATTACACATGGAAAAGGAAAACTCTAAGGCCCCCTTCAGATGAGGTATCAGCAGAGTTAAAGTTACAAAAAAACTGCAATAGATTTTAAATACTATGAAAACTAGAAGAACAAGTATAGACTCATAGTAGCCATGCAACTTGAAAAAAAAAAAAGAAAAAAAGAAAAAAAAGAAGAAAAAGAGAAGAACAAAAAGAAGAAAATGAATGACTGAAGTCCCACACCAAAAAGCAAAGTCTTTCTAGTTACCAACTGTGCAATTCAGTGCACAGTCACTAAGACACAAGATTTACTACCTCAGATTCACACAGGTTTATTATTTCATAGATACAAATGCAAATTCTACAAAACTTAAATGTCAGGCTGCATATTAGGAAATTTCAGTAACACAGGCAAGGCATTTGGTTTTTTTCTTACTGTAAACAGTGACTACATCAAAGCTAATTAGCCATCAACAATAACAATAAGGGTTCTTTTTCCATGGAAGGTTGCTCTTTCACATTTACATACACCAACTCATTGTCTTGAATTTTTAAGACTATAGAAAGATCAATGGAAAGAGCTTCCAAAAAAGCAGATAATTTTCAGAGTCAGATGTCTGTATTTTATCATTTAGAAACTTCACATCATCCATACAATATGAAATGCCAGAGAAGCCAAATTCATCTCTTGATTTCAAGTAGTTTTATACTAGAAATTAGTCTGGCTAATGGGCTGCACCCAAAATGTGTTCCAGGTGGCCGTATCAGATGTAAAAGTGAAAAAAAAACATGAAAAACCTTGTCTGTGGGGAGGAGCTTTTAGCCAACCTCATCTTGCCAATGAGATTCTAATTGAATTACTTAGCTCACCTCCATGATTTCCATAGGGAGATGCCCATTACAGAGAACTACCTGATGGTCAGTGGCAGCAAGTGCAACTCTAGAAGTTTTTCTTCATGGATATTGACAAATTGGAATTGAAATTACTTAAGCTTTGAAGAGTTGACAAATAGTGCTTTAAGCTACTTTCCCCAAAGAAGAACACAGAAAGTGCAAACTGTAATATGGCATCAGTTAAGCCAGTTTTAAAGTTTCCTTTCCAGAATCTACAGTGATATTTACAGATGCACAGTGACATTTAAAACAGATACATTCGAGGAGTCACAGGAAATCCAGGTTGGACAGGACTTCTGGAGACTATCCAGTCCAACCTGTTGAAAGCAGAACCTTAGACTAGTTGGCAACATTTAATAAATGATAAACTGGGAATGTAGGAGTTATAATTAAAGTTTTATCAACCCATCTATAAATGCAAACTTGCCTAACAGGCACTGCCAAGACAGTTTCAGTGTGTATAACAAGGCTGTGGCACAATGGTTCATATGCCCTGTGGAGAAGCTCATCAAGCCTTGGGCTACTCAAAGCTCCCTCCTTCCCTCTCACATCCCTTGCAGGTGTGTGACAGGAATAAAGGAGGGAAGGAGGAAGGTCTGCAACATCTCAGGCAATGCATCTGCCTGTGTTTATCCTCTTGTTTATCATGCACACGATTTGGTAAATAAGAAGCTGATTTTGACTTACTTACTTACTGCCAAAATATCCAGAATTTTCTGTGAGCTTTGAGGAGCTCAGTATTCTACATGGCTGCAGTTGTACAGGTTTGGATTATTATTAAATCAATGGATTTTTTTAAAAGATGCCTTTATTCTGTGTTATAATTGTGTAAAGCTCCAAGAAAATCTTTTGACATTTGATGAATTTAAAATTTCAGTTATGACACTGACATCAGATCACACTTTTTTTCCCCCTCCTCCTGAGTCAGTAGCTTTGCAGAACTGTAAACAGCAAAATAACAAACTATCCCTCTGTTTTGGGGGTAGAGAACATCCAGGAACAATGAAAAGATTGGCAAGGAAGACATCACAGAATGACAAATACTTCAGCAGGGAAAACCAGCTAGAACTTGTTGGAAATATGCTAAATAGCCCAAGTTCTGGATGGCATTTACTTTTGCAGGTTTCCAAGAACCACAGCTTTTTTGAATCACCAGAACTGTAACATCACAAAGGTTTTGGAATTCCTGGACTTGTTCCATACCAATAGCCATGGAATATGCATAGATCATACTAAATCTGGCATGGAAAGAGAGAATTACCAATAACATAAGAACAACAACACCATGAGATCAGGAAATTCTGTGTGAGGTAGAGATAAAACTGAGAAGCCTGAAGTTCATGTCCAGACACAAGTCCATTTTTTACTGCAGATTCCTGTCCTGCTAAACGATAGCACAGCTGCAATATTATTTAACACATTCTGTATTAGGTTTCCACTACTATTTTATTACTATACAGATGTCTACATAACCAGTTTTCAATTGGTTACATTCCCTGAGAGAATAAGAGAAGAGGAAACCATCTGATTTTCATTAAGAACTATTTGAAAGATATCAAATATAAAAACCATTATTCTCTCTTATGGATGAGAGCTCCAGTAACATCCAATACCTCCCCCAAGTATAAAGCTCCCATTATGTTTTATTTTGGACCAATCAGAACAGAATAGTTTCATTTTCAAATAATTTACAGCTCAAATAGGAGAGGTTGAAACCTAAATACACTGACATGAAACTCCATACCGTGCATAGCGTGCTTGGGACCAGAGAGAAGCTTCACCAAGGCCCAGAAGGCATCTTCTTCATTCATGTACATCAGGAGTAAAGCTGTGATCTGGCTCATTCCCTGACAGTATCCTACTTCCTGAAAATCATACAGTGGAAATGTTAAAATGCTGGCAACAAAAGCCTCATGGCCATGAGCTTTTAGCTTTTCCTTGAGTTGGTGGAGGAAAGGTGATGTCTGTCCTGATGGCAAAGCTCCCCACCAAACAGACTTCATATTTAATCATTAAAAATATTGATTGATAGAAGGGATGATGCACAACCCTCCAACTGAAAAGTAACCTGGAAGTATTGACAGCTCATTAGAACTCAGTGCTGATGAACAAAATCCTTGCTCAGTACTAATATTTTCAAGTTACTGTATCATATTTTGTCAAATGGATGCATTTCTCATTTAGTTGCAATTTTTAGGGTTTTATTGATTTCTCATTTAGTTGCAATTTTTAGGGTTTTATGGAGGGTGAAAGTATCTGGCTTTTTTCTGGTTTACAGTCAGGGCACCATCTGATAAGCACAGGATTTTTCAAGAGTGATCTGTAACTATAAACTTGTTCAAGTTTAGCAGCCCAACAGCAAGCAATTGTAATAAACCCAAAGAAAAAATTTATTGTTCCAAAACTGAACTTGAGTACTTCCTCTGCTATTAATTTCGAATTTTATGGCAGGAACCAGCTGCCACTGTTATTCAGCTGCAAAGATAACCCCATCAATAAAGTATTTGTAAGGACAATTACTTAATTGTTATGTAAGTTTTTTCAGGTTTACAAGTTCTTAGCACAACTTTGTTCCAGAGATAAAACCAAAGCATAAGAACTGCTACACATTAAGAGGAAAAATACAACAACAGAAGTGCAAAATAAAAACTTCACTATAATAGTCTCATCATTACACTTTGATGATTGATTTTAAACATATTTATTCATGCAACTTGAAAATACCAGTCCAGTGTTTTATAGGAGGTATAAAAGGTCAGACAGAAAGGTTATATTTCCTAGAACTTTGAACAAATCCAAACAAACCAGTACTTAATTCAAGTAACTGCTTTAATTTCTCTTTCCTCTTCTAAAGTTAACATATTTTATATTGACTTCTAGGGAGTTGTTGATGGATATAAAATGGAAGATGTAGAGAAATTCTCAAAATGGAATGAAGGGACAGTGCATTAAAACCACAGTTAAATGTGGACATGAAGGCATTTCTTTTTCTTCTCTTTTTAGCATACAGCCAAAAGACATTACAAAATACATAAGTTTCTAACCCTTATGATACAGTCTGGAAACCCCACTCTAATAAATCCCCATTCAGGACTGCAGCCAAGACCAAGGGCTTATCTAAAGAAGATGCAACCTTTGAAACTAATTTCAAATTTTTAGAACCTTTCAGGTTATGAAATACACCTGTGGACTCCAACATGCACCTTTCTGCAGTATTTGCCTCCCCATCATTCAAATGAAAGTGAGCCAGATAATATAATGGGGGAAAATATCAGTCACATAACACTCCAGCACAACATAAATTCATTATCCTTATTAGTCACAATCCTTGGCTTCAGCCAAACTGTAAGCATGGCTCAATCTGTCCAACAAAACTCATAATTCAGATGCTTTATTTTAACTTCCGCTCAATATATGTCAATAAATAATTTATTTCTATGTGCTTCCAAAGGTCTCTGAAATGGTTTTTGGCTTTTTTAGGGAGAGGGAGATTCAAGTTATTATCTTACAGCACTTTCAGAGAAACCAGATTTAAGTGTGAAGAAAGAAGAAACACAGCTTACCGTATTATATATGGAATATGCAGCTAAAACATGGAACAAAGATTGTTGCCTGGAGAAATAAGAGCAGAAAATGAAAAAAAGACAGCATTATCTTTAGTGAAAACAGAAAAACATAGAAGTAGTGAACTAGATTTTGGAAACATGTTTTCCCAATTTAACTTGTCTAGCACTAAAGAACAGGATAAACCACACTTCACAAGGGTAAGTGCTTCTGATTTCAAGCCTATTTTGTAATTAGCACTGCTACAATGTTTTATATGTTGAAATGTTTCAAAAAGTATCAATATACTTTAGAAGAGAGTCGAGGCACATCATCATTTTTACAGACAGGTAAAGTGCAACATTGCATGGGTGACATTTCAAACTCTGATTTATTCTGAATGCCAAAATTTAAACTCCCCAAACCTGATTTCTGTGCTTGCAGAACACTAACAGCTGTTATTGATTCCAAAGAGAGATGCAGAAGTGAAGATGTGAAATACACAAAGCAGCCACAAAGGTGTCTTAATCTTGGCACCAAATTAAAGTCTGCTCTAGTGACTGCTACTGTCAAACTGAAGAAAAACAATATTAACTCTGGCTCAGCATCCTGTGCTCACCCCTCTGTTGATCTCTGGGTACTTCAGAGCTGGAATTGCAAAGAGCTTTGTAGAGGTCCCTTGCTTTCTGTAAAACAGTCTAACACTTGAGAAGATAGCCAGACAAAAAACCCAAACAACACCAAAGCAGCCAGCACAACTCTGCTCTTTCCAAGCTGTATACGAAAATAATGGTGGAGAGCCCTCAAAATCAACTTTTAAACTCACAGCTACTTTTTGTCACCTGTTCAGGAGAGAATCTGGATACCTGAATGCTTACTTTCACCTACAAGTAAAACTGCTAAAGTTTAACAGCAGAGTTTTGCATATTGTCCTTTTTCTGTCCAGTGAAATTTTCTCCCTGTTACTAATCAATGAATGGAAAGAGAGATTAGCAGGCTAAAAAAAAAAGAAAGCATAAGACAGAAGGTGCTTATTTTCTTTTGGGAAGATGATTTATACTTGGAGAATTTTATCAAAACATCTGCATTGTGGCATTTTGGTTTATCCTCTTGCAGAACTGAAGTTCAGTCATTCTTCAGTAACCAAAGAAAAGTGTAACAAGGTACCAGACATGAGGCTGGAGCCTCATTTTACAGTGACAAACTAACATGTCCCCAGTGCACACAGGAACCTCCTGCACCCTCAGCTGACCATATGAAACTGAGGTAGGAGCTCAATCTCATTCACAGTGCTATACACAGAATAATGGTGATTTCAGTATTATTTACACTAGATGGAAGCACTGAAGACCTGTTAAAGAATGAACCTTCAAAGACACACAGTCTACTTAAAAGTCAAACAAACAATTGACTTACCCAGGGGACTTTACTTCATTGCTATGTGAAATGATTTCTGAATTTTTCATTCAGGCATTGCTGGAAATGCATAATATATGTACAGTAATTCCAAGATCTGTTCCAAGTGTGAAATTGCTTTAGGCAGCCAAAGGCTTTCCTGTGGACTCTGAGGGCATGGCTACAACAGCCACAGGGACTAGAGCTGGCTCTGCTTGTGTTAACCCCCAAGTGAGGAGGCAATGAGCTTCTGCTGACACCTGAAATGTGGGCACAGAAGGAAGAGAGGCCCGAGCAGCACAGGCACTGCCAGCCCTGCACAAATGGATCTGAACTGCACTGGCTTCACAGAACCATCTCAGCCTGGCAATCTCTGATCTGTGCTCCTTCCTTACAGCCATCAGAGAAATTCCCCTGATTTAGGATTTTTCCACAAAATATCTAGGATAATAATGTAAGAAAATATTTCTTTTATTATCACATTGAAGTCCACAGCTCTGAGTACCACTTTTTGAGAACAGCAGACTGCCACAAAATCTGCCTTGGCAAGAAGAGGAGATTAAAAACTGAACTAATACAGAGACAGAAGGGGAAAAATACCCTCTTCTTCTCAGCAGGGTGCTGATGCTGCAAGCAAGCAACAATACTGTTTGTATCCCCACTCCCTTCACTATTAAGCATTTTTAAAGATGACAGCTGCCTAATATTCCTCATCTAGTGGCAGCAAAAAATAACAAAAAACGTTCTGAAGAAATCCAGAAGCATTATGGCCTGGAGTTATAAATAATTAAATGCTCACATGCAAAAATACTGCTTTGTTTGGTTCTGAATTAGATACTGGGAGAAGAAGAATACAAAGAAGGCTACAATCTCTGGGAAGATGAAAGTTTACTCACTTTACACCATATCTGTCCCGAAACATGATGTGGTCTCTGTACGTCCGGTTCACATCGAGGTCAATTTGCCGAATATCTGGCGAAGACCCCCGTGCTTGACTCTTCAATTTCTGGGAGGAGGGGAAAGAACACAAGTTTAAAATTGTGAACTCTAAAAAAGCAGAAACCTGCCTGAGTGTACAGTTATATTGAATTAGTTGCCATCATGTGATTTAAAACAATACAGAATAGCAACTCACAAGATTAACTGTATTAACTTCCAAAATAAGCATATACATGGACAAATTCTATCAGTAAGAAACAGCCACAGAGCAAAGATGTAGAAAGACCAATCCCATAATACACTTTTTTTTGACATATCATTCACTACCCGTATTTAAGGCTGTTTCAGCATTTCAAATTTCTTATTGTCATTTCTCAGGCAGGTACAGAGCACTAGAGAAAGACAGAAAATTAATTTTGCTACTCAGGAAAAAGAACCTGAGATGCAAGTGCTCCAGACTAGGCTTTAAGCAAGTGATTTAGTGTGGTTTTCATACTTTTCCTGTCTTTTCCTCTAGCAGAAGTAATAGCTACATAGCTGCCAGTTATTATCTAAATATAGATAATGGACATTTCTCTAGTAATTTCCTCTGTCTTTCTGCTCTAATCTAATTTAGCTGTAGAATATGTCTACTTTAGCACTTGCTTTAGTGTTTTATAATTAAATCCATTTTTGTAATTGAATACTTATGAAACCTGCACAGGTTTAGACTGACACCTTATTTTTTGCACTTACAATAATTTTCTCTTGACTCTCATTCATTTATTCTCACTTCTGTCCGTAAAAGTTGAGTTTGCAAGACCCTGGATTCAATATGGTATTTTTAAAACATTACTTCTGACTATTAGAGAATACCACAGACAACCAAAAGGGGCAAAACTCTATGGACTCTGATTGCAAGAAAACAAGAGTAAAGTCAAAAATAATAATAACAAAGGGATAATAATAACATGCATCCAGTCTGTGGTACACAACCAGAAGCTTTAGACACACAAAGAATTACTTGTAAGTCAATGAACCAACACAACACCAACCACAATCTCAGCTATGTGCACCTTTCAGTACAATTTAAACTAAACACCCAGAATGATTTGTCCCCCAGACAGACAGAAAAGCAGCAAAGGGAAAATGTTTAGTTTTAAACACCTGAGATTTAATGGAATATAGAAAAGGAGCACCCTGAGCCCTTGCAATCACGGCAGCTTCACACGTGAGAGAACAGAAAGGTACCAACAGTTTGAGAGACAGGAAAGACAGAAGGTTAAGAACTGGTCTTTCCCCTGCAAAGAGAACTGAAAGAAGCTATTTGACCTACAATAAACATGTATTATCCTTCCAACTGTAAGGTGTGCAGTTTGTGACACTTGCAGTGAGCAGTGTTAATGTCATTTCAGGAAACAGAAAAATAGAGAGCAGCAATATGAGTATATCACAAATAAATCAGATAATGATGGAAGAAACTCTATTTCTGTATCTGAGCTACAAACATTTCTTTGTTTTGCACTGAGCATTAAATGACATTAATAGTTCCTGAATATTATTTCACCTATTTTTAAATGCTTCTAATTTTGCTTGGCATTCTTTCCTACAACCATATTATTCAGCATAACCTCTGTTTTACCTCCTTTGGATCTCCCACTAGTCTCATTGAGGAATTTAAACAAAATGTAATAGTCAGAAAAAGTAGCCTGTCAGACTAAAAAGCAAGAAATATGAGGAAAGTAACAGACACCAGAATTTAGATAACATCAATACCAACACCAATCTTCTTTCACAAGACTCATCTATTCAGACACAGTCTCAGCTCAGCTTTTGAATACATTGCCTTTTTCCTAGTTAAAACAAGCCATACAGTGCAATGTAATTTCTAATTTATTTTTTTAACACTGCACAACAGCAAAGGCTTAATAAAGCCTGTAGCTTTAGTATCTGATATTGTTAAATTAATATTAAGTAGAAATTCTACAAACTCACATTATAAAAGTCTTTCATTTCTTCTTTCATCTTAGGAACATCAAGCAACAAAGACCAGACTTGCCCTCTGAACTGCAGTGGGATCCCTTTATAAATTCTCCTATGAAACTGGAAAAAAAAGAAAACAAGGTAAAAATGGAGCACAACTTAGAGTGCTCTAAATAAAAGAACAGTGATGCACAACACCCTAAAGAGAAAAATGCAATTACACCAAGCCCCCCTAGGACAGGGATGACCAGCTGGGCATAAAGTGTTCAGTGTGTTTTGAGGAACGTGTCCAGCAATGTCACTTGGGACCTCCTGACAGAATCCAGAGGCACAGGGACAAAACAGACACACAGGCCAAACCTCCCAGGTGATGTTTTCAAGCCAGGACTTTTGCATGTAGGAAGGTCTATCAAAACTGTATCACCTTTGCTCATTAAATTTTGTAATTTAGATCCCAAAAATCAGATTCTTAGCAACATTCTATTTAAGGATAAGCCACAAATAACTCACTGTAATTACAGTCTATAAATAGAAATAGCAAAAAGCAAGCAGCAAAATCACAAAGCTTTAAAAATTATCAGTAAAAGCCCAAAAGCAGAACTGATTTTTGAATTCTTCTAAAACTGAGACAGTATCCTCAAATGTACACATGAAAGGAAAAACAAACTGTGAGATCACAAAAAACCAGAATGTGACATTTCTAAAGCTAACAGATCCCACATTCTATTTCTAAACTAATAATCAGTCTCCTACATGCATATTAAAACATTTGCAAAAAAAAAAACCAACAAAACAACAAAAGAATACAAAAAGGTGTTATCATCATTTGATGATGTATCTAAGACAAGGAAAATCGAAAAGACAACTCTGACACAGAAAATAAACCTTTCTGAAGTCATGTTTTTACCGTTTTAATGATTACACAGGGAGACAATTAGGTTTAAAAGAGAACAAACCACATACAATGGCTCTCCAATTTTTTCTTCATGTTTATCCTACAATGGAAGTTAGACCTTAAAAATTTCAGTTGACAAAGCTACCACTTCCTTTATGCATTTTTATAAAAGTTATGTTTGCAGTAAGAAATATTTTAAAAGCAATGTCCTCCTCAAAGACAGGATTGTTTTTCTTTTCACGTATTTCACATCTCCAGTTTTGGAAAATTAATGAACCCCTTGTTGCAGTATATTTCCAAACCTCCTGCCATTTGGAAAATATCAGCTCTTTAAAGGTGTCTTTAATGCCCGCAAGGATTTGTGTCTGGATTGCAGAATCTGTAACTCCTGCACAAGTATGGCTATGAGCTTCTTCCCTTGTTCCTTTTCCAAATGAAAAACATAAACTTGTATAAGATACAACAGCCATCCTGGAGGCTGTCCACAAAAAAAATGCTGTGCTTCATGAGGAAAACTTTGCTACATTAATACTAAGAATGCTAAGGCAGCAACACTTGCAGTGTGAGCACAGCTGTGCCAGTCCAGTTTCTCCTGTAAAAATGAAGAACAACATACAGAGCTCCAAAGCAGCTTTCTCTACAGATGGACACCCTGAGCTCAGGTCACACAGGATTTCAGTGTGTGTCAACCCAGATACAAGGGTACCTGCTTGTGGGAGAGAGGGAAATTTAGTGTTTTGAAAGCCAAACACACCCAACTGCAACGGAGTCATCCTAGGAAGAGATTAGCCTGTCTACTGGAAAGCAGAATGAGCCAAATTTGCAATATCTTTTCTGGAAATTTGGAAGAAAACTGTGGGGAAAAAAATACAGTGATCTATGTCCTCAGTGACAGGTAGTTTTATTCCTCAGACCCATGCCCGGCAACAGAGTACCTTCACAACAAACATTTTTGTCAGCTGCTTATATTTTTAACTCGTTTTCAAATGTATCCAAGAACAAAAGGTTATTAATGAAGACAACTGGTTGAAGAACAAATTCTCAAAACTACTGTTGTTGTATAAATTGTATTTTGGGAGAAGGTCAGGTGGATATAAAATGCCAGAAACAAGTCTTCATAATAATAGCTTCTTATCCAAACAGAATTAAAACAATTCAAAACATCCATCCAAAGTGTGGAGTTGTTAAGGGTTTTTTTGGCAAATAAAACTGAAGGAGAAGAACCTCCAGTTTCAGAGGGGTCCATGGCATTTACCATTTTCCCATCTTCTGCACTGCCTAGATTGAAACAGCCAAATGCTTGAAGAGTCCTTAAAGCAGTAAGTAAAAACAGACAGAGAACTGTGGAAGCATTTTTCACAGAAAAGTTTGAAAGTGAGTTGCAAATGTAACTTTTCAAAGAGCAGAAAGGACAGAGGGGTGAACAGTTTCACGAGCCCACCACAGCTATGCCAAAAATAAAAACAGGAGGAAAGCAAACATTTTTGTAGCTAAGTTCTGAATTGTTGCACTACCTGACAGAATAAACCCAAATAACATTCACAGCTTCTTGCAAACCATTTTAGATCTGTGTTCAGCTGACTCTGCTGTTCCATCCTTTTATTGAGGCAGAGAAAAAGCTCTCAGTCATCCCAAGTCATTACCAGATCCTGCCTACAGACTCAGCAGAACACAAGACCAAAGACTTTCACTATCTGATACAGAAGAGAGAAATGTCACACAGTCATGGCACAGGCTCCACTGCACAAACAAGAACATGGAAACCAGTGGGAAAAATTTCATACACAATGGAAAACTGAGAGGAATGCCTGATACATCAAGAGGGTTGTGCTGCCATCCAGAGAGATGTTAACAAACTGCAGAAATAGGCTGCTAGGAACCTCACAGAGCTCAACAAGGAGAGGTGCAAAGCCCTACACCTGGGAAGGAACAGCTCTAGGCACCAGAACATTCTGAGGGTCACCAGTCAGAAAACAGCTCAAAAGAAAAGGACCTGGGGGTCCTGGTGGACACCAAATTGAGCAGGAGCCAGGGCAGTGCCCTTGAAACAAAGATGATCAATGGTATCCTGGGCTGCATCAGACAAAAAAATTCCCAGAATGTTGAGGGAGGTGATCCTTTCCCTCTGCTCAGCAATGGTGAGTCCAGTTCTGGGCTGCTCAACACAACACAGACATGGACACATTGCAAAGGGCTACAGAGATGATGAGACCTGACCACCTCTGCCATGAGGAGAGGCTGACAGGGCTGGGACTGCTCAGTTGGCAGCAAAGAAGGCTCAGGGGGATCTTATCAATTTGTCTTTTGCACCATCCTGAAGGGAAAGTGCAAAAGGTACAGCCAGGCTCTGTTCAGTGGTGCCCAGTCACACAACCAGAGGCAACGGGCACAAACTGAAACACCGGAGATTCCCTTTGAACATCAGGAAACATTTTCTCACTGTGAGGGTGACAGAGCACTGGTACAGGTCACCAAGGCAGGTTGTGGTGTCTCCAACCTTGGAAATCTCAAAACCCATCAGGACATGGCCATGGGCAGCTGTAGGTGGCCCTGTTTGAGCAGGGGGCTGGACCAGGTGACCTCCAGAGGCCCCTTCCAACCCCAACCTTTCCATGACCCTGTGCAATGGTGCAGTTTTGTGAAAATGACACAGCTGTGCTGCATCTTGGGGAGTAGGGGGGGAACTCACACACACTCCACTGCAAAATTCATTTCTGATAATCATGCAGACACCAAACAGTTAAAGAAAATATAAATGAGTACACTGATTATTAGCTAGCTGAATGCCTTTACCATAAGCACCATGCTAGTGCCCTCTGCTGTCTTCTATGTCCTTATGTAATACCAGAATAAAAATCTGCTGAGAAATGCTGCTTGTATCTATATACTTGCTCATCTACTTTTCTGCTCTCTCCAAATTAATAATTAAAACAGAAAGTAGAAAATTTAGTAAGTTACTTTTTTCTTCTGCTTCTAGGAAGATGAAATACTGAGTTAATTTTAAATAATTTGTGAAGATTAAGATAATGGCTCAAAACAAAACACAAATATATAAACTCAGAGTTCAGATAAAAACACACATCTATAAAAACATTCATTCAAAGAATGGGGTTATGGGATCTGGGATGTTTCCATCAGCACAGGACATAGAAAAAAGAAGGTAATCCTTGATACATATAATTATATAAACACAGGATACATAAAAATACAGGTTTAAATTCTGTAGCACATCTAAGCTGATATTCAGCCAAGGACAGCAGTCAAACTCTTGCAATTATTAATAAGATTGTTGATCCTGAAGTGGGTAGGAGAAACTGACACTAAATGAGGCCCTATCACCTGGGAATTCAAAGGAGCTTTTCATGTAAAAACAAATTGGACCTATAAATACACTGAATATACAGAATGAACCAAAACCCTTATAAAGCAAGAAGACAAAAAAAAAAATTAGCTATCACCTCAATGAAGGCCATCATGTCAAACATGCAAAAACACTTGGGAAACATCCAACCTCCCCTTCCTTGCCCGGCCCCCATCTGTCCAGCTCATAAACCCAACTGGTTTCTGGAAAAGAAATGAGGCCACTGTCACACAGCACTGGCCTGAAGAGTGGCAACTGGCACCATTGCTCCTGCAAGATATAAAGTTGGTTTGCTTGAAAATGAAACTTTCTCAGTTGTCAGGAAGAGCTGCACAAGTAGCAAAGGGTCTCTGCCATCTCAAAAAGAATCCGTGATGAGAAGCATAAGAATTAAAACCTGAAGTCTCACAAGAAAGTATATTTATAATGAAAAGAAAATATATTTATAAAGGCTGCTGCCTTTAGAGGTTCTTCAGCTTCTGTGGGTTGCATAAAAGGAAGAAAAAGTACAAATAGAAGAGTTGCTCCATCTCATTCAAAAATCTCAGGATTGCAAAGAGGGTTCTTCATTAAGGCTCTGTGTTCAGACTCCAAACGAACTGGAGACTTGATTATTATACTGTGTGTGAATGCCAGAACAGCTGGAAATGGCAGCTACCCTGATTGTTTCTCTTCTTCCTTTCCCCTTCAATTTAGGCAACTTCAATCACAGCTAGATGAAGGCAGACAGGGAAAGACAGAAATACTTTGGTGGAAATACTCAAATGGGAATACAACACATAACAGTTTTATTTAATCTTTCCTGAAAGTTATGATCATACCAAGCCAGGAAGGATTTACTATCTGTGGGTGGTTGATTGTACCCTGAACTACTAAGCAGTAGAATACAAATAGGAAATAAAAGCACAAACTAGAGAAGAACCACACTGAAACACAAACTTTGCTGCTCTGTGACACTTCCTGCATAAGAAATGACTGATGGGGAGATGAAAGCTTTATTTTGACAAATATCAATCCAGCAAAGACACAAGGGCAGTTACACACTTCAGAGTGGTATCTGTAAGAAACATGACAGCTCCACTGAAAGAGATGCCTAAATAACCACAGAGGAATCAAGGAGTTTTATATACACAAAGAGCAAGTCAGACAAAAGCACCAGGAGGCCCTTATGAATGAACAGGAGTGCCAGGACAATCTCAAACAGAAAAAGGAAGCTTACAAAGGGGAAGCAAGGACAGGCAGTTTGGAGGAATACAGAGGGACTGTCTGAGCAGCCAGGGATCAGGTTAGAGGGCTGAAGCCCTGGCGAGATCAAATCTGGCAGGGACATAAAGGCAACAAGAAAACCTCCCACATAAGAAGAAATTCTTTCCTGTGAGGGTGGTGAGACCCAGGCACAGGTTCCCAGAGAAGCTGTGGCTGCCCCATCCCTGGAAGTGTCCAAGGCCAGGTTGGATGGAGCACTGAGGAAGGTGTTCTAGTGGAAGGGGGCTGGAACTCTATGATCAATAAGGCCCCTTCCAGCCCAGGCCATTCTATGACTCTGTGATTCTACACTGTCATGGAGCTGTACATGGGCTCACTTTATTATGTCATACTTCACTATCCCTAAACTATTGCCCAAATATGGTAGAGCCTGGCACATTTCTGGTCTCAATATGACAATTCTTCCATCTTTCCCCAGTCCCTTATGGTCACACATTCCTAATCTCTATTCCCCATCCCATCTTTTCTACAAGGTTTAGCACAAGAGTTCTAATGGGAAAACAGTGTGAAGTTCAGAGGCCTCATCTATTTCTTGAGATCTTCCTCAGCAGTCAAGACCAGGAAAAGACGTAAAGTGAAGCATCTCAAATGCACATACACACATCCACCCACCAGTGTGTTAATGTTTTCTCATTAATTCCCTTAGTGAAGTTATGACAGGAAAAACAAGTAGAGGCAGCCTATAGGCAGCTCTGCAAGAATATTGAATGAAAACTGTAGTCTGCAATTAAGCATATGACAATTTGGGATAATGGAATCAAATATATGGATTCATTTACAGTATGTGTACAGCATGAATAGATTCCTTCAAGGCAAAGCTCTCTTAGCTGTATATTTTGAAGGCTTATCACAAACAGGCTGTCCAAAGTCCTGTATTTTGTCCATATATGTTGTATACCTGGGACCATCCTCTTCTCTGAGTCTCCCTTCCTACCTATTTAAGAGCACAAGCGTGTCTCAAATACGCCATTTTTCAAAACCAAGCCATCACTACAATTATAATCTATAATCCTACACCATTATTACTGTTGTTGTTGCTGCAATGTTCCCTTCAGTGCTGTTTCTAAAGAACACTCATTACAGGAGCAGCCTGACTGCACAGAAACCATGGCAGTGTCAGGTGATGTGAGTCTTGTAACAAATACATATGCTGCTCATTTTCTTTAGCAATTTGCTCCTCTAGCATTAACCACTTTATCCAGTCAAGTGAAGACAGGAAACAAGAGTCAGGAACTGTTCCTGCAACTACTCCTTCCATGCCTCAAGAATGTGAGCTTGGAAAGCTGGTGCATTCTTCCAACACACTTCCAGATAAAAATTGTCTTTAACTGTGAGTTTTGCACAACTCTGAGAACATGGTCAAGCTTCCCATAAAGAGCAGTGACAAATCATGTCTGGCTTTCCACTGAATACTCAGAAGGAGGAGGTGGTTGATTCTTTATTCTGCATCTTCTGGTTCACTTACCACATAAGATGTGAGAAAGAATAAGGAAAACACCCTTGTTTTTTAAATCTCATGTGCTTCACTAGAGTTCAACAATGAGTGAAAATTTTTCCTAGCCTCAAGCAAAGTTCATCCCTTTATGAACATATTGAATTATTCCAGTCACTATTTATAGTTCAGCCTATAATTTGTTACATGAACTGAAACTCTCTCTGCTCAGCTGATCTGCTAGACCTTCTGCATGCCTGGTGAAGAGAGGATTATTTAAGTCAGTGTCTCATGGACTGTTGTCACCAATGGCTGAAGAGCACAACCACTGCTGCTCAGATGGCACGTGGTTATTGTGTTACCAGAAACGTCATATTTAACATTCTCTTTGCAAACAAAGTAGCTGTTACAGAGTTTTTTTACTGCCCTCTGACTTGGGAACATATTTGTTTTAAAATCTCTTCACTGTCAGATTTACAAAACAAAGTCATAAGTGTTAAGACCCCTAGTTTCTCCTCCCAGAAAAAATGGCAGGACAGAAAGTAGGATTATAAAAAAAACTTTGGGAACAAATAATTGTTTTTCATGCATTCACATCATATTTTAAGGAAATGGACTTTCTAGGTTCTGAGCTGTACCCTGAAAGAGATTAACCACTGGCTTTGGTTTTTACCAAAAAAGCTACAATCCCAAAAAGAGAGGTAGTGAGCAGACAGGATGAGCAGGGGACATGCCCAGTATCTTTCCCCCTCTACTCTACTTGTAGCACCTCAGCTTTCTACTCACCAGGCTATCAAATATTGTGGTCTGAATCCCTCTCTCCTAAGATCTCAACTTTGCATAGATCATCTACTTGAGCAGAAGGCCATTAAGGGAGTAAGGCCATGCCAGGCCAGCCATCAGGGCAGGAACCTGGAATGTGTAACAGCTCTCCTTGGTCCTCTGCCCAGTACAGCTGGATCAGCGGCATCAAAAAATACCAACAGAGCCCCCAAAAGAAAATGCAAGTCCTAAGCTGTGTTGAAGAGAAGAAGGAATCTGAATTTGGGATTCTGGGCATTATCCACCAAACAGCCACCAGTTTCCACAACTATGAAAACCTCCCCAGAACCAGTGTTGGGAATAGAGCCTCTCCAGCAAGTTTTTTCCATATTTTTTTCCATGAAATTCTTCCATAATTTTAAGATGACCAAGACCACAATTCCAGCAAGTGAACTGTTCACATGGAAGTCTCCATCCAGCTTTTAAAGCAAGTAAAAGTATTTAGCACTTAATGGCACACCTGGCACAACCCATTCTGTCCAGAGATAATTCTGCACACATGAACACACTGAACACAATTCCTCCCATCTGATCACCAATTTTGCTGGGTAATTACTAATGGGTTATTTTGGAAGAACAAAAAACCTTATTCTTTCAGTGTGAGGTTTGGTTTTTTCCCCCATGTATCAAACACAGGCAATCTAATTTCAGGGTATACATTCTTTCAGAAGTGACAGCCAATGACAAAAGCATGCAGAACTTTACCTTTTCACTATTCTTGTATTTTTCCCAGCTTTTCAACATCTTAAGCCATTTTGCAGTTCTTTCAATTTCAAGGTGCTTTTGCTGAAAAGGAATTAGAAATTTTTAGTATCTCCAAAATGAATGCATTTGAAGTTATTTTTTTTAATAACAAGAAAAAGTTTAACAGAGCATTATGAATTTTTTATTCAGTCATCTGAGAATGGCAAAGAGTAACATCAGTTCATTTAAAACATCCAAAAGACCAGTCAACCAAAAACCAAGCAGAAACTCCTATTTTCAGCACTATGGATGAATTGTATTTTTTAAGAGGAGGTTATGTACAAGATTTCTAGAAGCTTCTTTTTTACATATTTGGCAAATTAAAAAAAAAAAGAACAACAACAAAACCCAACAAAAATCACCTACAACTTCCATTTGCTTTTATACTCAGTTTTCAGGCAAATAATTTCTGCTGCAAGCCACTTAAAAGTCAGTTGTCTCTGAAATGATCTTCTTTACCCAGAGTTGCCCTAAACATAATTAGCTTCTGTTTGCAAGTGATCACACAAACCATCCCTTCTTAAAAGGCACAAAGTTAAAAAGGAACAAAAACAAGTGTATGCAAGAGTGACAGTGCAGGAGCTGAAGTGGGAATAAGCTTTAATTTTTAGACATTAAAAGCTAGAAATCCTTGCCATAATTCTCCTCCTTGGCATGGCACATTTTTACCTGAATTACCCTGTAACTTAACATCAAGGGTTTCTTCTGAAGATCTATTTGCTTAAATTTTATTACTGACAAGAATATTTCAGTGACAAGGTGACAGGATGAGAACTCAAACTAAAACAAAACCCTTCTCAAAATAAATAGTTATATTAAGTAGTCTAGAAAGTACAGCCCTACTACCTTAGAGACTGCCCTTCTGTCTATGAAAATAATGCCAGAGTTGCCATCAAATTCTCAAATTTAGGAACCAAACAAGTATTTGGAATCAGCCACCTGAGTCCACGGAATTTCAAGGCACTTTGGCACTACATGACCAAAAATCTGTATTTCAGTTCCAAGGATAAGACTTCTAGCACTTATTTTTACAGCTCAGTTTTACATTTTGCAAAGTGTCTCTGACTATACTACGAAGTTAATATTTAGCTGTGTGTTTTTACATGCTTTTAATGAGACTATTTCAACTCTCTCATAAAGTTTCAGAGCAGAAGATCCAGACTGGAAAGGTTAAAGCAGAAAAATGTATGTGTGTGGCTACTGCTTTCTCTTCAGAGCCAAATATAAACAAGTATTTAGTTTTATTGTAAAGGACAGCCCCTCTACCTCAAACTTCAAATCCAGGGATTAATAAAGACAGGAAGGATATTCATATGGTTAGTGATTCAATCTGGTAACAATATAAAAGTTTAATTTTAAAGCTCCACAGGATACTGCAAAGTTATTAATACTTTCTTTAAGTATTTATAAAGTCAATTGTATCCAAAATGTTGGGGGAAAATATAAAAAAAATTATTACTTGTTATCCCAATGGAATCCCAATTTTACTTCTAGCTTTTACTCATCAGAATTTGTGCATTCTTTCTTGGCTATCAATGAAATAAAATGGGCTTCTTTAACTTCCTGAACTTCTTGAATCCAGGAGCCCAAAGCCTTGCATTAGCAGAAGAACAACTTGATGAAGTTTAGGTCCACCCCAACTATGACAGGTCCACAAAATGTCCAGGAAATAAGTTGGTTTGGGTTTTCAAGTTATTTTTGTTTGAATTCAAATTCTGTAAGTCTGACACAAGTATAAAAATGTTATGGGGAAAGAAGTGCCTCTACTCTTTCAACCTTATCTAACTACTCCTGTTGCAATCAACTGCCCACATTCCTGTTCAGGTTCTGGCTCTATTGCCTAATATCTCAAATATTTGCCTTTTAAATTTTTTTTTTTAAGACATTGCTTAAGACTTATGTTAGAGGGGAAGGCTAGAAAACCTACTGCATCCAAGATTCACAACAGTGTTTCTGATTCTCCTTCACACTTGCAACCCCTGTAAGGAATCAGCATTTTCAACATCTCTTAAAGCAGCTGTTCTTTGGGCACAGTTTAGGCTGCAGGAGTAACAGAAAGTCAGGAAAGGTCTCTGCCCTCAACAGGTTGTTCGTGTAATTGGTGAGGAAAATAAAACCCTGTCTGCTCCCACAGTCTTTTTATTTGTATGTCTGATCTGCTTTCAAGATTTTTGGTCTTGTGAGCCAGAAGCTCACTGCAATTGTATGTTTGTTCAAGCTTTTATGTCTTTATGTCTATTTACCCATTCTCAAGTGATGCTACTGTAGTCAAAATAGCAATTATTTTTGTGTTCAGTTGTTGAAAACTTTTAGCTATTTCTTTCCCCTGTCTGAATTATGTTCACTTTCATGTCTAACAGGTACAACACTGAGAACACAGACAGATCTGAGGCAGCTCATTGCAGAGCACAGGGATTCTGCTGCTGCTCTTACAGACAAGTTCCATGTAGCTGTCACAAAAAAAAAAAAAAAACAACAACAAAAAAAAAAAAAAAAACCAAAATCCATTTATCTGCCTTCTGAGTACATTTAGTACATTTTACACTTTGAAGCACTTTTGCCATTGGGAGTAACAGAACCCCTAATTGAAGCAGATCTGGTTTCCTACTCTCAAGTCAGTAAACAATGCACTAGTGAAAGCACAAAAATCATGAGGTTGGCAAGCACTCCTCTCATGTGCAGCACTCCACCTTCCCACAGAGCATGTGTGTCAGGGGCTGAGGTTAAAGCAATGCCTCAGCAGAAGCCTCAGACAAAACTAGAACTTACTGAACTGCTCCCCAGAGAATTTTAATGAAGTAAATCAATGACAAAACCTAACTGAAAATTAATTACAAAACATTTCACAGAACTTCAAAATCAGAGTCAGACACAGACTCCAGATTTCCTGAGGTCAGTTCTCTGTCTCCTTTCCTCCTCCAGAAAATCTTTTCTCCCCTTGTTTTATCTGAGATGTGCTGGATGATTCATCTCAAGGTTAAGTAGTTCCTAATGCAGGACAATGACTTGATGCATTCAAGGCATCAAATGTGCAGCAAAGTAATGAAGTGCCACCAAAATGAGTAATTATCACTCTTAATGCAGAATAAAGGTATTATGACCAAAAATATACACACACAAATACACACAGAAATTCCAGCCTAAGGGGGTTTTTTGTATCTCAAGAACAGATTCCAAATTCACAAGGATATCAACCTTTTACATAAGTTGCAAATGACACGAAAACTTGAGCTAGGAATATTTTTTAAAATTCACAAGGCAAAAGCAAAGCATAAAGGGTTCTGCCAAGTAAGTGACTTCAAAAGACATTATACAGAAAGCTTTTAATCTTAGCCTACATTGACATAACACAGTAATCCTTATGAATTGTATCTTGAAAATTGCAGAGTCGAAGCCTGCTGACAGGAGGCAGATAAAGCTCACACCAGCAGAGGTCAGGATACCATCAGGAGTGTAACCAAGATTCCAATGCAGGAGCAGCACTGGATGATTATAAAAACACACCAGACTTGCAATTTAACTCTGACTCCATAAATACAGTTTCTATGCTGACATTTTCAGACAGCATGATCACAATTTGGGACAGAGAACTGGGACACTATTTCCCCCAAATAATTTAAGGCTAACTACAAAGCCACAGTGAATCAGAGCTTCAAAACACATCTACCACAGCAGCTGCAAGCTGCCTAACATTTCTGCACAGAGACTCACCCCCCTGCTGTGTCCTTCTGATGGAAATGAAATTATACATACACTCACTGCTGTTATTAAATGTAATGAAACATGGCAGAAAAATACAACTATTTCAGGCTGTGCATGCAAAACCACACATGAACCAAGGCAAAACAAAAGAGACAAGTTCTACTCTCTTACAGTAAGCATCTCTTATTAGCTCCAGTATATAATTCAAGCACAAAATAATTAATTTTTCAGAAGCACTGCTGCTCTTAACACTCAAGGAGCTGAGCTGCCTTGAAATAAATCATTCCATCCTTTTTCCACGTATTCCACTGATTTGTGCAGCCAAGAAGGCTAACTTAAACTTACAGCTTTAAATACCTTATCTTGAGTTTTCTGATTGGAGATAACAACACACCCCACTGACCAAGGGGAAATAACAACAATAACTAGGCCCAGACAAGCAGAAATTCAGTTCCCCGCTATTCTTCCACGTTCCCAACACATCAGTTGTCAAAATACTTCTTCAGAACTCCCCAGCAGCAGAAGGATTTTTGCACTAGGACCCACAGCAGCTGCCAACAGAACCTGCACGTCTGGAATACAGCCAGCTCAGCAAGTCAGCATTACAAGGGAGGTGACCACACTGCAGTGGCAGCAGGGTATTTGTCACCATTTCCCAAAGCAGCAAAGAACCCCACACTCCTCAGGACAGCAGCACACACGTCATGTCAGTGTCAGTGCCACCACCCTGCTCACATCATCCATCCCCCCACACAGCCAAGGGCAGCTCCTGGCACAGCACAGCAGCTTTCATTCTTTCAGGGCAGAGCTGGGGGTGAGCTCTTAAGGAGCTCCATCTCCTTCACTAGGCCACACAATGGGCCAGGAATATTCACTCTCAGTGCCAGCAGCAAATGTAAGAACGAGTGAGCTCGGAGAGGTATGTGGGGAGTTAATGTGGCCTCAAGGAGGACAGCTCTTATGGGACCTAGAATGTGCTTCTTCTGAAATGCAAATCACCAAAATGCTTCATCAACTCATTTCACAATGATTTATGCTTTTAAAAGCTGCAAATATTTACTTACTAATTAAAAAAAAACCTGGAGGACAGTGGACTTACCTTTTCTATCACTGCATCATGGACAGGAAGCTCCTCTGGACTGAAAACAAAGAGAAAGATTTTATTAGTCTTGGTTGATCTTGGCACAAAATCATTTCTGTATAGGTTTTCACAAGTCAGCACTTAGAGCAGCAATTTGTAGTAACAAGTGAACAAGAATTCTGAACTGTAAAGAACTAATATTTTAAGTACAGAACTGGGATTTTAAATCAAAATAGCTGCATAACTTAAGAAAAAGATTGCATAGCTTAAAAAACTTTTTTTTCTCCTGTAAAAGCACTCCGTGAACTGAAAACCAAATGATTTTTGTTTTGTTTTTTTTCACCATACTATTGTTAGCTGATTTACCAAGAAAAAAAAACTGCCTCCTTTACTACTGTGCTCAGGAAAGGCACTAAGACTTTGCTTGAGTTAAGAGAGTAAACTCTCATGTTCTCAAAACTACAAATCTCACTCTAAGTAACAAAAAAAAAAAAAAGGGAATAAAAGAGTTTTGTTATTAAGTACCTAATTATTACTAAAAATTAGAGTCTTTTCACTTCTTACCCTAAGCCTAAAAAGGCAGTTTAGGAATTGAAAGCTCGAAAAACAACCTTTGACCTTGTCCATCTTCAGACTTTCCACTACTCTTATTTCATTCTGAGGCCTTTGACTTCTGTTTTTCTTAGCAAAGGAACTTGTGCTTTTCCTCTCAAAAGTAACTGGACCACCTTGATGCCAAGTAAACCTGCCTGCCCCTGCAGCTTCTGAAAACACAGCAGCTCAGTTGTAAAAAGCAACTCCCTTCTGCTCTAGAGCTCAGATAAATAACACACCCCACAAAACCATGTTTAAAAGGGACTAAAACACAGGAAACGTGAAATACTTTTAAAAATTCCTACTGAGTCTTGATATTATGAAAAAAACCCTCATACCCACATCATTACAGCTTTCTACAGAGAAGCTATTAAACCTCAGTATTTTAGACCTGTATCCACTGTGCAAGGGTGACCTTGGGGAAGGCTACAGAAGTTAAAGCTTCAGTCACTGTAAGAACTCTGATGCAAAACATCTGAATTGTATTCAATTTCATTTCATTTATAAGATGCTGCTTCTGATTCAGAAATTATATTTGAATAAAGAAATACAGAATAAAGAAATACATTTGAACCACTTCATCTAATGGAAAAACTTGCTCCCATCAATACCTTCACACAGACCACAAACAAGTCAAAGTTTCCAGTCCACAGCTCAGAAAATAATTTTAAAACCAAGACTGTTGCTTTTGACCAGCACTGCAAAAAGCATAATTCGTTCTTTTAGAAGCACTTAAATATCTGAAAGTTTTCTCGCTGAACAACATNGAAAATAATTTTAAAACCAAGACTGTTGCTTTTGACCAGCACTGCAAAAAGCATAATTCGTTCTTTTAGAAGCACTTAAATATCTGAAAGTTTTCTCGCTTGATCAACATCTAATATACTAGAAACAACCTCTAGTCAGTGCTATTTGTAAATGTTAACAAAATTATAGCACTGTGCACGCTCTCATATAACTAAATCATCTGAAAACAGGCCCTAGAAATTCAGCTTATTTGAAGTGGAAAGAAAAAGCAAAGGGGAAGAAAAAATTCAATTTAATACAATCTGCTTGGGGTGGTTGTTGTTTGGTTTGATGCACAAACACTGCTGGGCCTTCTCACATCACTTAAAATTTCCAATTCCTTAGTGGCGGTTGCAGGCCCTGCCCACCCTCCACGAGCCTCCCACAGCAGCCTCATTCTTTGCAGCCCTACGAGGTCACACCAGCAGCTGGCTGAGCACACAACAAACTCTTTTTCCTCCAGTGCTGCCTGCAGCGTGCAAGGCAAGGATCTGACAGCTCCACATCCCCACGGACCCACACCGGCCACAGCAGCTCCTCTGCTGAACAGGCACCACTTGACAGCTTCCCCTCACACTGGTGTGGAAGCTGATCACATGAAAGATTAAGCACATCTTATTTTTCACAAAGGGAGAATGAGTGTTAGTAATTTATTAAGGAACTGCTCTCTGCTAATTTTGCGAGTTTTCACTGATGTACAAAGAAAAGGCATGGCTGAACCTCCTCAGCAGGAAAAGGCAGCCCTCATGTCCTGGGAAGCAGACACTACACTTATCCAATATCACATTTATGCCCATATTGCTCATTATTTTCTGGAGCTGCACAGCTCTGCACTCATACCACAGAGCTCCAGTGACATTCCACAGCAGCACATTAAGGCAGCCCCGTGTTTCTATTCCCCAAGATGCTGCTGAGCACCCGGGAAAGAGCACAGAAGCCAAAGGAATTGCCTGGGGCTGCTCAGTAACTCACTGGACATGCAGGAATTCCTCAAGATCTCCCTCTCCATTAACAAGATGGCATCAACTCTGCCCCTATACTCACAGATGTAAATATTAGAATCTACTCTGCAAGGACTGAAGGAAAGGCAGTGCAGGCACACAAACTCTCTCAATCCCCTAAAGGTATTTTAAATAAATGTATTTCCATTTAGTGTGTTTTCCTATGCAGAAGAACCTTAGAGATTTTCTTTTTTTAGGTAGGATCAGACACAAAATCAATGTCTATGAATCTGTTATTTTATTGTACCTTCTATTTTTTCTTTATAATCATACATCTTTCCCTTCCATCCCCAGTCAAGCCAATATAATATTACACCTTAATTATTTATTTTAAAAATGAATCTTCTCCAACCATTCCCAGTCTATTTAAACTTGCATTTCTCCATGGTTTTTATCTGCATACTTCACCAAATAACAATGGGAAATAGTAAACAGTATTAACATAATATAGCTATATCCTGCCCTAAGATGACTGTTTCCCTTTAATAGCTCAAGTAATATTCATTTAGGGGATCCAGAGAGAACAGAACTGATTAACATAATTAGCTTGGAACCATCCTGGATATCCAGAAGAGGAGTCACAGGAATGCTTTTAACAGAAGTCATGAAAGTAAGGTCTCACTTAGCAGATCTTAACACTCTGCTGTCCCCACTAAAGTAAAATCTGAATAGGTAACACCAGCTGTTGATTGAGGCAGGAATTAATAATCACTACACCTGGTCTGTGCCTTGCCATGAAGACAAGAGCTCCCAGCTGCAGCCACATGGGATCCCAAGGGCAGCTCAGGGCTCTGCTGTCACTGCCAAGCAGCTCTGCAGTTACAGCACTAAGAGAAAGGGCTGCAGATCTTGGCTCTGGGTCTGGGAGCAGCAAACCACTGTAAGAGCAAACCCCAACTACAGTGAGGTGCCTGATGGTCATCCTACAAGGAGGTTCCTCAAAGACATCTCACTGGAAGAAAGTAAATACTGGATTCCAAGGTTTGACTGGAACTTAGGATCTCAAACCATGGTCCTCCAACTGCTGGTGATCTGCAGCACCAGCCCAAAGGCATCTTCCCACCTTTCAGTCTGGACTACTACTACCTTCTGGTGAGAAGGTCTCTAAGGTCTAAGACAAGACTTCATTTATCAGACTTGACTGAAACTGACTTGTTAAAATTACATTATAAGGGATGCATGGATCTTACATCTTTAAATCCACCACACTGGCTAACACAGGTTTTCATGAATGTTCCAAGGAAACTTTAAAAAAAAATTATGTCAAATGCATAAACATCTGTCACTTCAGAACATTTAATATGCAGATCTGTGGTTCTGACCATTACAGCATGTGTTGTAATTAGCTTCCATGAGTAACAGTGGTAGCTGGAACAAACTGAAAAGTCTAAGATTTAACAAGCTTACAGCCCCCTACCCACTGCTGCTGTTTAAATCAGTAATCTTTAAAGAGCACTTTGATGTATTTGCTCAATACAAACACAAGGAAAGACTTTCTTATATCAGACACTCAACAGATTTATTCTTTTCCTACATTTGTATTTAAATCCCAAATATGCTCCCTGCTGATTCAAATCACAGAATTTTTCTGTTTCTGGTTTGGCTTAAGTTTAAGATATGTAAAGCCTCTGCCCTTTGCAGCTTCAGTTGAAGATGGAAGACATTTAGTGCTTTGGTACACCAGTCAGCACAGAACTGTGAATTCAAGAAGATCAACTCATTACTTCACAGTTATAAGTTGGACAAGGCCTGACAACAAAGTTTTCACTAGGGGGGCGGGGGGAAAAGTGGCAAAAATTGACCACAATAAGACCAAAAATATTACAAAGCTTAATTGCCATAAGAATTGTAATGTTCAAAACCTTTTGGTGTGCTGTATTTTTATTTCTCAATTTCTATTTCAGAACTGGCCAGGGCACTGTGAAGAACTTTGAGGCATGTTACCATGAAACACTTGTGGGAATAACTGTGATACACACAAGTCATCTAATTAAAAAGTCAATTACATTCAATATTTCTATATTACTGAACCCACTGTAACACAGACATTAAAAAAGTTTAATACTCATAAAGCCTGCAAAGCAGTACCTATGCAAAAAGTTTTCTCAAACTATTACTCAATTATTTTCTCATGCTGTCCTCTAAGTGCAATAGCATCACCTTGTACCACTGCACAAGTTTCATTTTAAATGCAAAGTATTTCAAAATCATATCTGGCGTCACATTTTAAATCTAATGTGAAAGTTTCTTGCAGAACATTGATCTTCATGGTCTCATTGAGTTAATAATGAAGAAACAAATGCTGTGCATTCAGCTTGTAACATTTTTAAGTGTTTAAATCCATGAGGAAAACATACTTGCTATTACCCAGGAGACTTATTTTGAAGGAGGAATTTTTAAAAAATTTTAGAAACAGTCATTTGTATCATTTTGAAACTTTCATGATCAAGAAATTTGTGAGGAAACATCCACAAAAACATTAGTAAGGTATAAAACTCAAAACCAAATGTGACATGAAATAAATTTGTAAGAGTGACCATGCACAGGCAAGGTATGAGAAGGGAAGAATTCACTTGACAGGTGTCTAAACACAAAGAGCTTTAACACAAATGGAGTTGCCTTGCTGTACAACATGGAACTCAGATTGCTGAAGTAACAACTTGCACCATTACGATACCCAGATATATTAGGAAAAAGTAAATCTTCCCAAATAGGTACAGTTTTAAATAGTGTGATTTGTCAGGAGAGTGAGTTGTAGGAGTCTATGGCTTTACAAGACAAAAAAATGAGTATATTCACACTGGGAAACCAATTCTACAGCAACAAACACACTAACAAGGTGTTCTGTTAGGTCTGCCTCCCCTCAGTGTCTGATACACGGCACATAAAGCTGTCAGGGCAATATGGGCTATTATGGATATGTACAACACTGCTTTGCAACAGAATCACACCTTCAAGGCAATTTGCAGAGGAATCCTGACTATGAATACTGCTTTAATCTTCCAGCTTTTCAAAGGAAATTAAAGCAAAAGTGTTATTTTCAAAATCAATACCACATGGAAAGATTTCTGAAAATATTAAAATATTCTGTTGTTTTTCACAGATAAAATTCTGTGGCTCACTTCCTACTTTCTATCTCACAATTTACTTACAAACTCCCAATTTTGATTGAGTCTGCCTCTCAAAATAATTTGAGCTCTGCTACTGTAATGATCCACTTGGAATTTTCACCCAACAACCTCTGCACAGTATGGGGGTAGTGACTACAGCAAATTAAAAAACAGCTTTCAGAAGTTTTGTTAAAATTCATAAGCAAGCCAAAGCAATTAATTAACATATGGGATAAGCCAGTGTGACATTCCACAACATAATTATCAGGAAACATGCTGCAAGAAAGAATTTAATGCTGCCAAAAGGTTGGACCACATGTGATTTTTGTGAGTAGGTTTTATTTGCAATTATTATTGGTGGATTCTGTGGATATTACTGCCAATTTGCACAGCACAGTGCTATGAACATGTAGCTCCTGTCCAGAAAGTCTCAAGCAATGAGCACTGTGAGAGATGAGATAAAATAAATTTAAAGTTTTATCAAATTCACCTAAATCTTAAAACAGTGACTTTTTAGGAAAGTACTTTGCTGCTTGAAAGAAGACTTTGCTGTTAAGTTTTTATTGCCAATATGAAAAATTATCAAGAAATTCATAGCAAAATACATAGAACTGTGTTTTCACTGCCAAATGCTAAAAATAAGTACTTTCCTGTGTTTTTAGTGAAAAGGCGTGTTCTATATGCAAACTTGAAAGTTTTCCCAGCATGGAATCAGAAAACCTTTGAGAAAATCTATAATCTACTTAATTGAGCACATCAGCATTTCTAGTGATTTTTGATGTCACTTTAATTGTACATAAATGAACATTGAGGCTAAAAATATCTTCCCAGAATCACATTTTTAGAGAAAGATAAAAATTAGTCTAAGCTACCTTAAAATTCTCAAGAGGCTAAAAGGCAAATGAAAGAGAATGCCTTGCCTCTAATTTACATTTGATAAATGCCTAAAACACCTAGGATTTTCTCCTTAAACACATATCTCCTGTTTTGAAGTATTGCTTGAAGGTTACTTCCTGTGCAGATCACTTACACCATAAATTAACAGCGATCCACGGTTTGCATGTTGGCAGCTTCATCTGCATTAAAATTCATGTGCTATGCAAAGCATATTTCAATACATAAATTAACTAAGATGGTATTGTTGCAGCAATATACACTTGTTCATTGCTGAAGCTCAAAGCATTATGTACCTACACTTGTTTCTTTGAGGAAATAAACTTCAGTGGTCTTAAATCCCATTCTGGTGGGTCCTTCATTGGGTCAAGAGCAGCAGCAACTCTGCACTTCTAAAAACTGAGTCCCCCTTTTAGCACCCTTTACAGCCTGTGCCAGTGAAACACACTCTGCCCATTCCCTACATTCAGTTACTTTCATCTTCTATAAATGCTAAATTTAGTAGGAAATATATGAGGTAATAATGACTATGCTACATACTTATGTTTTAGAGCTTAAGCAGTAACTCAAAAGCATTGCATATCGCTTTATGAATGTTGTATAAATTAAACCATATTAACATAGTCAATCATTTTTTCAGTTCTGCTACCAAATAGCTCTTTTCATACAAGGAAGTACTTTATGAATTCCTAGTACACACTGGGTGATCTTCTACTCAAATCAAGTAGCAGCAGCTGTTAACAAAAAACCACGTTATTTGTCCTTAGTTGGCAGAATTATTCTGCAGCTTATTTTTGTGTTTGCCATCAAATCTGCAGGATTGCATTCACTTCACTTCCCACTGTATCTGCAGGGGATTGCTGAAGTGACAGCCTGGACTAACTCAGCTGAAAGAATGGATTTAAAATTCAAATTTCAACTCTAGTCCTAAGACTAAGCTGAGAATAAAGCTAAACCAAAGAAAGGGGTAACACTGTGACGCAGATTTAGGAAGAAAAAAAAGACTATACCCTTCTGGATTACAGCAAATAACAACAGAACATCTCCTTCTTCCACAGGAACAACATGCACTAAGGAAAGTAAGAGAACCATACACTAGATCACCATGATAACACAAAGGGATAGGGAAGCCAAAAAATTAAAGAGAAGAACACCTTAAATACTCTTGCAAAAGAAATGAAATGCACAGTCCAAGTCACAGAAAAATTCACTGGTAACTTCTAGACACGTAACTTGGAGGCACTTCCTTCTCCTGGTGAAGTCCTACCTCTGAATACACAAGTGATGTGCAAATACGTGCACTTGTAAAGCTCACAGGTGACCACCAGAGAGAAGGTCTGGTTCCTCTCCCTTTGCTACAACTGGTTTAGACAATTTTCATGAAACAGCTTTGAATAAATAACCACTTTTGCCCATCAGGCTGACAAAGAATACTTGTTAAAATAACAAGTGTGAGAAAAAGTGAACAACAAAGGCACGAAGAGTTCCTTGTAGTAACCAAAACACCTTCTAAAGCAACACTTCTGACCACATGCTCTTGCTAAACAAGACCTTACTTTAAGGAAGCAAATACTGCAAATTGCCACAGACAGCTCATGCTTTTGGACACAAGTTCAAATGCATGAATGCAAAGAGAAGACTCACAACACAACCACAACCATGAGTGCAGACAAATTCACACAAGGGTGTTCACTGGCCATCATGGAAGCAGAGCTGTAAATTCAGTCAGGGTGGACAGGACTAAATTTTACAGCAGGTCCAATGTACTCTTCCACTGTCAGGGATGTTTAAATAAAATTACCTATTTACCCTGGTCTCTAAACCAGCCTCACCACTTCACAACTGCATAGTCAATAAGGATTCATTTCAACTGATCAGGAATTCCATAATATGTGTTTGCTATGTTTTCAAAACAGGTTTTGTCACATAGAAATGCAATTAAAATATTATTTTAAAAGTAGTTCCTCGTGGAAGCATGCAAAGAGAGAAAAAAAAATGTCTAATGCTAAGAAGATGGACCTAAAAAAAAAGCATTTTGAATCTCAGTAACTAACCCAAGAAAACTACCACTTCTCTCCTTAAACAAAGATAACATCCTCAGAGTATATTAGGACAAAAGGAAAGAATGTTAAATAGAGCTGAAATTTGTGGTTGGGGTTTTTTTTTTAACAGCAGTTCCTCAATATGATTAGCAATGAATATTCTGCAGCAAAATCAGACAAGGCAAGTGTATCACATATTAGAAGGCAGAATCCATGGCACATAATACAGGATTCCAATGGAGAGAAGAGGATTCAGTGGAGTTCCCACAGTAAATCCTTATAATGCCTCATGAAAAATTCCAGACACTCAAAATCAGGCATATTTGTATATTTAGGAGAAAGAGAAGAGAAACATAACATTTCTCTAATAAGAGAGATCTGAACTTTTTAAATAAAGATTTGACTTTGGCAGCTGAAAGAGGCTGAACTTGGCACACTTCTTCCCAAGAGAGGGAAGAGTTGAGCTGCTCTCCTGACAAGAGGGTCTGACCCTGTCTCACGAAGCTGAGAGGAGGAAAATGACAGCAAGTCCCTGCTGAATGACCAGCATAAATAAAATGCAGTAAGATTGACATTTATAATTGAACTGTTAGGAATAAACGTTTCATTGCTATTTTAGCACATCACCACATCACTTAACTCGTTTGGCAGTATTTACTGTGCCTAGAAAATTAAGAATTGTAGCTCCATGCCGTTATGAACAGTAACTGCAACTTTTCTAGTAGCCCTGGAGCTCTTTCCTTAAACTCTGCTGTGCAGATTTAATGGCCTTAAAAGGAAATGGTCTTAAACTGAGGCAGAGGAGATTAGATATTAGAAAAAATGTTTCACTCTTAGGGTGGTCAGCCATTGGAACAGTTTGCCCAGGGAGGTGGTGCAGACACCATCCCTGGAGATGTTTAAGAGGCTTCTGGATCTGGCACTGGGTGATGTGGTTCCGTGGTTATGGGGTGACAGTGATGGTGCTGGGTTTACTGCTGGTCCTGATGATCTTAACTCACTTCCAACTCTGATTCTATGACTCTCCTACTAAAAATCTGAAATTAAAATTATAAAAAATTCCTATTTTTTTGAATGCNCACCATCCCTGGAGATGTTTAAGAGGCTTCTGGATCTGGCACTGGGTGATGTGGTTCAGTGGTTATGGGGTTACAGTGATGGTGCTGGGTTTACTGCTGGTCTTGATGATCTTAACTCGCTTCCAACTCTGATTCTATGACTCTCCTACTAAAAATCTGAAATTAAAATTATAAAAAATTCCTATTTTTTTTGAATGCTAAACTGAATTGATTATTACCAAATTACATCAACCATGCTTCTTTCTTTCTTTCACTGCTATTACCCAAAATCTCAACATAACTTCTTTTGCTGCCAAGAACCCTCAGAGATTTGTCCTTACAGCTCTTATCTGGAGAGAACTCACTTGTGTACCCACCCAAATCAGCAGGGAGAGCTGCACAAGAGTTATTGCTCTTGGACATGTGGTTCAACAGGCACACAGGAGAAAACACTAAGGAATGCACACAGAATTGCTTCAGAGACAAGGGCTATTTTCCACCAAGGCTACATACACATTACCAAGAAACAGAATCCAAGAGGGGGTAACTGGCTGCTCATTATATTGCTCCCTATCAAAAAGTTCAGGGTAAAAATAACAACACTGAAGGGAAAAAAAAAGAGAATCAATAGTTTCATTTGGAGACATTTAATGGAGTATCTCAATCCTTGACTGAGCTCGTCACTTTTTTGCTCCCCTAACACATTTTTGCAGCATGCTGTAGAAATGCACTGGAGCTAATAAAAATGCACTATGTTTTTTTGAAGAGTGAAGTTTGATGGAGAAGAGCAGGTAGGTCTCATCTCAGCAAATGAAAGAATGAATTCTGCTATTTGAAAAGCGCCTCTGGCAATGTGATAATCTCCATCATTAGCAAACTATTCTCAAAGCATGTTCACTGCTTTAACAGGCTCATGGGATAAAGACTAAGGGTATGAGTCACATTCTCAGCTGCTGTGAATTGGGACAATTCCATCAGAATCAGCACAGAGCTACTGTAAGAGTAGCATAAGAATCTAACCCAAATTTTGGAGAGAGCCTCATGAATGGGGTGAGGGGCAGACCACATCTGTATTTTCTACCACTGGTACTTCTGTTGTACCACTCTTTAGGGGATAAAACCCCACATGAACAACCCTGCAAAATAAACCTCCAATCTGCTCCATCTCACTATGCTGATCCTGGAATATTTATCACCATAACAGCATCTGCCACAGTAAATATCCAGTTTCCATCTACTGAGCAGGAAGTAAAAGGAAAAATATGTTTGAAGTGAATCACCCAAGTCAGACCACAAATTGTGACAATGTAGGTTATTGCTGTAAGATAACAATTATTAATATAACACAAACCTTCATAATAACAAGGTCTGAAAACTCATATGGTGCAGGTTGAAGAAATAAAAGTACTTTTTAATTTTTTGAATGATGTCATGTCTGCTATGATTTTCACAGCTCATCACCAAAAGTTACCAGAACAATCCTGCTGCTGGCATTCATGAGGGAACAATGGAAAGAAAAAAGTTTTTAGAAAGTTGCAGTAAATAAATTGCAGTTTCTTCTGTTATTTCTACTTTATAACTTTTAAGGTCTGAACACTTTAAACACCTTCGACAATATATTAGTCAGAGCACTTAAGCCAGAATCTATATTTACCAATGAGGAGTAGTAAAATCTGGACTTGAGCTGTACCTGGCCCAAATTCCAAAACCCAATATTTTTTTTTAATTTTACTTAGAAAAGCAAAACTGTGGTCTTGAACAGTTTTCTTAGAAAACAGAACACCTCCCTCTCAGCTGGGTGATACACAGAGAGAGAAATACAAAAGAATCATCAAGAATATACACACAAAAGGATGCTTTAAAAGAACACACAACATAGATCCTAATTTACAGCTAAAAATTAAAAGTGTGGGATATTTTATTTTTTTAAAATATTTTTGCTTGGTCCCCAAATGGTTGGAAGATTGAAATCTGTAGCTCCAATAGGCACTAAACAAATGAACCTGGCTGATGTTTCTTCTTCAGGGGGATGTTGTTCAATGCTTTATAAATTTCAGTCTAAAGCCCCTCAGGACCTGGAGTACACTGACCAGGGGTGTGTTGGTGTGGTGACCTAAGGGCAGGAAGATGCTGCTCAGATTTGCTCCAATTTGAGCTTTCTGTGCCATTCTAGGAAGACACTGAGGCCATTTGGCTTATCCTGCTCTGACTTTTGGCCTGGTGTTGAAAGGCCCCAAAGAGGATCAGCTCTTTAAACTGGTGTTGACCTTTACAGTTGCAAAATGCTGCTCTCAGCTTTTACCCTACTTCAGGATCACGTACAAACTTGGGGCTGTTTTGCAAACTTCAACCAGCCAATGCTCCTGTGACCATTCAACCTTAACATTATGTGGGACAGGGAGGAAGGGGAGGGAATCAAGTTATTTGGTCCTTGTAGTTAACTGGAGAGTTTCATAAAAAATAAATACAAGGATATATTCATGAAAAATACATCTTCAAGTATGTACTACAATGACGGTCAGTTAAAGCTTCAATTCTTATTTACAAAAATAGTGAAATTCATGTGAATTTCTTGCTTCCTTTGACTGTCTTAAGACCTTTAATAATTTTTTAGCTACAAAAATAACTCATAAAATTGTTACTTCTAAATAGACAAATCAATATAGACATTACATAAATTGTCAGTTTAATGAAATAAAATACCTTTTAAAACATTCCTAGTTGTAGTAAGGAACTTGTCACCACCCCAGGAATAAGATTTTTATTTTAGTAGCTTTTTTAGCCATTCCAAAGCAGCACCAAATCAACTAAATAATTCAAGGAGGGGGAAGGGGGAAATCCCAAATCCTGAGGCATTACTGGAATGCCTGCTATGAGCTTCAAGACACTCAGAAACTCCTTTAGGTTTTTCTTCCCTGAAGTTATTCCCTTATCAATGACTGCTGATAGAAAAAGATGCAAAGAGAAGTTACCTACAAGATAAAGAAAAGGGCTGATGAAAGAACAGTCCACACTGAAAAGAGTGAGGACATTTAATTTAAAATTTAGCCAGGTTCCAAGATAGGACAGACAGCAACTGCTTTTTTGTGGGTGCAGGGCCAACATTCACACAGTTTTGGCCAAAAAGATACAACATATCCAATAAGAGGGGGAGTGGAAAAAGAAAACAGGAAAATCTGATGAAACAAACCCTGATTTTTTATAAATACCAAACACATTCTGTCCTTTTAATTTCCAAAAGCAGCTAAAACAGTTTTTGTTATGACTCTCTGTGAAGAGATCTCAGGCATTTCTCCCATTCCTAAAATACTTGATTGCAGAAGTCATCTACTACAGGCTAAGCCTTATCTGAGCCCTATGGGAGTCCCCAGAGATGGGCTGCTGGACTTCCATCAGCTGCAGGCACAGCTCAAAGATCCAACTCCTGCACTTTCTAGAAAAAAATATCCAATCTTATCAAAACACTGGCAGATTGTATATACACACACTGGTGCTAGACTCCAGAGGAAAAAATGTTCGTGTTAAAATCGAATGGCACTTTTCACATCAGCCTGACTGCTCAGCATTCCTACACTATCATGTGAAATCAGCAACAGGATTTTTACTGGAAAACAAATTGCATTGAATAAGGACTGTGCCTGCCTGAGGTTTTTCTGGGAAGGGATATTCCTGCCTTTTTTTCTTTTTTTTTCCTTTAAATATTTTTAGGTTTACTGGTAACCATATTGCACCTGTATGAAATATACCGGTCTGCTCTGTCAATACTCGTGGTCATGACTAAGATGAGCTCCCTGACTTGGGATTCTCTGAAAGAAACATCATGAAAGTGAAGAGAGTTGTGGTTTTTTAATAGGTTATTCCATGTTATAGGAATATTTAATTTATTTAACTGATGAATTAATTTAATATACTATTCCATGTATACCATGTATATCAGATGACACTGAGAAAGATCAACAGCACTTGGCAGAAACAAGTCTGTATTAATTAAGAGGAACAATACTAATTGGAGAGACAGAAGAGATATGTGGAAGGGGATGCTGAGAACATGAATCAAAATCATTAGGTTGGAAGAGACCTGCAGGATCATCACGTCCAACCCAACCTTAACCTCAACTAAACCACAGCACCAAGTGCCGCATCAGTGTTTTCTTAAACACATCCAGAGATGGTGACTCCACCACCTCCCCAGGTAGACAATTCCAATACTTTATCACCCTTTCTGTAAAAAACCTTTTCCTGATATCCAACCTATATTTCCTTTGGCACAGCTTAAGACTGTGTCCCCTCATTCTGTCAGTTGCTGCCTCGTGGCTGGAGATGGACTCTCAGTGGGAGGAACACCATGTCAGGGTGGGGAAGACATGTAAGACACAAGGAGCAGAAGGAGAAAATCAGTAAAAATCCAGGAGCAGCAGAAAGAAGCCATCATGTGCAGGAGCTCCTGCACTGCCAGTCACCTCACCAAAGGAACTGGGGCGATCCAAGGCAAACCCACGACACAAAGCAAGGGAAGGAGGAGACCAGAGGGGAGCCAGGTGTTTCCTCTAGGTGCCTGTTAGAGTGTTCTGGTTTGGAGTGTTCCTACCCAGCACCCAAGTCAGCAGTCAGAATGTCATGTCAGCTGGCAGTAAATTATGACAAAAATTCTCGAAGTTGAGTCTGGTTTGTCTGCAACACCACATGGCTTAAATAAACCACAACCCACCACTTCCTTATAGCCTTGCAACAGCAGTAGCTGGTAAAGGCTAAATTTTCTACAATTTAGCTAATAATGAGAGTTTCACTCTTCCTGGTTCCTGCATGCCGCTACTGTACAATTTATGTTTTCTCATAACTGCTACAATTTAGTCAGTGCCACTGAACAAACTCCTCCTAGGTGCATTTTGTTTTGTACACTCTAGTGTTAAACATCTCAAGAGACAGTCCCCTTGGGCTCCCCACAGGTTATTTCACAGCTTAGCTTTGCTGGAAACCTTCCCACATCCAACTTCCTCCTAAAACTTCCTTTTATTCATTTCAAATAAGTCTCGTTTTTATAGCGCTCTGGTACTTCTCACTGAACACACTTTCTTGTTCCCTAAATTCATTAACTATAAACTCAGCTATTTCTGTTTGTTTGTTCTAAACAGCTATATTAATAACCTGTCTACACCACTTTCCTTTTAAAATCCAAAGTTAACTAGAACACTCACATTCATTTTGCAGAACTGCAAGATAAAGTACTGCAGCAAGCAAATTAAATTGTGTTCTGAAGGCAGCAGCTACTACAAATTTAGGCCAATAGTGGGTAAAGATGGACCTAACTCTTATAAATACTACATCACTTAGAACTCACCAAAGATGCCAGATGCATCAACTGAGGGTCTTACAAATAGGTTAAAGTGACATATTTTACTTGAAGGGAAATGTTGTATCTGTTTCCAATCACAATCCAATTTCTCCACTGTTAAATAAAAAGGCACCTTCCCTCTACCTCTCAGTCTGTTCTCTGAAGAAAACCTGAGGCCACTTCTACTGGTATGGCAGGAAGACAATAGAAGTGTTAAGTCTTCAGGTCCCTCAAGTTGACAAATTCCCAGTTTAACACACAAATAAGGACACTGGGACACCACAAGAATTGCAGATCTAGACCAAAATTATTCTTGGAATGTGTCTAGCCTTTACATTCTCCCATCTTCTACCCAGTGGCAAGTTACACATGCAGCCTGCGTGCTTCATTCCCTCAAAATTACCTTTTCTGCCCTATCAGCAATCAGCTGAACTTTGAATGCCCTTCAACAGAGCCAAGGAAAGCTGCAAACAGGACACACACAAGGAAAAAGAGAAAACTACTGATAGTAATCAAAGCCTGTTGTACTTGAGACAACAAGCCTTAATTTTGTATCAGGTTCCTCACACCCAGCACCCTTCTGATACAAAAGACACCTCTTAGTATTTTAAGATGTCAATAAAAACAAGATTACAAATCCCTGCAGTCCTTAACTAGGACACTAAATTTGGTACTGTCCCCAGATTTTGTTTTCAGTGTGCATCAGCCTGTTTGTTAATTTACACTGTAAACACCTGAGAGGTCGTAGGGAATTATGGCTCTCAGGGATGATAAACTTTGGAGGCTTTTGGTACACTCTGCTGCATTTCAAACTCTCATAGAACAGGAGTTTCCTTCAGACACAGCAGGCCCAGTATGACAGCACACATGACCCAGACCATAGATAAAATCTATAGTGCAATATAAACTGTCATTTCAGGGCAAGGCAGTTGATATGTTTATCCTAACTATATTTCTTCTATTATATTTATTCTATTAGGAGAGATTTTGCTTCTCAGGAAAATAAAAACATCACTTGCAAGACACTGAATTTATCTTAAGCAATCACAGAGCAGCCTTGAGAGCACTCCCAGGTGAAATCTGCCCTGTAACAAGACATGGATAAGCTACAAATAGGCACAATTAGTGAAGAGATTATCTGCACACACTGTTAACCTGTGAAAGTCTTTATGTAATTTAAATATTTCAGCTTTTGGTGGCAGAGGTTGACTATATAGAGAATTAATTCTGTGTTGGTGAGAAAAGATGGGGCAAGAGAGGGGCAAGAGGTCTGGGGTAATGACTGAACAGCAGCAGCAAGTGGAGAGGACTTGAGTAACAATCTGCTGCCCCTAAGGCATGAAAATGCCAAATATCACAGTACAAGTAACAGGAAAAGATCAGGACTTCACAAGGATACCAGAACCAGAGGTGAACCCTCCAATGGCTTCCATCACTTCTGCCCCAGAAATAAAATAACTCTGACATCCACTCTCCATTAGGAATGCTACACCTGCAGGCCTGTGGTGCTGCAGCTGGGGTTACCAACACAAGGTCCTCTTTGTGTAAAAGAGATCTCTGAATGTCACACATCAAATTAACTCACCCCAATGAAGCACAAGCAGTCTGCAGGTAAAGATGACTTTTAACTGACAGCTTGTAAAAACAATAATATTGCAAAAAGGAAGAGAAGGAAAAAAAGTCCCCCAAAACATACACATCCCTCTTCACAACACTGTGAATTACATAGATATTATTAAGTTTTCCACTTATCACTGATTTTTCTGGATTTAAACTGCATTTAAATCTGCTCAAATTTGTATTCAAACAAAAATGCCAAACACCGAGAACCTCAGAGAGTCCTAAAATCACCAAAACAGCAAGTCAACTTGCAAGCTGGATATTTACATCTGCCAACCACAAAAACCCTAATACAGTTTAATACTCTAATCTTCTATTTGCCAAAAAGAAACAGATTATGTTACAAAGGAGGCACCTATAGGGGAACTGCATCTGGACTCTGGCATTTTCTGACTTAAAGCTGATTCAAAATTAGGTCCCAAATTAGCAGAGATTACAATAAGGTTAAAAAACACATGAAGCCAAAAGATACTAATCTTTGATGGACTCAGATACACTGTTGCTTGCATACAACCACTGAGTAATGTGTTGGGATCTTTTTAAAAGTAAACATTTTAACAAAATTTTTATAAATCCTTCCAAGAACTTCAAGTTTGTTTACATCCAACTAAGTTATTCACAACCAAAATTTATCTGTAATTCAGCTTGAAATATGTTTTTTGTAGGCTATCAATTTTCATTCCTCAATAAAATGTTTTAAAACGTTTCACTCCCTATGCAAGATCAAATTACAGAAACAAAAACCCAGATAAAAACTGAATTGAAAAGCACAGTGAAAGATTAGCCAGCAGTAACACTTACACAGCAGTTTCCAAAATATCTATTAAAGGCAAAATAATACTTTCAACAAATAGGTAATATAATAAAGAGCCTGAATATTAATAGTAGCAAACTTTTAATCTGATTTTCTTTACAAGCTTGCTACTTACTGTAGAAAGCCAAATCTATCTGTGACTTTGTAAAGATGGTAGTCAGCATCTTCCCACGGTTCAATCTGAGCACCCTCACGTCCCTAAGGGGAAAGGAAAAATAAAAAGCCAAATTATATTTTATGATACAACAAATAAAGACATGTAAGAGAGCATTCAGCCACTGAAAGCATAACCTTTGGGACATGGTGGCAGAGGTTAGAGGACAGGGAGGAGAACACCAGTCCTAAACTAACCAGCCAAGAAAAAGGAGAGCAGAACACCTATCCCAGCCATTACAAACACATTGTCAAGTGAAAAAGTATTTTCATCACAGGAAATCTCTCTTGGTCACTGTTATACACAAAATGCATTTCAACCAGAGCCACAGTAATCCCACACGTGTTGTTAAAACTCCACAATAATCCATCAAGGTCCCCAGAGTGCCCTCCACTCGTCTCATTTCCCATGTTCATCTTTCCTAAACAATCACCTGCAAGAGCACATTCTGCAGACACTCCTGAGTTAATGCCCATGCTGACTTGCAGCAGCTGTCAAACAATGCAGCACTGAGTTTTCTCTCAATTATGCCTTCACTCATGTCCCATTCTTCCTCTCCAACTGCCAATCTTGCAAAAGCCTTGCAGAAGTTTAACTACATTTCAGCTCTATCTATCTCTGGTATGGGCTGTGCACAGGTTACTGGCTATGAAATCAGCCACCACTCAGAACACAAAGTGCACTGGGTTTGTGTGGCCTGCTTTCAGCAGCATGGGGCTCCAGGAGGGGTTTCCCTGAGAAGCTGCTGGAAGCCTCCCACACATCCAACAGAGACAGTCAGCCAGCTCCAATATGGACCTGCCACTGGCCCAGGCCACACTGGAGCAGGTTTGGTGGCAGGACTTGGGAAAAACAGAAGAGTTTACAGAGCCACAGAAACGATGTGGGATGAACTGACCACAGTCCCATTCCCCATCTTTGTGTGCTGCTCAAGTGGAGGAGGTAGAGAAAACTGGGAGCAAAGCTAAGCCCAGAAAGAAGGGAGGACTGGGGAGAAAATGTTTTAGAACCAGATTTTCTTATTGTCCTAATCTGATTTGATTGGTAATAAAGACACTTCCTCAACTTAGGTCTGCTTTGCCCATGACAGTCATTGGTGAAGGATCTCCCCCTGCCTTTACCCCAACTCATGAGCCTTTTGTTATATTTTCTCTCCCCTGTCCAGCTGAGGATGGCAATGACTGAGCAGCTTTGAGGAGCACCTGGTGTCAGGCTGTCACACACCAGCAGGTTTTTCCTTATTCCAACATGAGCCACACTTTTACTGCACACTGTGCAAATCACCAGTAAGTCTGGCATGTAAAACACTTCATGAACTCTGCAAACAAGGCTACTGCTCTGTACTCCAAGGACACTTAAAAAGTCCATGAGTGTTACAAAAATACCTGACTACCATGTCAGCATTCTAGGCACACTCTGTGCCAGGCTTTTCCTGACAAGGAGCCCAAGAACAAACATGGCATGAACAGGGTATTTCTTTAGTTCCCCAAAACAGTATCAGAAACAATACAGCTCACTCATCTTTTACTTTTTCTATGATTTCTGTGTTTGTACTACCGTATCCAAAGATTAAATAAATAAAAACGTCCTTCTGATCTCACAGCTGCATTGAGCATCCTCAAACACCCCACTTTCACTACTTCTAATACAATTCACTCCCTGAAATAGTCCCAAAGTAACTTGCTATGCACCTGAAAAATGAGTGGGTTGAGTCATTATCCAGAATATCCCCTGTGGAGGGGGAGTTTAATTCACCCCAAGGAGAGTGTATCATTAAACATCAGGTTAGTACTCAACAGAGAATTTTAAACAACAGCTAGCTGGAATCATCATCCAGTTTTTAAACAGACATATTACTAAGATTCATTACAAAATGTTTTCAATTACTAAAAAGTTCACTTACTCTGTCATACTTGGCAACTATTTCTGCTCGTTCCTGGGCAAGTTTGATAGCAGCATCCTGCTCAGCATCTGCACCTGTAGAGGAATTAAAATAATGCTGTTCACATTTTCTCCCTTGTGAAAAGAAGAACTGCAGCCAAACATTTCGAAAATCAAATTCAGGGAGACTACTTCAATGGAGAAATGCAAAATCTATTGTGTCAAAGCAAAATAAGACCTTGGTGTATGTCCTGAATACTGCTCAAAGCAAAGTACAGTTACTGCACAGTATCTTAATTGCTGAGTTTAGAATATTTCTGATTTTCCACCAATGTAGATATTAAATACAGTAACAGAATAATTCTGCACAACTAACTAACTGAAAGACTGAAAAAAGTAGTAAAGGCTGCTAACTGGCAATTCCACAAACATTCTAATAGTCAAAAAAAAGCTGAAACATTCATTACTGGCTTAAAACAAAATTGTGACGTATTTACAGGATTTGTAGATATTGGAATACGGAGGAAATACTTCAGGGCTTCTTAGAAATTGTCTAAAAACTTATTTCTCAGAAAAGAGGGAAGGATGTCATTACAGTGTCAGAACTGTAACTTGGGCAACCCAGAGCTGGAATAAGTGCAAGGATATGACAACAGGAAGGTTGACAGGCAAGAAAAAAAAACAGTGTGTGAGTAAGCACTGGACAGGAGAATACTGCAGATGCAGCATTTACTGCATGAGTGGAGTTCAGGTTTTACTCAGTCCTGTTCCCTGAGCAGAAACCATCTCCAGCACAGGGACAGGAACAGAGAGCACCAAGAAAGGAAAAGCTGCTGTTTTGAATATCTAATAACAGAACATACTTCAATATCCCGCCTATAATTACATCAAACCAGTGAGGTAAATCAGCTTTAATTAATAAATTTGTGAAAGATTCAAGAGTTGAATTCTTTTGATTATTAAAAAGCAATGAACTTCAGATAAAGCAAGGCTTGGAAAAGGTTTAAAATATATTTCAATCTAACACTGTATAAAAATAACTCCAAGCATGTGGGTTTTTTTCACAATCTAGTTCATGGCAACATAATGAACTTCAGGAATTGTACATACCAACCATCTGGGCCATGAAATAGAAAAACAGATCAGATATTACAGTTTTCTATCATATGACATTAACACAATTGTTTGTTCAAACCTAGTGTTTCTTTAATAAAGGTTACCTATATATTTCTCAACATTTAGACAAGAAGTTGTGCCAAGGTGGCCTTCTAAGCCATCTGTTAGAGACTGAACATGGTCTCTGCTTGTTTGCACTCCACCTTTCTCCAGGGGAACGCTGGGAGAAGCTCAGTATGACCCACCACAGACACGAGCACCAGCATTCAGACAACAGCACTGCTTGTCCCAAGCTTCCCCTAAGGCAAAGTCTGGCTGCTGCTTCAGAGCTTTCGTTTATGCTCCCCAGAAGTCACACTTGGCTACCCTCACCTGGTCCCCTCTGTCACCATCATTTGCCAATCATACTACTCCTGGTTTTTAAGAATATTTAGAGCTCTGTCATTTTTTCCAGAGTGCAGCAGAACCAGCACACACGTATTTACACAGTTATTTGAGGGAAGAAAAAAACCCCAAATAATTCAATCTGCTATATTTGGATGCTTCACATCTGTAAGCTACAAGAATGACAAATCATTTCCTCCCTGTAAGACAAGGGGTGAGCAGAATCATTTCACATTACTCAGACTTTGGTGTGTCCAAGCAGGGCACTGCTCCTCCTGTGCTGGATCCACCTTTATTCCGAGGCTGAAAGAGGACTCAAGACACAAAGCACGTGGGTCTCAGGTTTGCTTTTCTGTGACTCAGCTTTACAGCCATTGCAGGGCTCTGTTACCCTGGCTGCCCATGTGAGCTCTGAGCAGGACACAGCTCCCACAGCCCTGCAGAGCCCCTCCCCAGCCCTGTCACACCCAAGGGCACAGACACAACTTCACAGCACTGCCAGGGCACGCCAGCACCATCCACTCCCCTTAGATTATTACAACAATCTGCTTCCTAATCTTTACTAGCTGACATAGCGTGTCTGCTGAACTGACACATCCACTAAAGCTGCCAAATCAACACTCACAAAAAGCAGTGGAGGAACCCTGGTTTTGCTTTCAAAGTGAGAAGATAAAGGAATTGTATCCAAAATTAAATTGTGCTTCCTTCCATAAGACAGATCTGTGCTTTACAGCAAGTCTTTACAGAAGACCAATTATGGGGTTTTAAAAAGTAAACTTTTAACTTCCTTAGAAACTTGACATTCCTTCAGCAACTTCAAGTACTGATTGATCCTAACCTCCCCTTCTCCAATGGACAGCTTGTTTAAAGTACACCTGCTGCTGAGCTTCAAGAAATAGGTAAAAAGTCCTATCNACTTCTCCAATGGACAGCTGTAGGGAAAAGATCCCTTGTTTAACGTACACCTGCTGCTGAGCTTCAAGAAATAGGTAAAAAGTCCTATCACCAATTTCCAATTAGATTAGATTTAATTTGAGAAAGAGTGAAAGAGTGTGGCTGATTATAAGCAGACAATATTGTAATATACAATAGTCACTACATTCACTTAATATGTAGTTGATATACTTTTTAAACACAACTAAAAATGGTTTCTATTTTTTTTTAATGCACTCAAAAGGACATGAACAGATCTTCAAAAACAGACAGAATAACAATGTAAGCAGAAAAAAGTTTAAACCTTTGCTTAAAAGAATGCCAAACTGTATTTGCACCAGAAAGCAAATTCCTGATTTATGCTGAAAACACAGCCATGGCTTACCATCCCTTCCTCTGCACAAGCAATGTGTGAATCAAAGTTTGGCATGTTCTGTGTCTCATGACAATTCAATTACATTTTGTGTGTAAATTATCATATTCATTGCCTTTAAAGTAATCCTCTTTGCTTTCTGCCAGAATCATCTTAACCTTCCAGCTGCACTGAGACAGTTCAATGTTTCATTAATCCATCGATACTGAAAACTCAGAAAACAGCTTGAAATGGGGGCAAGAGGTTTTATTTTGGGAGATAAGCATTCAACATGATTTTTCTTATAAGAGGAGATATTTAAATATCTTCAACTTAGAAATTACACGTTAATTCCTGATAAAGTAAAAGCTAAATATGAGAACAAGAAAAATTCTTCTGCACAAAAATACATTACTATGAAATTGAAGACAAATAACTGGTATTCTGAAGTCTTATCAGTTTTATTCAGTATTATCTCAGTGAAAGCAGTTAAAGATGACACAAGTATGATTAAATTTACTAATGAAAAGTTAGCATGACAGATGATACAGGAAACAATGCCATCTCAAATGAGGTGGACATTAATATACAGTCAATTAAGTATCAGAGTACAGAGAAGTGATTTGAACTAAGAAATGTGGAAATATATTAGCAATGACCTGATGATAAATTCTGTCAATGATGGCATGCTAAACAGCACTTTCAAGTCCCCCCAGGATCAGACAGGCTTACAAGGTACAAGCAGCATGGCCAAAATCCTGCCCAGCATCAATCACAGAATGGCAGGTTGGCAGGGACCTCAAGGACCATCTAGTCCAAGCTCTCCTGGCAAAAGCACAGTCTAGACAAGGTCCAGCACCTTGTCCAGCTGAATCTTAGAAGTGTCCAGTCTTGGGGAATCCACCACTGCCCTGGGGAGATTATTCCAATGGCTGTTCTCACTGTGAAAATTTCCAAGATTCCTGAATCTCCTCAGGAGTAATAGATATAATGCAAACTAAAAATATGTAACACTATGCTCTGTTAATGAATGCTAAACTACTTGGAAGAGACTAACTGCCATAAGTGACATTTAACAGCAAAACAACAGATCTAAATAAAAATAAACACTAGTAAAGAAACTAAATAGATGTAAAAATTAAATTCTGATTTTTACTAAAATGATTTTTAAGGATAGAGATATTCTGCAAGAAACAGAGCTATGGTTTGATGATCTGATGAAACTAAAAAAAATCCTGCCTTACTCTTGCTTTCATGCCATCTTCTCTCTTCTGTTGCACATGGAGAAAGAGTAGCTGTAGATGTAGTCACCTACAGACACCAGAGAATCTCAACCCAAGGACTCCCTACAATCTATCTAAACATGTATTTTAAGGTGGGAGTAGGGAGAAAGTAGGGGGAAAAAAATTTACAATAATGTAATTTTGTATTCATTTAAATTACTGAGCTAAACACTGAGGATCCCTCCTGCAGTCCCTGCAGTTTTCCAGAATAAAGGAGGGTAGCTGCCAGCATGTCCCTTATGTTTCCAGCAGTCAAGAAGGAGCTGAACAGCCTGTGACAGCCTGGCAGCAGCTCGGCTGCTCCTGGTTGGGGTGACTAACACAGAGCCCATAGTTACACCTGGCTTTGATCACAGCCTGGCAGGACTCCAGAATGGCCAGAGGACAGTAGAACACTGGCCTTTCCCACAGAAAGAAAAGCTGCTGCTCTACAAGGTTTACTAAGTACCTGTATTTTGAATTGTTTGTCTAATCCTGTTCAGCTACAGACCTGCAAATCAGTAAGGCACAGCCTTTTTAAAAGTGATCTCCGTGTGCAATCCACTGAGCACACATCTCTAGTCCCTACAAAAGTAATCATATAACTTACAAGAATGGTCTTAGGGTTACTCAAACTCACTAGTGCTGTTGCCTCTGAAACAGCCTAAAAAATGACTAGGCTGTACCTCACCTGTCAAAGGTAACATCCATGGAGCAGCTCCCTCATGAAGGTAGTATGAAATGAGTACCACCAAGAGCCTCAGTGAGCTCCTTACACTGAAGGAGCAGTAGGCACATCACAGTGCTCGTGCATCAGCAGCAGTTTAATGAACTGCCTCTTAGAGGTGTGCCATAAATTTAAGAAGAATCACAGATTTGTTTAGGTTGGAGAAGACTTTAAGTATCATTGAGTCCAACTCATCACTGCCAAGCCAACCACTAACAATGCCCCCAAGCATCAAGTGCTTTTAAACACCTCAAGGGATGGTGACTCCACCACTTCTCTAGGCAGCCTATTTCCAGTGCTTGATAACCCTTTTGGGAACCAAATTTTTCCTAATTTCCAATCTAAACCACCCCAATGCAATTTGAAGTAGTCTCCTCTCATTCTGTCATTTGTTACCTGCGAGAAGAGCCCAGCCCCCACCTGGCTACACCCTCCTGTAAGGGGGTTGTAGAGAGCACTAAGTTTCCTCTTTGAGCCTCCTTTTCTCCAGGATAAACACCCCTCAGCCACACTCCACAGGACCTGTGCTCCAGACCCTACCACAGCTCCATTCCCTTCTCCAGACACACTCCAGCACCTCAATGTCCTTGCCACAAGGGGCCAAAACTGATCCCAAGATTTGAGGTGTGGCCTCATCAGTGTTGAGTACAGGGGGACAATCACAGCCCTGGTCCTGCTGGCCACCCCATTGCTGGAACAGGCCAGGATGCCATTGGCCTTCCTGGGCACCTGGGCACACACTGCCTCAGGCTCACCCACTGTGGAGCAGCACCATCAGAAGCAGTGTGTCGTTCCATGGGGCCGAGGCTCAATACTAAGAGCATCCTGTGTAACCTTATCCCAAATTCTGAAAGGCAATTTCTTCCTTTCTTGTTCTTTAACCCACCATCATTCTCTCCCAACTGCAGAGCACTCTCAAAAAACCAAAAGAATTGAAAATGTTAATTTGTTTCCCATTACTTTACTAAAATTCTCACTTGTTTGCACATTACACATCCCACTGCTCGAAGAGCTGCACTGGCACAAATTCCTGTCTGCAGGCACTACCACCAGCTGCTATGCATCTACACATTCAAAGCACATATCAGAGCAATAAACAAAGTCTCTGGTCATAGCAGAAAGTCCCTTAAATACTCAGGCTGTTTATTTTCCTTCCAGTTCATTCCCATAAACAACAAAATAAAAGCCGTGACGTACATGTAGTAGTATTTTGTTGTGGGTACACGATGTTCAAAAGGAAGGATCTTGGTAAATACCTGCACATCAATACTAAACCTACTCTGAAAAAAAGGGATTAAGTGTCATTTATTAGACTTTCTCTTCATGCAGAGAGACCTTCTAATACAGAGAACTTTTAACACAAAATGAACTAGTGAGTTAGAAAAACAATCCCTTTTGCATGGCAACACTTTCTCTGAAATACGTATTTCCAGAAGTTAACTGAGCTACTTTTCTTCCACCATTAAAAATAATTATATCCCTTAAATATTATTACATATTTAAAACTCAGTTATCACTAATTTGAAATGAGAATTAAAATAGCACAATATAAACAACTAAAGACCAGGACATAAAATTTTACACAACACTTTACCAGTTTTCAGACTGTCATTTTCATCCCAGTCCTTGCAGAGCTCTGTTTTAGTCTTCATGAAGTAAATCTGTTTGCTTCTAGACCATATTCTAAATCAGTGTTTATCAAAAATTATCAGGGGAGAAGTTCTCCTCTTTCACTTGCTGCATTTGCTCCAAACAACTGAGCCACTTGACACGTGCTCCTTTTTTCCAGACACAGCCCCTCTACAGCTCCAGGAGCTGCAGAGGCTGGAACAAAGCTGCCATTTGTTAATGCCAAGTGTCACGAAGGCACCACGCTGGTGTTCTCCAGCCCAGCCCACAGCCCTGCATTCCAGCTCATAATAAACAAAAGGATTTGAACAAACAGCCTCAGAGGCCAGGGCCCCTGTAACACATCACTGTTATACTCTCGGGCGAAAATTCTTACTGGTGTTTTCCAAGTGGTGTAGGAAAAGCATCTTACTGAAAGGACTTACTTGAAAAGGGGCTTGAAGTACCCTCTTTCTGCCCTATTACCTAAGAAACCATGAAATTAGGTAACTCTAAAAATACAGTTTAGATTTCTGTAACTGGCATTCCCTACTTAAAGGATGGAGATTTTACATATTTTCTCATCAAAATTCCTTTACTGTTCAAGATATCTTGGGGACTTGAAACACCTAGGACGTCAGGAGTCGGCAACAACATTTTTGTTGATAAAAGTACAGAAATTCAGGAGTAAAACCTGAAAACCAGATCTCCATACCAAATATCCCAGGACAAACACAAAAATCATCCTCCTGCACAGACTTCAGCCCTCACACATGCTCTCCCACACAGCCATTCTGCTACTTTAATGCCTGCAGCCAAGAACCAGCCAATTCCATATCCTACCCTAAGCAAGTCAGGGCACACACACACTACCAGACACTTTGTGAAACCAGCTGAAAGATGATCAGTGGCACTGGCACAGGTTACTCAGGGAGGCTGTGGAATCTCTCTCCATCCTTGGAGATGTTCATCAGTTATCTGGATGTGGTCCTGGGCAACCAGCTCTGCACAGCCCTACTTGAGTGCAGGGTTGGACCAGATGACTTTCAGAGGTCTCTGCCAGCCACAACCCTTTCGTGGTTTTCTTGCACTCAGAGAAGTGTTAAAATGCCAGGAACAGGAGATCTGATCAAGTGTGTTGGACTATTCTTTTTTCCCCAGAGACTGAAAAAAGAACAGTTCCTTCAATTGTTTTAACCTTCCTCCCCATATCGTCTGGCAGAGCACCGAGCCTGGAAATGAGCAGCAGTTCCTTTGTCTTCACCACTGCTTACTGCTCATGGATCCCACCCAAGCCCAGGTGTCAATAGTTTAGTCTCTGGAATCAGAAAGAGTTTAGACTAAGCCAGTGCCATGTCCACTACCAGGCACATTTCCCTCAAAAGCAACATTTTCTTACTGCTGACACACACAACAGCAATCCTCTTGCTACACAGAAATCATCTTCCACTGTGCTCATAACAAAACTACTGAACTGGTTTTGTAAAACCAGCTACCTTCTGTTTCCTTATCTGTGAGCACATTTGTGGTGAGGATGAAAAGAACTCACAGGCAGTGAACACAAGCACTTGTCCCAGGTTAACTCTCTCACCTCTTCACCACTTGAAAACAATTTGCTTTTGAACATCACTGCTGCTCTTCTACCACATGCTAATCCCAGGCACCTATAAGCCATATTATTCACACACACACACATATATTATAGATATACTAGAGATATCTATACTGATATTTCCCTTATGTCTCTCAAGCTTAGCACTTCTGGTTTTGTGGGTGTTTTTCAAGTAGACTTACACACAGAGAAGGTAAGATTTTGGTTTAACTGAAATTTCTCTTTATTCCAAAGAAAAGAAAGAAGATGGAGTAAAACTCTTTGTAAAATCAAGATATTGCATCATTACGCTCTGCACTAAAAAAAGCCCATTGCCACAGCAAAACACATGCACCCTCCCCCTCTTAATAATCAGCAGAGTAGATGCTATTGTAGTTTTACAGCATGAGGAGTAATGAGTGAAAAACATGAAAGTAAAGATTTAACTCCCCTGAAGAAACACGACTGAACTCTTGTCTTAATGAAAAATCAAATTTCACTACAGTAGAACTCCTGCAGTTTTGCAACATCCCCTATGAGACACCACACATTCACCAGTGGAAATGGTCACTTTGGAAATTAGTAGGATTAACTGCTACTAAAACCCCCTCAAATCAATTTTAAAGTGATCCCCAAAAGACTCAAATCAAGAGCAGGGAAATCAAGGCAGCCCTGCTAAGCAATATTCCACAGAGGGAAGCCTGTGTCAAAATATCAAATGAGAATTTAGGAGTCTATGGATTGCATAGAATTTAAATCAAATATTCTATCTTGCTTTTCAGCAACAATGGACTGAAGGGCTTAAGAAACTCTACCAATATTGATCAGTTACTGCAATATGCCTATCATTTTATTTTTAAAAACATAGCCTTACGAACACTTTTAGTCAATGGAGCAATGAAAGCACAAAACTCAGAATAAAACAGAAAAAAACCATACTCTAATAACATACAAACTTGGCCATTTAATTACTCCTAATTTGCAATTTGTTTTTCTGTGCGTTTCATGTAAATAATTACACCTTAAAATCAGATCACTCCATCAGCAATGCCTACACCTAACCAACTGGAAACTGTTGGAATGCTCATGTCGTCACCTCACCACTGAAGTTCCCACAAGGGTTACAAAGTGGAGTGACAAGATCTGGCAGGGTTCTACTGTAATTCCATTTTACAAAGTGTTGTGTGCAGTGGTGAGCCAGAAGATAATTAATTTGCTGAAGGTTAACATGATCAGTTGCAAAGCCAGAAGAAACCGTAATTGCTGATTTTCAACAAGCTACACTGAAAAGAGTAAGCCCAATTTTGAACAATGCTCCTTTCTTGAAAGAAAAAGAGGATAAAGGCAATGCACGATCCACCCTCCTGCCCAGACCTCTGTCAACACAACCTGAAACATTTATGGCAGCTCTTAATAGACTTAAATGTAAAAACTCAGGCTGGGTATAATTCAGGGCTTGCCAGTATGTACAGACTGGTCTGACTTGTGGCACAACGAGCTCATGTCTTATGTCCAAGCTTAAGTCATCCTTTGTTCTTCTCTTCCCAAGGGTGTAGCTGGTATCTGGCCTTTTCATTACAATTTTTCTCTTTTCTCAGTGCTATGGAAGAGCAGCACTGTGGCCAGGAAGAAGTGGTCACTCAGCTACACGTTTGTCTTTAAGGAGATGCAAACACTGCTGAGCTCAGCCATGTCAGCCCTGCAAGCAGCTGTTCCAGAGGCCCTGGGAGCAGATCTGCATCCTGCTGTTCAGGGGACACAGCCAACCTTGTGTGTGAACACATTCTAACCCAGCAGCCACGGAACAAGAGACACACAGCCTCCATGGACAAACACAGGAGCTTTTCTACTACGTGCAAATCATTTCATGGTCTACCCAAAGATTACGTTTCTTAGGACTCCTACTGTGGCTAGAACTGATCCCACTGTAACACATAATCTGTTTCACCTACAGCTCATGAGTATTACTCCCACACTCCCTCTGAAATCCACGACCTTTCCCAGCACTAGCCCTAGCCTTTACAATTATGTCTTAATAAAATACGCTGCAAATCATCTGCTGCATTATATGGTAAGATCAGACACTTGACCTCAGAAGCAGTACTGACAGATGAAAAGCAGAAATATTTCAGGAATTTTACTCTCAACCTAATGTAAGTCAAGGCATCCTTTTACACCAGTGGCTTTTCAGGTACTGGTTATGATTTTATAAGCAAATTTAGCTGAAAATGCCTTTTCTTTTTTTTTGATCCTTTATACTTTGAGAGTATATTATGCCTGCAGTTCCCAGAGGCTTTTGAGAACTAAAATATCTCTTCTGTACCCTGACACTGCTCATACTTCTTTTAACCATGACAGGCTACTAAACACACAAGCAAAACCATCTTTCAGCAAGACTGAACACAGCAGTTCTCTGCAATAAATTTCTTCTTTGCTTTCCCAATGCCATACATCAGAATGACATATAAAAATCATTTTTTCCCAGCAACATAAATCAAAAGAACATTAAAAAATTCTCTGAAATGTTGACATTATTTCCGAAATAATTTCAGATTTCCTGTTTTGAACATCATAATTAGTGGTAGAGTATGAATGTTTTCACAGCACTAAGATTCGCAGTATGAATTTAGAGAGTGAAATGGTTCTAATACTTTCAATTCTGACACAAAGTAGAACATTTCATAACAAGAGCTATGTTTCCCATGTTAACAGACTTATATTTAAGTAGTCAGTTGCCATATTGCACTAATTATGTTAAGTCTCCTGATTAATCATTTTTCTCTCTGCATTAGTCAAAATTAATGAAGCAAACAATAATTATATTTTAAAATTCAGCGTTAATGATGTGAAGTCTATTCCCAGTTTAAAACATCACCAAGACAACACTCATACAGACTCTGGATGAAGTTTTTTAAAAGAAGGCGGTTCCTCATTTTTGAGGAAGCTGGTTTGTTTCTTCTTTGGGGCTAAAGAAGCTACAACAGGTCTCTAGTTACAAAACTTCATCTATATTGATATCATTTTATACTGGCTCAAATAAAGAGATTTGTTCTTCTACACAGACGAGCTTTGAACACACTGACATACCCACAGTCCAGCTCATCATTTAATTACACAGCTGATTTAACTGATTACAACAGGAAGAAAAGGAGGGTTTGTTTTTGTAATAGATGCTATTCTGCCACTTAACAAGCCTAAAGAGCTCCAAGCCAGCTCAGGAAAACACTGGCTCTGACTGAAGGTGGCAGGAGTAGAACTTGAACAGCACCATGGCGACATAGCAGCAGCAGCAGCTGCTCCCCCAGGCTGCCCCCAGGGTGGCACCCAGCTGAACAGGCACTGCCCAAACTCGCTGGCCCCATGGGAGATGGAAAGGAAGCCTTCACAAACAAGCAACAGATGAGCAGCTCCTGAAAGCACCAGCTTTTACCCCGCAGCTGCACATGTACTACCAGCCTTTGCCTTTTCTGCTTTCTCCTGGAAGAGACAACATGAAGTGCACAGGGATGAGTCCTCACCCAAAAGCGTGAGAAAACCTCTCTGCAGCCTCTGTTCACACCTGATCTTGAGCCTCCCAGATGCTGAGTTACTGCTCTGCCTGTGTGGGCACAGCTTCTGTGTGGGAGACCTTGGCATTCATTTTCAAGCTTTAAATTCAATTTCACCCCAATACACAACAGGAAAATAAAAAACATTGTGAAAATTGTGGCAGGATGAAAAACCATTTCTCTCTTTATTCCACCAACAGCATGTTACACAAGTTACACCAGTTACTACAGGCTGCTGGACAGACTACTGTGATCCATACCACAGAGTGTGGATCTCAGCCATCCCTCCATTTACCACTGGGATACACTGAAGGAACCACCAAAAACCACAGCAACAGTGGGAGGAGCTGCAAGGCCCTTCTCTGTTCAACTTTAATTATCATCTTAACATACTGAAAGCATTTCACAAAAGAAACCCAAACTGAGTTGCACACTACAACTCAGTTCACCAAGCAGCTTTCTTCAATTACTCTTGTCTCTGAGCTATTCATCTTTGAGCAGATAAACATTTTAACTGCAGTAATAATATCTGAAGTACAAATAGGATTCTCTAAGGGAATTCTCTGAAAAGTCTGAATGGCACCAAGAAGCTCATATGACACTAAACCTTCTCTTGGTGGCTCTGTGATAAGTTTGAGTAATTCCACAGAAAGACATCAAGGCAAATTTAGATACCTGCCTGCTTGTATCAGTCATGTCTACACAGCATGGAGCTGAATAACTGCCTACTTACAATATCTGTCATTCATTTAATTAAAAACTAAAATGACATTTAAGGGGGGGGGAATGCTGAAATTCTCTCTGAACATTTAAAATCCTCTGAAGTGTCAGGCAGCAGTAGATCCATGTTTTTTATGCTTATAAAGCAGTTATAGGAAAGGCTGGAGGAGTAAGAGACAACCAGATGAAAGGTAAACAAGTTTGTCAAATGGCAGCAGAAACGGGGGAAGTTTCTTCATCTTTGCTACGAGAAAAGGAAGTTAGTGGTAGACAAGAAGGTTCTGTTGTTTTCAGTTTCACTGATTGAGGACTAGTAAATAAAACAAAGTAAACAGCCACGGCATTTCCCATAGGGAACAGGAATTAGGGCCTCCAAGGCTGTCCTGTGTGCCTGGTCCCAGCCCCAAGCTGAGGGAAAACTCAGCAGAGTAGCTGCAATAAATCCCAGTGCAATACTCACCAAATGACAGTCAGGTTGCATTCATACTGCTAATTAGCAATACCACTATGAATTGGTTTGCCTCCACCTATTTTTGCATCAGTTCAAACCTCTGTCAATATAAAATAACTTCAGAGTTTGGATAAAAAAACCCAAAGGCAGGGAGAAAGGGGCAAGAAAAAAGATCACAAACTTTCTGCCTGTGTATCTACAGAACACTGTACCAGCAAGAAAAACCTTCTGCCTACATTATATCCATCACTCTTATTTTTTTTGCTAGAGGAAGCACCAAATTAGATTTTAGATGCAATCTATCCCTAAAACTTAGGAAAGTGTGCCAAAAAAGGTCTTGGTCCTTTTCCCTAACCTTTGACTCCAGTTAAGTACAGACAACACTGAGATGTCAGCATCACTGAGAGGCAGGCACAAAGCTGTAGTAGAAAAAGACCACAAAACAAAAATGAGAAGTCATTTGTTAGAATCTTTGATTTTAAAGGACAAAATCAGAACAGGATTTTCCAAAGAGGCTCTAAATCTCCTTCAAGTAAGAGATCACAGCAAGAGGAACTATTTGGCTCATTTTTTGGACACTCTGAAAACATTTTACAAACATGCAGTGTTGAGGTAAGATGACAACTATTAATTTATACTGCTGTTGCACAGAAACAATAACTTTAATTATCAGTGCATTAACAGGCAAATCAGTAACACTTTCATCTTATTGGCTTAGAAGAGGATAAGCACTGAGGCACTTCAGTAACACAATGCTACTTCTCTCAAAATCAGTACTTTTCTTTCAGTACCAATGCAAAATGAACTGCAAACACATGCTGTAAACACCTTAACAAGTTCCTACTGCAAAACAAACATGATGTTAATTCTAGTCTAAGCCTTATACACAGGCATCAAGGAAAAAATCCATTTGTTTATGCTGAAGTCAATAATGCACTGAACCTACTAATGATGATCTGATTTAAAACCACTACACTCTGTTAAATGAACAAGCCAAACCAAAGAAAACCTCTCATAACCCAGAAAAATCTATTTGTCACAGATCCACATATCTCAGCAGAAAATTACCTGAAATTTTAAGAAGCAGTTTTAAACACATAAACTGAGAAGGCCTACTTCATCTAATACAGACACTGATGCAGTACTTTGGAAATCCCTATTCCAGGTTACAAGCACTAGCTCTAGGACAACACATAAATAAAGCCTTTTATGGATTCCAGTCCAGCCCATATAACCTATTTAATTCCCAATAGATCCCTCCCAACCTTCATGAATTTCATATCCTGCACAGAATCAAATCCACAGGAAGAGTCAGGACTTGGTTGAGCCTGTGAAGCTGCACCTGGCAAACAGGATCCTGCTCCCTGGGAAAAGCAGCCCCACTGCAGAACCCTCCCCTAGGGCAGACATGAGCTGTTCTCTCTACCAGAAAGAAGGAGGAAAAGCACCAGCTGGGATTTAAACACACATCCACCCACTGTCTGCTGTGCCTGCAGACATGCAATTAAGAGATCAGCACTTTGTGGAGGGTTCAAGTTCTCGTTTGTGCAGCTCAGACGGACCAGGAGCAACAGGGCTGACTGGTTACCCAGGCATGAACCAAACAACCCAACCTGCACAAGACAACAGCTTTGAGCACTAACTAAAACCAGCTGCAGAGAGAAAACTTAGAGGTCAAAGCTCTACGTGAGCCTATAAGGCCTCTAAATCCTTGTTTTGACTTGGAGAGGTAGACACAGTGGTCAGGCAGGAAACCTTCCCTTGAGGGGCAACACTCACTCTGAATCCATTGACCTCATGTGGAAATGCAGCAAATTCATCAGTGAAATTTTCATCAGTGAAGTTGTACCCAAAATTACTCACAAGGGAAAAATATATTTTGGTTATGAATTGTGGTTCCCCCTTACCACTGAAGACATTTCTTCAGTACATGTTAAAATGACAACTTTGCATTTCTGATTTTACTACAAACAAAGCCAAAGCCTCTTCTTGAAGCAAGGAACTGTAATGCAGTAAACCAAAACCATCCCTGCAAACATATTCCTGAAAGGTCTAGCAATAGGATGGGAAACAAAGAGGATGAACATAATTAATGTTCCTTCAATTACAACATTTTGAAAGGATAAGGAGCTATCACTCCAAGAGCTTCAAACTGGATGAAAATCCAACAGCCTCTCATCAACTCTTCCCTCTTCAGCAGATGTACTGCTTGTCATTTGCTGTCACACAAGTCTGAAAGTGAAAGAAAACTACCAAATATTTCTCCTGTTTTAGAGTTTTCTGAAACCGTTGAATTTAACAACAAACTTCTTGTTATGACAGCAAGTTCTTGAAAGCATTTACAAACGACTCAATCTCCCTTAAGGCTGGGGAAAAGAAGAAATATGATTTTCAACTTAAATTTGTTTTACTATAATCCACACTAAAGACAACAGCTTTTAGGGTGCATTAGTCATCAGTATAAACCCTACTCTACTTAAATAGTGAGCAGAATTTCTACACTTTCTCCTTCTTTAGCTCACTTTATTCCCTGGCAGAGAAAAATCCAGGGGTGTAACTATTAAACGCTCTAAAATTACTCACACACACTCTATTTGCCACCACCCACTGCTTTGGAAGAGCACACACAACGTAAGCATTGACAACAGGAACCAGTGGGTCACATTATTGTGATAACATGTGCTATAAATGTAGAAAAACAAAAGCATCAGAGAGTACTTTGTACCGGAGGTACAAGAGGCTGCTTAATCCCAGGGTAACAGCCAGGCCACCTCAGACACACTGATGACAGGTTTCTCTGCAAAATGAGTCAGCTGCACACCCTGGGGAAGTTCTCTCTCAATTAAATCAGGATCACAAACAGCCACTATTCTTCAGGTGCTATTGAGCCCAGGTGGTGTTTCACTGAATCACCAGCTCCAACAAAGACTAGGTCACTTTTCCTCAGATAAACAGGATTTTAAGCAAAAGCACAAGACAAATAAATGGATTTGAAACTCAGCTAATCAGGCTTTACTAAATAATAAAAAAAAATCTTTGGTGGGAATGCAATGAGAGGCTCTCCTCCTGTTTGAGAGGCCCAAATCTGTTCTGATGCTGTGGATGCAGGTGAAGCTCCAGGGCTGATGGAAGTGCAGCCCAAGCACTGCTGCTCACCTCGGACACTGTAAACTTTACCCTGACACACAGCCCACAGCGAGGCAGTGACCTGTGTCATTGTTTTCTGGTAATGTAACACCTCCTGAGACCGGAGAAACAGAGTAGTGCGAATTTACAAGTCACATCTAGTGACAGCACAAATGCAAACAATAAGAAAAGAGGATACAGAAAGCAGGGAGGGGGGGAAGTGTGATGTTTTAGCTAAGGAGTGACATTTTAACAGGATGATGTACCAAATTGCTGGAACATAATTAGCTGTCAAGTTAAAGCATGCAGAGGTCAACACCAGTAAGGGGTATGGGATTACAACATTCCATCAAATCTGAGTACCAATTTCCCAGCACCCTGCACCTCTGTTCCTCCTTCACACCTGTATGTTACATCAGCACTATCTGGTATCTCTCTGCTTACACAAGTAATACTCAAATGAAAGAAAAAAAAAATTAAAAATTAAAAGCCTAAAGGAAAACTCATGGAGGCAAAACATGGATGCAAAACAACTGCACATTCTTAATAAGATGAAGAAGAAACAGAAAAAACTGGAGAACAGGCTATGGCACAAGTTAGTGTGAAGGGTCTGTGAACCATAAGTAACTTTGAAAAGCAGAGTTTTCTCCAACACACAACTGAGACTTACCAGCACAAAAAGGATACAAATAAGATATAAATTAGCTTCTTTTAAAAAATTTTACAGTCACCTTATAGGTAGCTCCAAGTTTTAAGGATATAAGGATACACAGGGAACTGCCATATTTATAAGCCACTGGAATGATGTGACTGCCACAGCTGCTTTGTGGCCACTTCAGGGCAAGCAAGGACAATTTCTTATTCTTACACCTCAGAGGTAACAATTCCTCAGTGAAACTGGTATCTCATTACTAGTCCAATATCAGACAGTTCCCTGATATATCATTCAGCCCTCAGTATTTTAAGTTCAAGTTTCTTAGCTCATATAAATAGAATACCAAATATTTACAGCTTTTCACATGGGACTGCAGGATTTAGCCCAAATTTTAATTGAAGGGCATTTCACATTTGGCTCAGAATGAAAGAGAATGCTTGGGAAATAAGCTCATCTGCAGCTTTAATTGTGGAGGAAAAAAAATTTTAAAATAATAAAAACTACAATAGTTTTCATGTTACAGCCATTTTGTAATGTCTTTGTATTAAAATAAATTATTCCCAAATATGAAGCTCTAAGTTTGGGGGTTTTTTTAATTGGAAACAAAGGTTTTCCCACTAATCAGAACTCAACTGATGAAAGCTGCATGACAGATAAAAGGCAGGTAAAAATAGGTTTGAGAGGAAAAATAAAAAATACTGCAGAAAAGCTGTTTTAAATTAAAAAGGAATCAGAAATTGCCAAGGCAGCTTAGTGAAATAAACAAAGCCCAGACCATACTATTAAATAGCAATTCAACAGCAGCAGGAATGATTCAGATATATCAAATCAATGTTGTGTCCCCTTGTCCCCCTCACATTCAAGTGTGTTCTCATTAGCCCTAATCTGATTATCTCTTCTCCAAGCTCCTCATATCATGAAATTATATCACAGCTAGGATACAAGGGATAATTTGTGGACATTTCCTAATGGTAGCAATGACTTTAGAATTTCTAACACCAGCCAAAATTGCTCAAAAGTGTCCACTGGCATACCAGTAAATACTGTTTCAAAACCAATTACTACACACCACTAACTGGAAATGTAATGAAGCTTATTAACTTTTTTTTTTTTAAACACAGACAGATTTTACTCAGAAGTACATTAAGAGGGCATTAAAGGAAAAGGCAGGAGGACATCATTCACACATCCAGTCCTGGATTTATAGTGCTTGTTGACCACATCATTGCTTTTTGTCTCCTGCTCTGCTGGAAGTTACTGCTCTGGGCAGAGCTGGTAAACAGCATCATGTGAGTGCACTGCAGCCCAGGAGAGAAAAGCCCAACTGCTGAATTTGCTCCTGCTGCCATCACTGGCAGCTTCAGGGACCCTGGACTGAGGAGAACTCACAGAACAGAGGCCTGCAAAGTTTAAGTTTGTCCACATCCTCAGCATTGCTGTAGTGGGTTGACCCTTGGCTGGCTGCCAGGTGCCCACCTGAACTGCTCTCACTCCTCCTACTCGAGTGGGGGAGAAGAAAAGAGGAAAAAGCTCATAGATCAAGATAAACAGGGAGGTCACTCACCAATTACACTCATGAGAAAAACCTACTTGGCTTGGGAAAACTAATTTACTGGCAATTAAAAATAGTCTAGGTCAGCCCATAACACTTGGGTTTTGCTGCCCCTTAATGCTGACACTCCTCCCATGCTCCAGCATGGGGTCCCTCCAAACAGACACAGGAACTGTTCCTTTCCCACCAGCTGCTGTTCCTGCCAGAAAACCTGTTCCTAGAGAGGGCTTCTCTTCCAGGGCCATGCCTTCTGCCAGGAGCCTGCTTCAGCATGGGCTCTGCTGGGGCTGCAGGTGGTCTCTGCTCCCTCTGTGGACTTCAGGGGCACAGCTGCCTCACCATGGTCTCCTCCAGAGCTGCCAATGATTCTCTGTTCTGGTGCTTAAACACTTCCTCCTGCTCCTCCACTGACCTTGGGGTCTACAGAGTTGATTCCCACATATTTTTCTCTCTCTCACAACTGCTGCACTGTGGTTTTTAGCATTTCTTAACTATCTTATCTCAGAGGTGACACCAGCTTCACTGATGAGCTCAGCTTTGGCCAAGGATGGGCCTGTTTTGGAGCAAGCTGTGTCTGGCTGTGTCCAACCCAAGGGCAGACCCTGCCCCCTTCTCCCACAGGTCACCTCTGCAGCCCCAGCTACCAAAATCTTGCCATGTGAGCCCAGTGCAGTGGCCAAACAGAAACTCTGCCATTAACTTAGCACTTAATCTCAAGATGCAGAGCATATAGAAACCCAAGTCATAAATATCAGTCTTCAATGCTTTAGTGCATAATCTCTTTCTGCCCCTGAAATATCAAGCCTACCAGAAATTCCACTTATTTCCAAGAAAAACCTCATTAGGCTATTCTATCCAATGCCAAGATCATAAATGTGGGATAAAAGACTATGGATGTTCTGTGCATTTCTATAAATAGCATTTTAGTCTAAATTGGAAGAGCCCTTTGGAGCAAAGCTCCAGATCATCTCTATTTACTGTTCTCCACTTTGTGCTGGGAAGAGACTTGGAAATATGCAAACCTGAATTCCTTCCAGGTTCAGCTATCTGGGAGATGCACTCCTACCTCCAAATTATGTTCTACCCAAAGGATAAGGCCAAGGTTTGATGTAGCCTGGAAAAAAACTGCCAAAATACAGAGGAATGTTGAACTGCCAGCTTTCCTCTCTCTGCCTCCAGTGCCACACTCCCTGCCAGCATGGACACAGCTCATGAGCCACTGCCATGTTAAATGCCCAGCCCGGGCCCCAGCACAGTAGTCCTTTGATTTGCCTAAGTATATTTGCTCATTCCTCCTTTTAGAGCTTATCTGCACTATTTATAGAATGGCTTTACATTCTTATTAGCTGCCAGACAATGATTTTTAATACACGTTCCATCACTACAAACACTCCTCTGCAAAGCTTTAGACATTATGTAAAACAGGCAATTATCACTGCACAGATTAGAAGGTCATTCCAATGCCTATAAACTAAATAGTAGTGGGAATTGGAGTCTGTGTAGCTTATTTTCTTTTTCATCTATAGATTTGGCAAGCTCCAGGGTAGCATTCTTCCCACATACTTCAAAACCTAGCCAGGGTACTAATTCAGGGCACAGAATTGACAAAAACATTATCTTTGATTTGTGCCATGTGTGATCCACACTACAGTCTGTGAACACAACATTTTCTTTTACCCAGTGATGTGACATGGTGGCTTCAAGACTTGATGCAGCTGCAGCAGAGATGAGGAGATTTTTCAAAACATTTAAAAGTCTTTTCAACATACAGCTGTCATCAGAAAAAGGAAAGGATTAGTCAGGTTTTTTCTTTATAGAAGGAGAAAAATTAGGGCCCAGAGCAATAGTGCAGCCATTTATACATCACACAGCAAAGTGCAATGCCTGAAATCAGCAGTACACTGCACACTGGGGAGCCCTGGATGCATCCCAGGAACACCCAACACTTGAAAGTGATGAAGAATTGTTCCACCAATCCAAACAATGTGACTTTAAATGAAACAGAAAATATTTCTCTAGGAGAGATCACAGCATATTCAAGTTACCAAAGTCCCTTCAGTATCACAAACAGTATTTCCTTTTCTATCAGCAAGAGGAAGTCTCAGATCAAGGCAACTTCTCACATTCCAGTTGAGACCTGTGAACTGCATTACAACCATATCCTTCAGACTCCTGCTATTTCCCACTCAAAAATGAGGCTTAGCAACAAAAGCTTCACTTCCATTTTAACTGTGACAGGAATCAGTAAAACAAAATTATTAATTAAAACTTTGAAGAATTTTTTTCTAAAAAATAAGCCTGAAACTCAGCCTTAACCTCTGTAAGATACTTCTGACTAAGCGGAGATAAAAAAGTGCTTGGAAAGTGTCCTGTAGTCAAAATATTCTGGGGGAAAAATCAGCACATAGTGATATGATGAAACTTGCCTGTTCACACTCATGTTCCTCTTCAAATGCTTACATACTCATCTTGCCTGATATATTAAGTAAATCTCAAAAGAAAAATGTCTCATCTAAAAACAAGGAAAAGCAACTGATTTCCCCTTCAGTTTCCAAGGAATAAAAGTATCTGCCAGTCGATAAATGCAGAAAGCTCTGTGTGATCTGATTTGCCCACAAAATTTAGAGGACTTTGCTGGTTGCTTTTGGAAAAATAATAGGTAGAAAGGTTACATTTGAACACTCTATGTTCAAATATAACTGGTGCCTGCAGTGGTGCAAGGAAAGGAAGGTGCAGCCATCACTTACACTATAGCATGAGTTCTAAGAAAAAGACATTTGATTTTTAGATCCTTTAATAGAAACCTATTTTTAAATGATGAATTAAACCACAGGGAAATAAGGAGACTGCTTTTCCTAGTATTTCACTTACATTTCATTAATATCTGCATTAGCCTCTAATAGTCCAGCAGCTAATGTGCCACAGGAGTGGAGCATCCAGATTGTGATAATGTATTGCTTGGAAAGCACAACAGTGCCAGACAGAAAATTACTATTAAAGAAAAAACAACACACTAAACAAACAACAAGACCCAGCACCACACAGACAGTGGGAAGAGAGGGAAAAATATCAACTGCAGCACACAACTCTCACTCCCCAGGGATGTACAGTTTCAACTGTGTGAATCAGGGGGATTCCTGGCTTAAAAGCTACAAAACCCCTGAGGTCTTCAGAACACCCTTAGACTAAAGGAACAGGTAAATCCCATGTTGCAGAGTTATTGCTCAAACCACCAATTCCACGTGAAGTGTGCACTCGAGCTGTTTAACACCTTCAACCAGCAGTGGTATCAGACAAACAAGAGTATCCAAAGTCCACAAGCTGAATATCCATGAGCTCCTCCTCCCCACAGACAGAACATGCTCACAGGAGCTGTGGCTCAGACTCATTTTACACCAAAACCCACCTGCAACACATGGAGCCCTTGTGGCAGGTCCCAAGATTTACACCCCAGCTTGGGGTGCAGAGTTAAGTGACCGTGACACCTGACACAGGGGTCATGCTCTTCTCCTGGAGAGAAGAGTGTGCAAGCAAGTGCCTGCACATCTATTTCCTTTTATTTGTGCTGACATGCAATAATGTTACAGAAAATAACAGTAGGGGAAAAAACCTGCATCACTTGGGACATGAAGCAGAAGGGACCAGAAGGTGTTTCTTGAGGAAATTATTTTCACCAAGGACCTGCCCCCTCCAGGTACTGCTAAAAATGCTTCATTAGCTGCTTTAGCAAGGAGACAGCAGCAGTCTTAGGCATCTGTGTACTTATTTTCTCATTTCCACCAAGAATTTAATTAACTGATATTAATTAAGTTTTCTGTTTGATCTGGAAATTCAGTTCATATTAACATTTTTATGGATAGTTTAATACTAATGCTGACACATAATTTCCTTTAGAAAAAACTGTTTGGACTTGCAACAAGAAGGACGAAATAGTGGAAGCTAATCCACTGAAAAACCAGTATTTTTATTTGCTGTTAGACAGGATTAACTAAAAAAAATTGCTTTGATAGCTGACTGGAGAAGTCTGGATGTTTTCCTTACAAGCTATACCAAAAGATCAACAAGTTCAACAGGACAAAAATACTTTGAAGAAGCCAGATAAGATGTCCAGGGAAGTTGTGAAAGTCAATATACACCAACACACTGTCTAAACCACCCAACTGCTATAATTATCTGCTGTAGAAAATGTCCAGCTGGGACCCTGTCACTTTGAAATATTCACCACATTTTAAGTTATTGAAAACAAACATGCAAACAATTAGCATTTATATTTGCACCATTGCTTAATCGTATCCACTGCAATTTAACAAAAAAACCTGTCACATTTTAAGCTTTTTAAATAAACTCTGTACCAGTTTCCCTATTAACAAACATGCACGTCAGCATTCATATTTAACATTGGATTCCAAATTCCATAAACATGAGGATAAAATACTGAAAACTTAAGAACTCAACACATTAAAAAAAATTAGATGATCCCTCATTGTTTGAATTTTGCACATCTCAACAGCACAAGTTTTTCTCTAAGGAAAGGAATATACTTGCTCATGTAAAATAACATCAGAATTACCCTCTGACAGTCGACAAGAAGAAAAAAGTTCTACATGCTTGAAAAGAGCATATGCACAACTGCCATCCCATCAAAATCAAGATCAGAAAAATATGATCACCTGAATTATGAAAATGCAAGACTGAGAATGAGGCTTGTTTTTCCAGATCCTTCAGGCAGAGCTTCCCAGCCTTTTCTCAAAAATCTCCAAACCAAAACTAAAATGTCTTCGTTGTAAAATTCACACATTGATAGAAGCACAAGAGCTGTAGAGAAGGAAGAGCCCAGGATACAAACATCTTTTTGCCATGTTCAGATCCAGGCTTGAGATCTTGGCTCTACTGCAAACACAGTGGACAAATGCCTCAGGCAACACACAATCTTTGTCTCAGCTGGAGTATCACTGAAACCAGAAAGCCAAATATATTCATCCTACTAGCTCAAGCTCAAAACCACGTAACTCAATCTTCCCAAATGTTAAGCAAAAACTTGAATGAATCATTATTTGTCCTCTCCTTTCAAGGAACCCAACAAATCCATCTTGTTTTCAGTTGGTCTTTTCAGCCAGCTGCCAGGTGCCTCCTGCTGCAGTGAAACCAGGACAGGGTTTTTCAGATCCACACACACAGCAAGTCAGATCAGCCACAGTGATGCCAAAACAGCTGTGCTGATGTACACAGAACTGAATTTGTCCCATCTTGCAGAAACATCACTGCAAACCTGTTGTGCTCTTCCCATTACACTGCTGCACTGTTCCCTACTCTCCCTTCGTTTTCAAGCCAACTTGTATAGGAATATTTTATGTTAAGCTCACACATTTCCCACGTGCTACAAATAAGAATACTAAAACTGTATTTCAGGATTATTGAGAATATCACAGTTGACAGTTCATGGGTTTAGGGTCACACTGTCCCAAAAATAACACCAAGACATACTAGAATAACAAATCACAGTAGGTAGCTCCCTTTGCTGTGCTTACCTGCTTGTAAATTAGCTCATTTCAGGTGACTAACAGTACTGCACAAAGAGAGAATAAGTAGTGCTTTTCTCTGTAGTTCCTCCATAGCTAAATGAATTCTAGCTGTGTGTATTAATTTTGTTATGCCACAGACAAATTCCCAAGATATATCATCTACAGACTTTGTTTAATGATGCTACCTACCTAATAACCAAATACAGACACTAAAGTAAGCCATTAACAGCTACATATGGTGAAGCAGCACAAGGACCTTTCTTAATCACTGCAGCTGGCATCACACAAAGGAGAAGAATAAAATTTCAAGCAAAGTAAAAAGGCAATAAAATGTCAGGATAAGAAATTCAATAGAAAAGCCACCGTGTATGTGCAACCCATGAAAGTTACTACTGTTAAAAGTGAGACATAGCAAATGCCAGCCATACAGATAGAGTATATTAGGTAAAAACACTCTGGATGAGACACTGTGTGTCCAGCTGTGCAGTGATCCAGCTGTATTATTACTTGCTTGTGTCTGTATCATCCTGAGGTGAATTCCTCACAGTCCAGCAGAAGGAAATCCCACCAGCATTGCCCATTATCCTCAACCACTGGTACCACTGAAGGAAAGTTGTTCCCATCCCATGGATTCACTCACATCCCACTGCTGGCTCCTCCTTGGAGCTCAGCCTGGTGGAACTGCACCAGCAGGTGAATTAGTTAAAATGATCAAGGTTACAGTAGCTCAACACAAATGAAAAGTACAGTGTCCCACTCCAAACCACTGCATGGCTACACAAACACACTGTGGGGATTTGAACTGGGATGGAGAGGCCAAGTGAGCAGCAGAGGCAGGGCAGGAGGAGTCATTTCTGCCAGCCTTAATTATTTGTGAAACCACAGCTAAAACTACAGCACAAATAATGTCAGAAGAACTGCTGAAATGGAGTTAAATTCTGTCAAACTGCTGGAAACTTTGCCACAGTAAATTATGAATTGAATCTGTGTACCTGTGCAGAGGGGCTGCAGACTACAATACATTATCTTGACTGCCGTGGGCAGAATTTCCTACTTAATGACCAAAAAAAGAGATTTAACTCCCTGCTTGCAGCTCACTGAAAAGCCCATTAATTTTTATTAACTTGGCTCTTCTGGGCAGTCTCCTTTAAAAAATGAAGTAATTCCAGGATAGGTATACAAGTCTAGAGAAACCTTTACTTCTAATCCAGCATTTATCAGTTAATACTCAACCTGGATTATAACAGCATTATATGAAGAAGTAAAATAAGAAATTCAGGCAACCTCCCATAAGAGGCAAAACTCTCAGCCTTCCTTGTAAAGATGCTACAACAAACAGAAAAATAAAGGGATTGAAGAAAGTTTCCCATATTTCAGTAGATGCCTCATTTGAACTATTTTTTAAAATTCAGAAAAGTTTCAGATTTCATAAAACATTTGGCTTCAAATTAGAATGCTTGTCAAGAGAATTTTATACTGCCATGATTTATCATTTTATTCAAAGCAGACTTTCAATTTTATAAATATAATAATGGCAGCCACTTAAATTTCTTCACCACTTCATGTTCACCTTAGACTTACAGGGCATGCAAAGTGTTACTCCTCTGAGAATAAATGACTAGTGGCAATTTTTTCCTCTAATGAATCTGATATTATCTAAATATGGTAAGGGCCTGGAGTTTCCCAAAAACTAAACCCATAAAAACCAAACAACAAACTCTACAGTTTCACTGCTATTGGAAGACTATGGAAAACAATTACAGAATTTTTTTTTTCCTAAAAAAAGGAGTAATTCAATTTTTAAACAACACAAGATTAAAAAAAAGTATGGAAATGTGAGACAGTATAAATCAAAACCTACTGTTTAGCTCACCCCATGCACTCACTCAGCAAGACTCCCAGGCCTAATGAAGGATTTTCTGATGTCAGCCCCAGCGGCCAAAGGCTGAAGACAAAACCAGAACCACATACCTTGCACTGGGAGACAAGGTGGGCACTCATGCTCACACTGCCTATTTGTGGGACTTAGTCTTGTAAACCACCTGTTTATCAACCTCTTATGATACAGAAAATTAAATTTAATTTAACCTGTGGCATAGGTCACGGCCACAATGAAAATAGACTTGCCCACAAAAACACCAAATTAGACACCACAACTCTGTCAGGCTCCTCAGCTACCCCATTAAATCCACATTTCAACTCATGAAGCATTAGTAAGGGGGTTCTTTAAAATGGCATTCTGCAGGAATTTCTTCTGCAGGGATTGAATTTTCATCTCTGTAGTAGCTGTGCTTACTGCAGACCTTATAACAAGCTTCTGATGTTGAATGATGGATGCAAAAAGACACTCTCTTGGCTATTAACTGTGCTTCTAAGCCTCAGTCTGAAAATAAATCTTAGGAAAATTGGAGGGCAGAGCAATCCTTTCCCTCCCAACCTTATGTCCTACTTATAAAAACAGTTATTTGGTTACAACCTTCAGTCTTAAAGAAGTTTTTAACTTGATACTACATATGAAATATGCAATTAATACACTGCGCTCCTTTGCAACATTTACCTCCCAAGAAATTATATTCTAATGAAAATATTTTTTAAAGGGAAAGAGCAGGATGCACCTGAGGAGTGGGATTTAAAATCTTTACAGTTTATTACCAATTTGAAAGCACTTTGGTAAATACTTCACACATCATCCCCCACGTCTCAATGGATTCACCTCACATTCACAGTGGGCTTCCTAGCAACTCTTTCTTTCCAAGTCCATTTTTCCATTTACTGAGAACAATACTGAGAATGAGTCATTTCTGCAGAATACAGCCCTTCATGTACACCAGATGCCTAATGTTGCATGCTGTGAAGAAAAAAACCTAATGTCTGCTCAAATTACTGTATCGATCACCAAAACCTGTCAGCATTTTGCATCCTTTGTAAATGTTTTCTTCAGAATACTTGAATGTTTTTTAATGTTAAGATCTTAATATTGCTTGTCAAAATGCACCAGCAGGTTCTGTAAGAGCTAACACCTAATTAGCTCAGTTAGTAGCAGCTTGAGAATACCACCCAAACAATGACCAAAATTAATGTCTTTCACCAAGGGAGTAAAACAAAACAGGGGAAAAAACCAACCTGAAAGCTTTAGAACTGAGAAAGAGCATTTCCTCATGTTTTTCAAAGCTTTCCCTTTCAATTCCATTGAATCCTTCCTATAAATAAGTATTTTTATGGGGCTTGATGTCGTATCTTTTTGAGCAGTCCTAACAGTAGTTCTATAAAACCCTGCCTGACTAGAGAAGTATGTGCAGAACAGACAAGTAGAACTTCTGCCCCTTGGTCGTTCTCTGGCAGCAGCACAAATCAGAAATGAACAGTGAACAGTGCTGAAGTCAAGTAATTCACTGGGATGAAATTATACAACTCTTGGGGGGGATGTTCAACCAATCACTGCAAAATCTAAGGAAGTAATTAGGAAGCTTGTATTTTTTTTCTTTCAGAACAAGAGGGTAACAGCTGAGCCCAGTTCTGCCTTCACTCCTTTTGTTTACTTACAGAGGTGTTTCATTAACTGACTGGTTACAATTAGAGCAGCCTGATGTTACTTGGTTTGAAATAAAGGTACTTGCCTATAGCCACGCATTACACATGAGGGCAGAACAAAAAAATGACACAGTAACAGGCAGATGCTGTGAATCCTAAATTATTCACAACCTATTCAATACAAAATAAACTAGTCCTAGAAAATTCATTCTAGTAAGAAAGGAATGAAATTTTTAAGTTATCCCTACAAATTATTTAGTTCCTCTACAAACCAAATATTTAGCAGTTGCAAATAATTAAGATGCAAAAGAAAAAAGAAGTGTTTAATCAGTTCCTCATTAGACATGTGTGCCAGATACCACAGAAGATGGCACTACTTTCGCAAAGGAAAAACCAATGTTCAACACACTGAAGTAAACGAGAACAGCATTTAACATCAATTAAATTCAAACAATCATTGATTATTTCAAGTAGTTTTTCGTACACTTGCAAGAGGCATTTTGGATTTTGAAGTTAGTTTCAATCTAGAAATAATCTAATTGTGAAACCTAGCCAGCAGTGCAGCTGTGTATTTCCAGTCTCATTTCCATAAGCACTGAAGAAGCCTATTTTTGCTCTTATTCTCATTTAGAGCATTAAGACTCTAAAAACTATTTTGATGGGATTACACAGAATACAACTGCTATTTTCACAACCTGAGCTCTCCTGACAAAAATGTTTTTACCACAAAAACAAAAAAAAAAGGAAAACCTTTAGTACAACAGTAACAGTTACAGATGCTGACAAACTCAATTTTCAGCATAATAAACGTCACTGGGATTCTCTTTGGGAAAGCAGCAAAAACGATAATAATTAGGCTTAATACAGTTCTAAACCAAATTATGGCAGCTGTACATGCCACAACAAAGAGCATTTTTAAGTATCAAGTATGCAACCAAACTCCAAAAATATTTCTGATTCACAGCAAGTTACTGAGAGCACTGAGTGTATCCCAGAGCTGCTCTTACCTTTCCTGGCAGCATCTGTTCTCCGTCTTGCTGGCGACACCAGATCCTTGACAATCTGTAGCACTTGAATCATTGCTCGTTAGCAAGATCAAAGGAACGAGGTGCTCCTCTAAAATTCCAACAGGTTTCATTACTACACCTCATTACATGGCTGTCTTCAGTATGCTCAAGCAAAACTGATGCAGGAAGAACTCATCTACCTTCCCAGGAAGATTTCTGCCTGACGACTCTACAGGCTGGGGTGATGGATTTAAAGTGACTTCAGCACAAGGAGACAAAAAACTGCAAGCAGTCCTAAATGTATTTCTACAGAACATTTTAGAATTATTTACTGCAGAGAATGCATACTGATTTCTCTAAATAAAGTTTAAAGGAAACGTGCACGAAGTAGCTAAGGAAAAAAAAAACCCTTGAAAGGACTGCCGACAGATGCAGCGTGCTCCCCTAGGCTCGGTAACTAACAAGTGTGGCTGCATCCTCTTTTCAAGTCAGTCTCAATTCATGAAATTTCACGTAATGCTTAAAGGAAGACTCCGGTGCAGTGCAGAGCCAGCCTCAGACCCACCAACAGAACTAAAATTAAACCCAGCTTGCAAGAACTCCATCAAGCACAAGCAAGCTCCTGCTAAAGACATTCACGGGGTTCCTTTTCTCCCCCCTCAGTGAGAAACCTCTGACACCCTTGTACGTGACAGGAATTCTCACACACCGGGAGGCACGCTGGAAATCCTGGGAGAATTTCAGGCGTTCCCCCATCCAACACCAGAGGCCCAGAGAACTATTTCAGCAAAGGGATTGTCATTACTTCTGTCAGGTAATTTTAGGCAGACAGATTGCTGTATATGCCCCTACATTTTTAATGACATGTGGAAAATGTAAAAAGCCCCTTCAGAAGTGCTTTTTGTCAAAGCCTCTGCAGAGCTAACCCCAAAAAAAAAAAAAAAAATCATGAGGAATCATGTTTTATGTGATCACTTTAAATAACTGTCAGGCCTGAAGAGGCTCTGTGAATACTTCAGAAAACTGAATTCCTGAGCAGCACTATGAGGCCTTGCACACACAGAGATCAATTTAGGAAGCTAACTACATATTTGAAAATTGTAACATGAAAACAAACCACAGGCCACATTCTCTGGCCTTTAGACCTTCTGTTCCCATTGCTTAAGTGTTAGATGGGGGGGTGGGGGGAGAAGAGGTCATCTCTTTCCATTTTTCCATTTCCAGCTGCTCATCACAAGCATTGCAGATTTTAAGATTTACTGGCATATTTATCCATGTCCATGTCAGTCTCTTGAATCACACAGAGCACAGAACGACAAACTATGTCTGTTATGTCAGTCTCATTCACGGCCTGCCCATTAATCTCTGCCAGAAGGAAGAGCAACCCAAAATTCTATCCTATTTGATTAGGCAAAACAAAGACAAGTAAAATCCTTCTCCCTGCCAGGCTGTCTAATTTCTACTCCCACTTTGCAAACAGTCAAGTGTCCACCCAAGAGGAAGCCTGTAAACACACTGTGCAACTATGACTTATCCCTTCCTGAAAAAGGATTCTTCAAAATGTTACAGACAGAATCCTCAACTTTTCTATATTAAGAATAACTTCTAATTCCTGGACCTAAAGTTAAATTCCAGGTTTAAGACCAACGACTTTGTATCTGGAGAGGTTTGGAGAAGATCACTACAAGCAGATCCTTCCAGAACAACTATAATTTCAGAACATTTAAATAAGACATAAAATGCATGGTTGTGCAGTAAGGTTTACCTGGAGGTCCGTTATTTAATAATCCAGTGCTCAAAACTGCCATTGGAACAACTTTTTCCATTATTATTTCACCATGATGGATCTGTTTTTTATTTAGTTAGGTAATCAAACATCTTATCTTCAAGCCAAAGATTTAAAACCAATGGAATATCATTACTTGCAGCTATATTACATTGTAAATTTTCTCCAGAAAACTGACTTCAAGTTCAGGGTGCTCAAAACACAACTACTACAGAACTACTAAACTTTTGATGGTGCTTATATTAACATATTATGGATAGGAGAAGAAAGGAATGAAAAAAAGTGATTAAAGTTGAATAAAATATTCAGTAATAACATGTTACAGAATTCCTCAGGGNCATCCACTTGGCCTTCCAAAGCAAGAATATACCCTGCAGATCCTACAGTTGATTTTTAAATGACCTTGATTATCTCATCACTACAGCAACATTCTCAAGTGGTAGAACCAGGAGAGGATGGTGGACTGACGAAGATTAACAGTTGGGAAGGGGGAGCAGAGGAAGAAAGGACTAGAAGGCATGATTTTTGTGAAAAATTATTTTAAAAGAAAGAAATTAAGCACTTCAGTACCAATTCCCAACTGCAAAAACAAAGTCATTCCTTCTGCTTCCAAACTGTCCCTCACCTTGCTGGTACAGGTCCCTGTCCTCCCTTTTAAAGGGAGACACATGAGAACTTCAGGACTGGAAGTCATTTTCAGACACACCTGCCCTCCTCAGCATGAAACAGTTTCCAAAGTTGGGATGCACCAACAAGAGAGAAGTTTCTCCCTCTTCTTTATTGTGACAATTTGCATGTAGGAAAAAACTAAAAAAACTCGCAAAGCCTGAAAATAATTTAGGAAAATGTAAAGTACATTCCATATGCAATGTAAAGAAAATGGTGCAAGTCTGAAGAAGGCATGATAAATAAGAAATTTCAACAAATCACTGAAACTTTGAAGAACTACACGGTAAGCTTGGTGCCTGCTATCTGTCTTTCCTCAAATCAATTTATACACCAAGACAGCAACACTAAACCTGCTTTAGTACAGAGGCAATACCAAAAAGACTTGTAGAAATAAAACACACTAACTAGTTAAATTGTATAATTTCATCTGTTACTTATGAGTCAGAATTTGGTTATAGTTCACTCTTATCTTCGACTGATACTTCCATACAATCTGTCACTACAACTGCCACCTCTCAGACCACACATCCTGACAAAACACCCACTGTGGGCAAGGATACACCAGATGGAAGTTCACAGCAATTCTGACACAGATTCACAAGGTGAACCACAAAATAAAGTCATAAATTTAGTGCAACAATTTGTGTAGATTCTCTTTGAGATAAAAATTAGTGCTACATATTCAATGCATAGACCAGGGATCTCTGCCAAGCATTTCTCCTCTTCAACAGAGAGCTTGCTAAGCAATATGTGCTTAATGATGTTCTTGGATTTTGCTTTTCCTCGACTTCAAAATTGTAGGGAATACAGAAATCATGCACATGTTATCAACCTGATGAAATACACTGGTATTGGAAGGAACAGTTAACCAGGATGGGATTTTATGGATCACTGTGTACAGCCCTTGATCTCTCCCAAGAATAATAAAAAAAATGACCTGCATCCTGATTAGTCAGCTATCATAATTCAGAATAAAAATGCTTCCGTTAACATAATTACAATTAACTGATCTTCGGAAGCAGTTCTTGTTCATGAAGCATATTGCAGGAGGTGACACATTTACAGCACAAATGACTCTGCAGAAGGACAGCTCAGTGGGTATTTGTCAAAGGTATCTGACAAGGGGTGGGGAAGATCAGAATTTAAGTCTGAGCAAGACTTAATATTTTCTCTTTCACTCTCTTCTTCTAATCTGTAATGTTTATATATTCACAGCATTCTGTCCAGGCTATTAAAAAACCATCAAGAACCCTAGGGGTTTTCCCAGGAAGCACTGCAGCTACCCAAAAAGTGCCTGCTTGTTATGTCCTCGTTTACAGAAAGATGTACAAGCTACTAACAGAAAAAAACCCAACCCACTGCAATGGCTCCAGGGCTTTCATTCATAGGAACAATAGGAACACATTTGAGTTGGGATGCAAAGTTACTGTCATTGTTCTTTTTCCATCTCTGATCAACCTGAACTGTCCAGAATTCAGATATTCTGCATATTGATTATTCCCAACATCTCTGCAGAAACCTGTGCAGATCTGGCTACATCACCCTCCCCTGTGTTCCCCACTGCCAGAATTATGTCCTTTTCCCTCCTTGCTAGACTCCACACACGGTTAAGATGCCAAGCTTTCAGGCCTGACACCCCAGGGAGTGGAAAGCCCATAACAAAATGGCCAGGAAGGTCCTAGCCCAGGGCAGTTCTGTCACTAATGTTACAATGGCAGCAGGATCAAGCCTTAAGTCCCCTAGAAAGCAAATAAATGCACTAAACGCTTCTGGTGACGTTAGCTCTGCAAGAGAGCAAAGTCTGACGTTAGAGGCAGGAGGAGAGGATTTACAAGAGACCAGGGTGCATTTGCCCTTTGGACCCTCCTTTCCAGGCTGCAACACCCAGAAGGTGTTTCAGCACCACAGTCAGCAGGGCTGTCTGGGCAGGGCTGTCCCAGCAGGGCTGTCCCAGCAGGGCTGTCTGGAACAGGGGCTATAAAAACTCCAGTGCCATCGAAAGTGAGGGCACCTGCTCTTAATGGCCCACTGGAATGTTTGCTTTAAAAGCTGCAGTTTCAGAAACCACACGTGGCACAACTGCTTCAACTGCTTCATTGTCCTAAGATGGGAATCTTAGCAAAGGGGCTCAAAAAATGAAAATTATTTTCCTGTCAGGAACCACTATCTCATATGTGGCATAAAAGTTTTCAAGAATAGATTAAAGGATTAAAGAAATAGTATGCAGCAATCAGGGGAAAAAGTCTTTAAATATCAAATAAAAGGAAGAGTATATTATAAGAACATTTGCATAGTCCCTTCATAAGAAAACCTCAATTTCTTGTAAAAACAATGAATTCAGATGAAGTCTATCCAACAGCTAAGGCAAATATCTTACTATCCCCAGAAACCTTTTGTTTCATGATACTCCTCTCTGACTTTTCCTGTCACAACAGGTCTTCAAATTATTATCTCAAAACAATTAGGCACGGAACTCAAATAAGACAGGCAATATATCATAATACAAGTTATTACTACAGCTGCTATGAAGTAGGTTACCTATTGTTTCTCACTAATATTTTGAATTAATTTTCCAATCTCTAAACTGAAGCCTACAGTTTTTACTAAGTTTTCAATAATCTATTGTAGTTGGACGAGAATTCTAGAGTTCCAGATCAATAATTAACTGTCCCCATAAATCTCTGAAACTTTAAATTCTTAATCTTCATTATTTTCTACAGATCATTCTTTGAAGCATGAATGAGTCAAAAAGAAGAAAACCTAATGCTCACATAGACTTCCTATGTGAAACTCTGATAGCTTTTCTTGTAAAAATGTTTGCAGCAGTGACATAACTCCATTTATTATTCAGGAGCTCATTTTTCAAAAATGACTGCTTTTGGCTACGCATTTTGCAAAGCATCCATAAAAATAAATAAACATCCTCACAATCTTCTCAATGGTCCTTCAGAGTCAGTAACTGCTTAATCCAATGGAATTTGCATCCCTTTAGGAATGTTTTTTCTTCATTTCTAGCAGTTTGCTTCCAATTTTAAAGCATGAAACTATGGCTGCAGTTTTTAAAATAAACTGATGCAGATCTAGGAGCCTTATTTAGAAGGCATCTTCTTGGGAAGAGAAAGTAGCTTGATCTAAAGGCTGGAAAAGTAATAATTTCAAGAGAAAGCTATTTTTTTAGTCTGTTTTTCTTTACACTTTAAACATACAAGAAAGCTGTTCATTAAATTCAGATGATGGAAAACTTCAATAAATGGTCAATGAAAGTAGTTCTACCTGTTCAAAGAAAAAAAAACAACCTATAAACCCAAAATAGAAAAACAAATGCCATAACTGGGAAAAAAGGGAAGACAGAAAAACTCAGAGACACGTTCCACAGACCTTACTGCACACACTGAAGGAAAACTACACATTGCTCAATCCCATTCCTGCTCAGTGCTCTCACTGCCACCTTTCCTGCATCAGTTTTCACCCCCTCAGCTCTTGCTAGGACACATTCTGTAACAAGACAGGCAGTGAGTTTCCCAGAGAGCCACGATGAGCTCAAGGGAACTGTCCCTGTAGATCACTTTTATCACCCTGATAACAGACACCAGACACTCATGGGGATCAGTATCAGAAGTTTGTGCTCACAGAAGTCTTGATGCACTCTTCTGGAAAAAAAAAAATTACAAAAAGGAATAAAGCATGTATAGATGAACTGCTTGTTTTCTCTTCCCAATAAATGTGTTTTATACCTGTCACCTCCATGAGAAAAGGGTACTGCTTCTTCTTTGCTCATATATTTTCTGTAGAACTGTAGATTTAGACATACAAGTGCATCTAAACTGCACCATTTAGCAACAGTTCAAAGGGTTCCAAAAGCTCTTAGATATTTAACCCACAAAGACCTGGCAAAAGGAATAGCTCAGGCTGCAGTGCAGAATTCCTTAGATGCAGAGGCACTCATGTCTTTTGGGTCTTTGTGATTAGGATTGTGTTAAGCAAACTACAAAACATTATGAAAATGAGTAAGAACAGAATCACAGATTCTTCAAATTAATTAAATTTCCTTCTCCTCACACTCATACCATGCCCTTCAAAGGCCAAATGGTCACTTCATAAGGCTCACGAAATGGTCAAGAAAGCAACAACAAAGCAAATGGAATTCTACCACCATCCCCCCCCAAAAAAGGTTGTATCTAAGCAGTGCACTTTAAATTATTGAAAAAATAATGTTGGGTGGGTTTTTTTAAACAGGAGGAAGAAAGAGAATGGTAGTACAAGTTCTCATCTCATCTCAGTGAATGCACACACCCCACAGGATTTCTCAGTCTTCCTCATATTAGATGGCAAGTTTTCATATAGCTTTAGCTGCAAATGAAGATTTTTCTGAGGAAAAAAAGTTCCATACTAGAAGTCTCAAAAAGAAATCAGACATTAATGAAGTTGCAATTACAATAACAAAAACTATTTAAAATACATTCTCCAATAATATGCAGCATTTCCTGCATTTTGCAGCATTTCAAACAGAATATGCAGCAATTTTACACTCCCTGGATTTGGGTCATGGCTGTAGTGCTGATCAACAAATTTATCTTAAGCTAAAGGATATCATTAAATGTTCTGTCAAACCTAAGCACACAGAAAGAAGCCAAACTAGTCATTAAAGACTTCTTTAGGTTTTGCAACATTAAACAAAAACCAAAACTATTACTATCTTACATGTGCTAATACTGAAGTCAAAGTACATTCATTAGTTTAATCAGGCATAGACTGATAAAAATGAATGTGTGTTCAATTCAAAGAAAGAAGAAAAACAAAAACTTTGCTTTTAATTTAAACCCTTACTTGGTTTCCTTTTGAAGAGGATATGAACGAGACTAATAATCTTGTACCTCCCTGAGGCAAAGAAAAACTAGAAAATTCTATGCACTGCTATTTGTTAGCGTGATTAAATCCTTCAGTGCATGTACATTTAATCCAAGTAATAAAATGCAGCTGTAGAGAGGCACCAGGAAGAACATCAAACCTTATTAGTCCACTGCAAAATACACATTACTTTTATTAAGCTCATGTATTTGCAGCCATAGTTTGTGCAGCAAATAGTACATGGTGTGTCATTCTGTCTCTGCAAGAAAAATCAAAACTTTCAAAACAAGTTTTTGAACACTCTGTAATAGGCTAATCTAACCCTAAAGTGGATCTAATCCCACAAATGCAATCTACCTCAATGGTGAACACTCTTACAAAGAGACACATTCAAAGGAAGAACAAATCCAACATTTCAAAAGTAGCCAATGGAAATGAACCCAAAGGTCACATAGAGCAGAAAGGAACCACCCTCCTTTAAAAGGAAGAGTACCTGGGTCTGTTTGCTTCCTGCAGTTGTGTTCTAATGGGAGACACCATTACCTGCTCACTTTCAGACTTCTGCCTCCTGCTCTCCTTCTATGTTCACTCAGAAATGCAACCTCTCAAAGCAGATTTTAACTAACATGTTTTAAAAATCCAAGCTTAGCACTTGAATACAACAATCATGTTAACTGTGACTACTTAAGGTTAATGCTAGAGCTGTATTTCAGATGTTTTCTGTCTAAGTGGCTGGTTGTGGCTACCTTCATGGTTATCTGTTTTGCCTCTGTTCTTACATCTGGATTTATTTAGTGTGCTGCAATGAGAGGTCCCACTTCCTTCATATCCAATCCTATTTCCCATAAAAACATATAAATGCTTCCTCTGTTGAAGAGTTCTCCTATTCCCTCATCAATGAAAAAATAATGGAAACATTTGGCCATCTGAGACTTCTTTAGTCAGCTTCACCTTAAGACAATCAATTTATCCAAATGAAGAACACCTTTCCTATTTATTCCATGAATAAGAACAGAGGAACCTACTAACACTGTCCCAGTTTTGGCAGATGAAAAACTGTAGTGCATTTACTGTTCCCTATGTTCTCTGCAGCTGTAGATTTAAAATCACACCAAGTTTCAGCCAACAACTGCCATGGTCCAGACAAGAAGGGTCATCACTCTACCCAGGATTACATTCAGGCACTGCAACCTAACATTTTAACTCCCACTGGCACTACACCAGTGCTAAAGGAACAGAAGTTCTCTCCTTGCAGTGGATTTATCCTTGCTAAATTTCACTGAAAAAACACCCAGGTAACCTGGCCTTGCTATATCATCCTGTAAGTCCACTGAATATACCGTGTTAAACAAAACCACAAATTGTGTTAGTTCTCCTAAATAGATGTTCCACTTAATGACTGATTGCATTAAGAAGAGGGAAAAAAAACCCTCTCAAGAGCCTTACAGTGAGTTTGACATAAATATTATTTCTCTTAGTTTGTTTTAATGCACAAGGAATAAATAAATACTGAAATGTCACTAAAAGTGACTCATTAGCCTTTGCTCTAAAAACAAAACTTTCCTACCACATACTTACAGCAAATGTACAAATATTTTTGTCACTGCACTGACATAGAAAAGAGGGGGGAGGGGGGCAGGGAAGAAAGTGAGGAGCAAACAAAAAGCAAAATTGACACTTTTCAATTTGTACCTCATCTTTTTACAGCAAGCCAAATTTTTTCTCTCGTGTTCTCCAAGACCATGACATCCTTCAAACATTCTTACAGTAATTTGAGGCAACTGGGGAAGACAAGAAGCTAAAAGCTTGGCTAGTTTTTGCAGCCAGATATAAAATAATATGAGCTGTAACTGTGCTGAAGCTCCAAGGCAAAGAGGGTCAGCAGAGCAGCCTGACCACAAGCCTGTGGCACAGCATCACTGCAGGAACTCAGAGCTGCAGCCCACAAGTGTCACCTCCAAAGGGAAATCTGGGGGAGTGCAGGAAAGGAAGGTTATGCCATTGCACTGTTTGTACAACTCGGACACAGCAGCACCACAAAATAAAACTCCTTGTGTAATGCTGGATAAAATTCTACTACAAGGAAAAAAAGAGAAGGAGAAAGCTTTTTATTGAATGCAACAGAACATTCTGGTGAGAGACCTACTTCCCTATGTCCCTACAAATTCTGGCAAGTCTGACTTGTGCTCAAAAGAGCTCTGAGTAAGGCTTTCAGCACTCCAGCACAGAATCAGGCAGGTTTTCAAAGAGCTTTTCAAGGCTAAAACAGAAAGACTGCATTCAAGAATCCTCTCCTATGGCAAACCAAAGTGCTGTATTAAAACAAAGTGCCCTTTTACATTAGTGATCTGTTAGATTAATGGCTGCCCTGGCCAAAAGCACTGAGGTCCTACCTTGTGTTGGTATGCCTTCTATTCTGGAAACCATTATGTTACACAAAATGAAACTGAGGGGAAAACTGGAAAAGAAAGAAAACAACACATCACACCAGCTTCCCAAACCAGAAGAACTTGGGAGCTCTACACAGCTTTGTGCTTGTTTCAGAAATTTGGAGCAGGACAGGCAGGTCCAGGTTTACCAAGAGCATTGAAAACATTCCAGGGCTATCTTGCAGTCTCCCACATACTTTTAGGAATTAAAGTATCTTAATTTTAGGGGAGAGGGTCCTTTGCAATGAGAGCTTAAACAAGCCTTACAGTCAGCTGATTGATAGGATATCACCTAAGTGCAGCTACTTTACCACAAACATCTGCAACCATCCTTCTGAACAGTGAAAGGATAACAGGCTGGATAGTTTAAGTAAAGAAAAGATCTTAAAGTTTAAACAAATATGGAGCCAATAATCTCTCTGACATTACTTACATAACCCCACTTCTGGCAACAACCCCAAATATTTTCCAACTGTGTTACAAATCAGAGAAGTTGTTTCCTATCAGCAGCTGGGTTAAGCACATCAAAACAGTTTTTCTTGAAACACAGTCAATTTAGCTTAAAATAGCCACACATCTTTTAAATCAGGTGCTTTGCTTCTTGAATATGAACATGAATAACAACATAAAATGAGACTGCAGCTCAATTATTTCTCATATCTGTGATGAAGTAACAACGCTGAGCAGCAGTACTTCACCTTTCCTACACAGTGATGCATGTTATTCAATCATTTGTATGGAAAGTGAGAATCACCATGACTCACGGCAGGCAAGGAAAGTCCTGTGAACACCTCATTTAACATTGCTCTTGGGAAAGTTGTTGTTTTGCCCATTTCTAATCCTTCACTGCATTCAGCTGCTTTGTGAATTCTTTGATTCAACAGGAAATAACACCACCATTGGGGAGCTTAAAACTGCAGCCTCTGAAAGTTCTCCTGCAGTAACTGCAACATTGGTCTGTGACTGCACAGTGCCTTATGCAGAGAAGGGGGTGCCCACCCAAATGCCTGCACTCAGAACTGCTGCTTTTCATCTCTATTTCAGCTGGGAATGTCTGCATCCTTTCCCCTTTGGAATGTACTTGAACACCACCCTCAACTTATCACAGGATGAATAGGATCCCAGAAATATGAATTGCTTACACAGTGGCAGACACTTGATACTCACTCCAGAGAACAAGGTTACAGTGTTCTGGTGCTCCTGGCTCCTTCTGCTGCAGGAGCACCAAAGCCCCTCGATAAAGGCATCTTTGTGCAATGGTCTACATAAAGGAGCACAGAGAGAGGCCCAAAGACTAAGATTTAAATAAAAAACTATGTAATGGGAGAATATTGTCATGCCAAAAGCATGTGCTCTTGTGTATGCCAATTAGTCATAATAATTCAGCACTCCTTACTGGCCATCAATCAAAACACTGAGGCAGACAAATGTTAAAAGATGACTTTCCTTTATTTATAAACACATAAATAAAAGAATTTTAATATATTTTATGCAGGTGTATAATTCTACATTGTAAAGAGAAGATAATGACATGAAATATCTATCACAAATAAAACATGTAATGAATGTTTAAATACACATAAATTACTACCATAACCATCTTTCTATCATCCTTGTTGTTTCAGAGACACACACAGCTAGAGGACCATAAAGTAAATATTTTGTAAACAATCCAACCTTAATTTTCAGTACAAACATGGCAGAATAAAGGTGAAGTAAAAGTGCCTAAAAAGGATACATTTGGGGACCAGTGTCTGTATATGAAAACACTGGAACTCCAACATTATCAATGATGGTAATTTTCCTGCCACAGCTCTCCTGACAGCTCAAAACTGACAATAGTTTCCTGCCAGAGCCAACATTTTGGTTTACAAACAGGAATTACATCTCCTTAAAAGCAGGTGTCATGTTGCATTAATTTATTTAGAGAAGCCCCATCAATCTGCTAGGAAAAAGCCCAAATGAAAGAAGATAAGATTCAAAGCTGTCTTTATGGAAAAAAAAATTAAAAAATAAATAGAACGCCTTTTAAAAAAAGTTCAGTTAATGTATCTGAAATGTAGGCAAAGGGCTTTACAAATTTAACTTTACTACACCTTAATTAATTGAAATTAAACAGTAAATATTATACAATACCTCTTTGTTAGCAAAGCCCTACAAAAAGTGACATTACTGAACTTGAACCTACAGCCTGCAAACACAGCTTCTGGATGTGATGAACACATTTTTGGTAACTGCAACCTCCTGCAAAGATGCAACTTCATTTCAGACTATGGAGATTGAGGACTTACTTTGTTCAAGTAAATACATGACAGAATAAAATTCAAAAACTGTTTATTTGCCTCTTTGACCTAAAAAATAATTTTAAGTGCAAGGAAAGCAACGACTTGCCAGCCATAAATATCCTAAAATGTGACCAAAAATACAGGATTATGAAAATAAATTTTAAAATTAATTTTAAATCTGTTTAAATACAGAGAAATTTCAAAAAGCTTTTATTTGTCTTCTGATTAATCTAAACAGCTGTACTATGAGCAAAAGAAGAAAAGTCCACAAGATCTGAGAAGCTGCATTGTTACATCAATTGAATAAATAAAAATCCAACATAATAAAATACAAATATTAAAACAACAAGTTTCTATTAAGGTGCCTGCATTTCCCCCATGTGATGCATCAGTTTTGTGCAAAGCATTTGGGTTATTACTACTGCTACTCATGCATCCTGTGTATTCAGAGGGGCAGTTTAATTACAGTATTGGTGAGAAACTGGGTCATCCAAGATCTGATTAGCCCTCTGGAGATGCCTCTCCTTGCTTAGCACAGAGGAAGCCTGAGATTACCACATTCCTGAACAACTTAAGCTCCAGTTCCATGCACACTTCTAGCAAGGGAAAAGCAGCATTTCCCAGAATCTCACCCAGGGATCACTGATCCCCACCCCTGCAGGGCAGCACTGCAGCCACGGATGCAGCTCCCTGGGCAAGAGCTCAGGGAGCCCACCCCGTTCCAGGCAGCCTCGTGTAACAAGGAAGAATTCAGGAATTCAGGCAGGCAAAGGACACCGACCCATTACTGGCACGGGCAACATTTTAAAGAGGTCATGAAATTTTTAAGACCTTGAGTTCAGCCTTGGCTCCTGCAGCCCAAACCTTTCTAATGAAACTTCATTCAAAACTTCCTTGTCAAGGCCGTACAGGTTTCTGTATCTCATTAATTCTGATCTCTCAATCTGTATTTTGAGTCAGAGAATTATCTCCAGCCCAGTTGCTGACAGTCTCAGCAGGTACAAGCTGCACTATAAAGAGCAGCAAGCAGCAGTACCCCAAGAAAAGACCTGAAAAGTTAGGAAAACACAGAAGAGTAACAGTGAAGCAAGACCAAGTGACAAGCTCTCCTACTACAAGACTCCAGAGCCAAACAACAATATCTGTCTTTCATGCTTCAACAGCCCACTATGAAAAAGGTAATAGTGTACAACTACTGATCCAAATTTTCATTTGTCTCTGTAGTTACAGTGGTGAATTCCCTTGACAGCTTCAATAAAAAAAGAATTAAATACTGATATCATCAATGAAGCAATTTTTAGGGGTTTACTAATATACAGTAGTTTACGATTTGAGTCTTGTGAGTTTCCTTTTTCACATAGCTGAGTTGCAGGGGGGTTACCATTATTTAACTCTTTAAAATTTTTACAAACATATCACAAGTTTTCAAAGCCACCTTTTGCAAATCTGCATTATGGCTCTTTGTCCCCTGTACCCAACAATTATGAATTATTCAGAGATTCAGTTTTTCATAGAGAATTACTATTTCAAGTTTCAGGAAAGATAACCCAGGAGACACAATAGCTTCCTCTCTGTTCCTCAAGTCACAGTATTTATAAAGATTAGAAGATAATTGTCCTGTGAAATCACAACAATTGTGAAAACACTTCACTAACTGTAGCTTCAAACTAGCATTTCATGATAGGCTTTCAGGATTCATGGTTCAAAAACAAAACAAAAACCTAGCATGTAACATAGTAATCTGGCATCCTTTAACTATTCATTATTATATATTGTAAAAGTATTTTAGTTTACTTGTAAGCCTTCCTTCCCCAGCATGCAGTCATCCTGTGAATCAGAACCAAGACTTGTTCCTTTCTTTCATTCAATCCCAGCTCACTGCAAAGAAGTGATGACTACAAAGTCTCTTCCACCAAATCACCCAGCTTCAAAATGATTTGCAACCATATGTAATTACCCACAACAAATTATTTACCCACAATATAGAAAATACATAAAATGCACAGCCACTCACACTTTGGGTAAAACAAACCAAAAGTCTTTCTCCCAGTATTTATTTTAAGAACAGTTTGACTTGGTCCCCAGGTCAGATTCAGATTCATTCTGACACACCAGGAGGGGATATTGGGAGTGAAGGGGAAGGAAATTGAGCCAGCCTTAACTCACAGACTTTCCTTAGGACAGGGAGCTCTACACATGCCCAGAACACCTTCCTCAGCTGCAAGCACAGAAACAATAATGGTTTGGGTTGGAAGGGACTTTAAGATCATCCAGTTCCAGTTCCCCTGCCATGGCCAGGGACACCTTCCACCAGACCAGGCTGCTCCAAGCCCATCCAGCCTGGCCTAGAGGGTCTCACTACAGCGCTGATCTGTTATGGCTGACCTGAACCTTTTTTTTATTCCCAAGTTCATTGCTCCTGAACAGGGAAATTGACAGCCAAAACTATTTCTTTACACACACTATAAGAACACAGAAGGAAAGAAAAAAAAAATCTATGTTTTTAGAAATCCCAAAATCATAAGGTTCCTCTGTGAACACAGACTAGAAAGCCAGAGCTGGAATGAGAGGTCAAGGTATGTACCCAACCATCCAACAGGAGCAGCCTTTAATCACACCACTGTGGGCTTGATTTGAACTGCTGAGGCAAAACCTGCCCCCATCATTACCAGGCCACACCAACCATCTGCACAATGTAAGATTACACTGCACAGCTTCTCTCAAAATGTGTTCTCTCACATAAAACGTGTTCCTACCCTCAGTCAAACAGAAAGAAAACCTGAAGTGATGGGAGTGAAGCACAAAGAAGCAGGTGAGCTTCCCAATTGCATGCAGCATTAAGTTTTTAGTGTGTTAGAAATAAAACTAAAAGCAGAAAGACAAAGTCAGGACAGAAATATTCTGTATTATATGTTGGCACTGCATCTTATACATATAAGGAGAAAAAATGAAGATGTCAGCAGCTTGCTGCAATAGTGTGCACTAAGCTTAAGTTCCACTGCAGCAGCTCAAATAATTTAATTGTACTGACCTTTCCTCAAAGGAGAAAAGCACAGGAAAATCCCCAAAAATAAAGAGCAGAGTTTGTAATATTAAGGATTTATCATTGCACTACACATTTTCTGGCCACTAAATATCTGGAGAAAAAGTAGATTAAATCAACTCTTTCTGTGATGGGACATTCTAGGCAGGTTGCATCCACCAGGATTTCTCTGAAAAGTTGTATTTAAATACAAACCAAATCAATAATAAACTTCACTCAGCTACACCCGACACCATTACAAACCCTTTAAGGATATGAGCTCAGTGTCCTGTAAGGCATACAGCCTTATATGAAAAGCACAATTTCAAATACAAATCTGTCTTACCCTTATTTATGAAAACAGACATTTACAAAGCTGTTCCACAGCAATAAAAGCCTAAACAGGGACTGCCTCAGTTTTAACAGATTTTTTGTATTGTCCAACAACAAACTACCACCATGAATGGTGAACTTTGCAATTCTGCCAATGCTTTTCCCCAGCACAGGGGATGATCCAGTACAACAAGATCCAAAGCATGCACTTACACACCTGGTAACTACCAAAAAAGTTAAACAAAAAAGTAGTCCTCTCATTCACTTTAAAAAAAATTAACTGATCATTGGCTTAAAAGTAAGCATGTGTGAGCTTTTGTAAGTACCAGGATATTAACAGATTTACTTCTACAAGGTATTAAATAAAATAATAAGCTTTAAGTAACAAGTTCTATATGGTAAACAAAATGTTATGCGGTAGAAATTACTTGAGCTAGTGAATAAAGTTGGCAAAAAACCCAAATAGATACAATCTGCCTGTGAAGAAATTTAGGACAGATACTAGAAAAAGGATTTAATCATTTCAGGCCTTAGCACCTAGCACAGCCCTTCACAAAGAGCAGTGGAAATATATATTGAATCAAGTACATCACGAGAAAATAACAAGCAGGATTCAACCACGTAGCCTGCACACAACAGCATCCTGGAGTTTTTAGTGGCCTTCTGAAGGCTGAGTTTCCCTCATTTAGATAGAGTCTTTGTTTGAATCACACATGGGGATGCACAGTTTAGGAATACTACAGACTCCCACCATTTTTAATACATCAAGCTGTTCTAGGTGCCCACAGATTTTGTGAATAAGCACACATATAACAGAACTATGCAAATAAATGCAGCTTCATAAGATATGATACTTATTGACTGAGATAGTTAGGAAAGAGGAGGATTGTGCTTATAGCTCAAGTTTCTCTCAAGTAAACCATAAACTAAGAAATTCAACATCAGCCAAATATAAAACATCTGATTTTCTCTAAACCATATCTTTAACAAGTGGCACTTTGTGTTGTGCCCTTGAAGCCCATCACAGCACAGGCTTCAGCAGCCACTCCACCACAAGACTGCACTGAAGAACATCATTACTGACCACCACAAAAATACTGCCAGAATGGTGCCTTGCATTTGAGTAAGTCTTCATTCTTCCTAGTGAACAGCTGAACCCTCCAGTCTGGAATCAGCTCAAAATCTGGCCTAAACCAAGAGTGTGTTGCTCTAGCACTCTGTGTGTGCTGTACCCAAACCAACATCATGACAGCAGCACCCTGAAGTCACACTTGACACAGCAACTATGAGTCAGTTATTTGTTATGTGTCAGACTGTACATAAGGCAATGACTGCACATGAAAAGCTCTATAAAACAAATGAAGATTCACATACAGTGTTTGACAAATCAGGATATTCCAGTACTTCAATAACTGCCTGGAAAATTGTCCTCTATGCAATACAGCAAATACTTTAAACATCAGAAAGTAAACAAGTGTGAACAGCAATATGAAAGAAAATAGAAATAAATCTGTGTAAAAACTAAAATAGTTCTAGCTACACCAGCATGAACCCTGTAGTTCAGCAATTCTTTCAGGCCTTTTTTTGGTGTAATTTTTCCTCTGCTGCATTTAGCAAGCATTTCCTTCATCATTCTTTTTTTTTTCCCGTTGTCAAGAACAATCATTTTTCATTTAGTTTGACAAGAAATTTAACCAGCAATTTTCTTTACTCACTTCCTCCCAGAAACTCAAATCATCTTATTTTACTACCACAGGATATAATTATCCTATGAACCAGATGCTTTTCCTTCAGCACATTCAGTACAGTTGTGTTGAAGCTGAGCTACATTGCAAATGCAGTTCCTGTGCAAATGGAGTTTTATCCTTATTTCTACATGAGGCAAGGCCAAGCAACACTGCTGACAAAAGCTGCATGAAAGAGTCTCACATCTGCAAAACTTATGAGACCTTGAAATATTCAAAAGAGTTCACTAAAAAGAGGTTATCTCACCCATCAGATATGACCTAAACCAAAACTTCCGATGTCTTTCATCTGTTTTTTCCACATAACAGATATGAAGTCACACTTTGCTATGGCTCAGATCATTCCAATACATGCCAGATCTCCTTTGGGATCAAACCTCTACACTACAATTTGTGTAATGTATTCTTTTTTCCCTATAAAATGAAGTCCATTCATTTTATGTTGGATTTTTACCAGTTATTTTCATTTACTAGGCAGTCAAATTTTGGAATTCATAGCAAACCCAAGGCATTTTCCCCTCAGTTACATGTTTTATTTATACTGAATAAAACAAACATCATCTTGTGACAGAACTCAACTTCTTCAAAACGAGACCAGACTACAGAGAAGTCTTACAGAGCACACATATTGATCAAAAATTTGCAGATTAAAAATGGCATCTGCCAAATCTCAACTTTATTTGGTTATTTTTACAGGACTGCAGACACAAAACTCAGTATGAATATTTTTAAGGAATAACCACCTCCCAAAACCTACTACAGAAGTACAGTTCTTCTGAACTACAACCTAAGGGTTTCTTTTTTTCTGAAAGAAAGAAATCTACTTACTCATGACTGGAAACTTCTTTGTATATAATCCAAGACAGGTCTTGCAGCAAGGTATCTTGTTGGAGAAGGTTTCTCAGAGGTATACATGTCCTGAAGGTGGGAGGAAAACAAAAACACAAATAATTTTTTCAACTTCAAATCACTAGAATATATGTTCACATATAAACTGCCTTTCCTACTCTCTTTTCATCCTCCTTGTTAAAAAAACCCAAAAAAACAAAGATGTGTTTGTTATGACTGGGGAGCTTTACTGCTTTATGGATGTATTTATTTATGGATTTTACTGCTTATGGATGTATTTAGCTGTTTATTGACTCAAAACGTGCACGTTCTTCTAACAAACACATTCTAAACCTCAGTATGTGTTTTAAAAAAAAACCTGCTATAAAATAAAATGTTTGTATCTCTTGGGAGCAGTTAAAAAGTTAAAAGTACAAGACTACAACACAGAGCAACTGAAAATTCCAAAGGTGTATTTTCCTTCAGCAACCTAAGCTGGCAAAACTATGCTAAAAACCCACTTTTTAAAACAAGAAATGCAATTAAGATTGCTGAACAAGCACAGGTTGGCACTGACATCCAGCATTTCCTTCTCAGAAACAAAACCTGAACAAGTTACCATTTCTAGCAACTATAAACCTACAGTTCCATCAATTCCTCATCGATTTCAGAAAAAGATACCCAAGTAGGGCAGATGGATTCACTGACAATAAGCCTGGCCCTCCCTGAAGCCAAATATAGAGGACTTAATCTCCAACAATGACAGCACAGCAAGTACATTTTGAAAAATTTATTATATAATCTCCCTCCTGCTGCTAAAAGCAAGTTTATGCAAGTCTGGTAGAACAGTTAAATGAAACTTCACCTCACAGCTGAGATGAAAAGAAGAAATCCAACATATCTACTTATACAGCATTTTCTTCTAATACCTGCACAAATCTGTAAATTAAGGAATATTATATAGTTCCTCTTTTCAAAACCAATTAGAACCTGCTGAACCTCACAACCTGTGCTAATCCAGCCAGATATCTTGTGCTCAGATTCAAGTCTCAACTGTCCTGATCTCTTCATGCTCAAAGAAAAAAAAAAGTGCAAAGTAAAATGCAAAAAGACATAAAAGGAGATGCAACTTTTCCTAAATTATGACTTCACATAACCCTTACACATCTACAGCACATGGCAAAGTAGTACAGGAACTAGCACAGCACATCACAAGAAGGTTCCTTTATCAACTGCTAAAACAATTTAAAAAAAATAAATTAAACATCAAAGCCACACACACCACGAAAGAAAGAAATCCAGCTGCCAAAAGGAAGCCTTTGGTAAAGCTGCAGATGGAAAATTACAACCAACTTTTTTGCACTGAAAAAGTAACACAGGGAAGAGACTCAGCAGGGAAAGAAAGCAGCTGAAAAAATCCACACACAAACATTCTAAATAAGCAGAGATGAACACCAAGCCATGAGATGCTACAATCAATGAAGAAGAACAGTTTGAACTGCAGGCTCTGTCAACTTTCCATGAACGTCTGCTAAATTAAATATTTAAGCACACAGTCCAATCAAAAATTAAGCACCTATTAAAACATATCATTAGAACTGCAGCCTTGTCAGCCTCCTCTTGATTACTGCTGCCAAAATTAGCACATAAAACTTCCATGACATTTAATTATTTACTGGGCTAATAACACCTATTATGTTAAGAACATCAAACAGATCAGACATCCCTCAAACCAGGTCCAAAGCACTTTTGACCAGTTTCACACTACACCTTTGGGCCCAAATTCTTCTTGAATCTTATGCACAATCACCTGGAAGACCAGAGTCTCCCATTCAACTTGATGTTCCAAAGGCATTATCTCACCTTAGTTTTGTAAATATAAACCAGCAATACTTGGCCTCTGAGACATCGTGTTACGTGACATTTTATTGTGTGTATGTACAGGAAAAGGCTGTTCATTAGGAAAAAACAAAACAGCAGCTCTGAAAACCACTTAAGGCTAATAAGAGCTTAATTATGCACCCTCACCACTTATAAAAACCTTGTCACGTAACAGGGAGGAAATGAGATGGGGACAACACAGAAACCCTGTTCTACCTAAATGTGTGAAAAGTGAATGCTCCAGTGCACCAGAGCAACCTGACCTCCAACTCCCACAATAAAGTGCTACTCCTGTACTGCCTGCAATGTCCAAATATTTTGTTTAGCTGCTGCGAGCATCTGTTTAGCAGACAATGCAGATTTCAGGTAAATTCAGTTGTTGTTCTCTGAAATAACACTACATGTGTGTTTTATATCATTTCCATTGTAAATACTTTTTTTTTAAAAAGGAAAGTTTTGTTTTTCATCTGTAGCTTTGAGTACAGCAACAGCAAGCAGTACTGAAAGTCAACACTATCTAACAGCAGACAGTCCCTGCTTTCTATTGCATTGCAATAGCAACAGCTTTTCCTAAGGATGTGTGTTAGAAACCAAACTGTCTTCACTCTGCTTTCTCAGCCACCCTGGTTTATTTCAATGCTTGCAGGGTTCTCTCCTGTACAGAAATACCAACTACTACAGAAAGACAGAGGCTATAACCTGTTCAGTGTCTTTCTGAAAGGCACCAACTTGGAAAAACTTTTAATTCAAAACAGTGCCTGACACTCTTTCTGCTTTCCCTTGCAATCAGCAAGGCCATAATAAAAATTAAAGGAAAAAACCACCAACCCACCCACACATACCTTTGATCTTTGTCTTTTCCTGAAGAACTAACCCTGGTATTCCATCCCATGTTTCCCCTAGTGACACACATCTACTCACTCTTGGGAGTATCACATTCAGTGCCTGTGAAACTACTGGCATTTTAGCTGAGATTTGAAAGGAATACCTGCAGTGAGCAAAGCTCTTTGCAACTTCAAATTCACACACACTCATAATACATTCAGTTACCTGTTTCCATAGCTGGAGCCAGGTCTCTTTTTTACCCAATACTCTGTTTCAGGATAATTAGCAGGAGCCAGATTGCAAAGCAAATTACAGCATATTGTACCTCTATGCAGCATGACTCTACCCAGAGAAGAGATTTTCCTTTAAGTTGGCAATTAAAGATTCAGGTCTAGCCTGTGTGTGTGCTACTGCAGTATCTGCTTAAATTAGACACTAAGGAGTTAACATTAAAATTTATACCCCAGTTCCCAAGAACCAGGAATCACAGGAGCAGCATGCAACTGCACTGCTTAAACACACGAAGACAAAACAGCCCTAAGAGAGCCTGCCTTGCACAAATCAGTATTTCAGTGTCATTTACCATCTTCTTCCAACCAAACATTATGGCCCCTCACAGAAAACAGAGATTTCAGAAGCACTGTGTTTTAGAGTTGCACAGATAGCTGTATGGCAAAACATTAAGTCTGAAATTGGTGGTTTCTGTGCTGTATAATCAGAGGGCAGAGGAACAGCTGGTTAAAAGGCAGTTCTGCTAAATACTTATTTTATGCTGCATCTCGGCTGAATTAACTTAAAAGTTATAATCAGACACAGTAAAAGCTAAAAAGGAGCAAAACTAAGTCACTTCAGAGCACAGTTATTAAAAAAAAGGTAACAAAAATGCCTAATATAGCACCAAGCCTCTGAGCACCCCAGCTCAGTAAAATGCCCCAGACAGCACAAATGCACAATTCACAACGAAGTGAAATTGCTACTGTTTCAGAACCTACACAGAATCACTGACTGGCCACAGATGAGGAAGCACATGGAAGTACAAATGAAACAAGCCAAACGACACACCCTCCTTTGTTCATAGCAGGAATATTTACACTACAAAGCGTTGAGGCAAATCGCCTTTAGTTTCAGGCACTGCTGATTGGCCGCTGCGTTTATTACACACACGCCTGGTAGAGTTGGAGTTTCGACTGTCACACAGCAGCTCTAGATTGCAGGGCACGCAGCAAGCTAGAAAACCATAGAAAACAATTATTTAATATAATTATCCTAACTGAAATGATCCTCCACAAGATACTTTTGTTGTGAACAGGGCAGATGTGGATTGGTTTTCACTCCACTGTAATTCAGTGGAAGCTGAAAACCAGCTCCCCTCACAGCCAGCTTTCAGTGCAGCTGCCTCCTCCAAGCAGTAAATGGCACAAAGAAAGTTATTCTCGAGCATATGCGGGTGAACAACTGGTACAGGAGTTTGGAGACAGTGACTTTTAGGTTTTAAGTCACCACTTGACTCTCGTTCAGCTGGCAGTTCAGTGGCTTCGGTGGTTTTCTCTATAGGCAGCCATTCACGCCACAGAAAGAACCTGAAACACCTGATAATAATTGGCCCTTTGCTGGCAGTCCCAGCGGAGACTGAATGCTGGGAGAGGGCCATAGAGACTCAGGGTTGAGCATATCCTGGGGGACGGCCTCTGTCCCAGCCCACCGCTGCCAGCCTGGTACTTTCCACCACATACCTGAAGTATTACAAAAAAGCAGAGGAGGGAGCAGGTACAGAGAGAGCTGTAGTGCCAGAAAGTCACATTAAAGGGTTCAGCCATCGAAATCCTCTCTATTCCCGACTGCGGTGGCACTGTCGCCTCCCACATGGCCGGGAAAGGGGGGCCTCAAGGAGGCCCCAAGTGTCCGACCTACAGCCGTGACTCCCTCAAGCACACACCCACACACACAGGATCCCCAGCCCCTCTCTGACTGCGGCCCCTCACGCCGCCACAGCTCACTCCAACCTTACAACGGGACCAGGGGCATNCGGCACCTCCACACACACACGCGGCCACCCCCGCACCCCCGCAATAGACGGGTCCAGCCGGCCACCCCGGGGCCGCACAATGGCCGGAGCAAAGTCCCGGCTTGTCCCTACCTTTGCTCGGCTTCCTCCTCTTCCCGGGGCCTCCCTCCGCCGCCTTCCCCAGCGGCGCGTCCGTGCTCGCTGCCCCGGGACTGGCGGCCTCCGACCGGGAAGTGCCCCCATGTGACACCGCCGCTATGGAAACCCTCCCCGC